>WAAD01033560.1:523115-558263 GCA_013389945.1 Fregata magnificens | reverse complement strand
TTTTTTTTTTTTTTTTTTTTATAATGGGTTATTTGGAGCTGCTCAGGTTTCGGAATATCAGGATAAATGTCAGAGAGATAAATCACCAACACACCTCGTGAAACTTGCCACCGCACTCTCAGTAAACAAGCTGGAACATATGGTTATAATTATGATTTGTATGACCACAGAAATCAGAAGCTCTAGTCATGAACCACAGCCTCACTATGCCGTGTATTGTACATACTCAGCGATGGTCCCTACCCTAAACAGCTTACAATCTACATATAGGGCAAGAGACAAGATGGATCAGCACAGAGAGAGGCTGGAGAAGAGGCAGTATTAGTCAGCACAGTAGCAGAGCTCCCAGCACACCATGAGCTTAGACAGTGTCAGGTAGATATCACAGAAAAGAGGCTTTACAGAAGACTTAAAAACATATAAGCTTTGAGAATGTTTAGTATGAAATATTTTGTCCCTGTCATAAGGGTGGAGTGGTGGCAGCCAAGGGTCCCCAGGAGCGTCTACCTCTCCGAAGGAAAGAAGAAAAACCCTAGCGTTTGCTCGTTTGCTCCCTACAAATGTGTAAGTCTCACCAGAGTCAACGGAAGACTTCCAAGAACTATCAAGCCCAGGATCTTACAGTATAAACTGCTCTTCTGGGAAAGAATGCTTTGCTATCACTGCCATCAGTGTATATGAAAAGATCGGGGGTCCCAGAGCAAAAGGCTATGCTACCTGTCCAGCTAGTTCTAAATCACTGGTGGTTTACTATCAAAAATACATGAGTGAACCTTACATGAAAGATCAAGAATTTCTTAAATAATTATACTACGACTCTTCTGGTTTCAAGATCCTTGTGATTGAAAGCCCCAAGAGTTTGGTGGAGCTGGGGTCAAGGCATGCTACCAGAAATGCTACTGCTGTATAACTGTTCTATACTCTCGCATCATTCAAAACCACAAAGATAAATTAGATTTCGAGAAAAACAAAAAGCACAACAGAGCATATGTCAAAGGAAGTGTGTAAGAGCTTGATAGTGAATACCTCTCTGGCCTGCAGAGATTTATGCCAGAGGCAATGTTTTTCTGTGCTACTGTGATTAGGACAGAAGATGAGTTTTATCTCGTGAAAAAAAGGCAATGAAGACTCTCAAAGGGGACATTCAGGCACCGCTCTAACAGTAGTTCAAGCTAACTTCAAACCAGCTCCTATGGTCCTCACAGCACCAAAGCACAGATTTCGGTCAGGATGAAGGTCTGGAACCCAGCTTGCCAGGCAGCTTTTGCAGACTGAGCCTGCCACAGCTACACTACTATTAATACTCAACCACCTAGTCTCAAAGAGTGTGTGCTTGAACTGCAGCCACACGCTTTGCTCCAGTTCAGACACATCTTTAGAGAAACTAAGAGAAAGGTTAAAGATCTGGACACTATCTAAAGCTTCACATTCAGGCAGGTCAAAACGCCACGATTACAGTGACAAGAGGATGATGCTGTTACGGACTGTAAGCAAGAAGGAAGATGAACAGATAGAAACGGGGGAAAAAAGTCTCAGATCTAGGTTTTCATTATGGTGAGCATGAACAGGCAATTAAACATTGACTAAGCACCACAGAGATAGACAAGGTTGTAGTCATGTAGCAGATCATACACTAGATCTGTGACACATCACAAAAAGGTTCTGGCAGGTAGAAACAACCAGCCTGAAGTATTTGTAAGTAGAAAAACAGCTTGGCAGAACTGTAAGAAATAAGACACATCACGGTAGCTTTTTTGTGTCTCTCTACTTTGACAAGTTTTAACCTTGATATTACAAACCAGACTACATAATAATCTTTTTCACCTTCAATTTTAACACAAAATGTTAAATATTAATAAATAGTTTTCTTGTAAAGTCAAAGGTAACCAAGCAAGTACTCCTATTAACCAGAATGTAGCACCAAAAAAAAGCAGCAGCAGCTACAGTATATATAAGCCATGGATGTACAACACAGGCCATCAGCTGCCTTCAAGCACACTAATGTTGAATGATATAATGCAGAGTAAAGTACATACTTACATGATAGAAAGTGGTCAGGAATGTTTGTCTAGTTCCAACCAAAGAGTACAGACATGAGAAAACGAGTCATTATTGACCACTATGCACTGAATTCTGCAATTTATATTAATGCTACAACAGTACATTTGTGGGCCAGGTAAGTTATGATGATTGCTTAGGTGATTAATGAGGATGAATCCGGCTACTGCCTTTTCTTTAGTTTCTTACAGGTACAACATTGTACCCATTACATCTATAATCGTCTAAGCAGCACAAACTAAGTCAACTAGATTTTACTGCCGCAGTAACTCGTAAGTACTGCAAGATGCATTGAAGTGTTTGGTTTTGGTTTTCATTTTTTAATAGCAAAGTATAAACTGGATCAACTATTTCAAATGAAACCATTTAAACTGACTTATTTTTCAGTAGTCTTGAGTAGCACTAACATTCTCCTGTCTTAGTAGATCATCTGTTTGGCAGTTCCTCACTGTAATATGAATTTTATTTTGCAAGAAATAAAGTGACTAATTAAAAAATTTTGCTTGCCCACAAAAAGTTCTCTCAACTTCATTAACTGTGGACCATGAATTGGCAAATGCTAATACTCCTCCAAAAAAAAAAAAAAAAAAAAAGAGGAGAGGATTTAAAACCAACCAAAAAAAAAAATTTTTTTGGAGGTAAGTTGGTTCAATGTACCTGGGGAACCAAGAAAAATGAACTTCTAATTTCTAATGTATGAGGTCTCCTCTCTACTGCCACACATATTGATGTCATTTATGCCTTCACAACACATCAACAACATACCACCAGATCTAGCAGCTCTTTACCATTATTTTGCATACCTACAAAAAGACTGCAAAGACAAAGCAAAGTTGACTCAGTACCCAAGAATGTCCTTTATCAAGTTACAAAACTAAAATATCGTTATTTCCCCCCTCATTCCAAAGCCACAACTGTTTATTTAACTACTGGAGGATAACATAATTGGCAATATGATTCTAATCAAGGTATTTTATATACAGGATGGAGAAAGGTACTTGCACACAGATAACTTGCATGCAGTCAGAGGCCAAACCAAGGAGTCGTAATTGGTGTGAGGATGTTGGCTGTATGGTTTCAGGGTTAAGGAGACTCACAAGAGGGAAAAAACCCCAGGCTACACAGGATGAGAAGCAGGAGAAGGTTAACTGTGAGAAAGGGTAAACTTCTGCTCACGTTGTGTATAATTATCATTCCTGCTGAATCACAAGGAAGGAAAGGGGCGGGGGGGGGAGGTGGATTTAAAATACAGTGCTTATAAGATTTTGTTGATCTACTGCTGCTGTGCAAGTGACTACAAAATATGCTTAACATAATACATGGTAACGTAGATGACTGTGGTATCAAGTTAAATAATTTCAAATTAACAAGTACAATAATTATCTTAGGCCTCAAAATTTCATATGAAAAATAAATTATTTTTAAAACCAGACTCCTATCTCCTTTCATCCTGAATAGATTATATTTAGACTATTTCAGTAAACTTATTTTAAGCATTATGTAGTATTCAAAAGACACTGAGCAACACAGAAGTGAATGTTCAATTCTTCCGTTCTTCTTTCAGTTCTTATCTTGTAAAGATTACAAAATACACGAGAAAAAAAACACTACAGAAATTACACCTAAGTTTTCCACATCTGCTCATTGCTCAAAACCTGCTTCTGTTCCATAACAGACTGTCCATTTGTGTTGCTGTCTTCTAATCTGTGTTGCACTCTACCCGTGTACCTGATTCTATATAAAACAAAGGATTGCAAAGGGTTAATTCAGAGATATTACAGACAGGCAGCTATGCCTTTTACTCTACCAATCCTATTGTGTCCAAGTTTCACCTATAGCCCAACATCATATACAGACAAATAATCAGACACAACAAATAACCAACTGTTTGGGCACAAACAGAGAAAAAAAATTTCAATTTTCTAATAGGAGGTGGTACTTATTTTTTCCCCTTTCCCTGGCAGGTCATTAGAAAGCCCTTTATAAAGGCTCTTTTACTTAAAGCTTTAAATGAAGATACTTAATTCACTGGGAGAAGAGATGGCACTTCAGGTACTCATGGAAGAAGCAACTAAATAAGCGTAGGAGTATGCCAAGGGAGTTGTTAAGAGAATGGTTCAAGAGGAGTGAAGGGGGCGGAAGCGTAGGAAGAGACAAGAACAGACGTAGGCTGAAACCGTAAGAGTCTGCATTAAGAAATGCGAACTCGATATACAAGTAGTAAAAAGTCATGGGGGGGTATGATATCACAGGAGCTGCAGAGGAAGGCAGGAGTGGTGGCAATTTGGATGGACTTTACAAATCTATCAAGTAGCCAGAAGAGGGGGAAAAAAAAAAGCTACTTTGCCTGTGGCAGCACTAAGGCACAAAGGTACTCAAGCTGACTAGAGAGATTAGAACCAAGAAGAATAAAACCATCAGGTAAGTAGAGGTATCAAAACACGCAGTGAGAACTACTCTCCAGTCACAAGCAAAAATATGAACCACATACTGAAAACTGCTTCGAAAAAACATTTTAAGAGCAATTTTCTCTAGCAATTGAAAAGAAAGAAGAGAATGTACCTGTTGGGACTCTTGAATAAAAACGTTGTAGGGAACAATTTAATTAATCTCTTCTCTGTTTAAATAAACTGCAAACCAAGCAACTGTTTTCTGACGCATTTACGTTATGGGCACAACCCAAACATCACACTGATCTACCCTTGAGCGTGTAAACTGGAAACCAGAATGGAGATGCGTGTTGCAGCAGCACATTGAGCTGTGTGTAACCCCACCTTACGCAGAAGCAGCAATATGTTCAGGCTATGCGGCACCAAGTTACAGAGACATGCTCTTTTACTGCCTCCATGAGGAGATCCACGCACACTGTCACAGACTGTAAAATATTTCCTGGCAGACCACTTGTGGCCTGAACTTTAATACCCCCTAGGGATGTCCGCCACTGAATGGATTTCACAAAAGAGCAAAATAAATAGCATCAGTTTTAACAGCAACTGACTTGCAAAGTGTTATTTAGTTTACTGGGAAAAAGAAAATAACATATACCACTACTGTTAGCAATATATTGTATTTTATTCTTATTATATGGAAAAGAAAAACCTTTAGGAAGAATTTTCATATGTAATACACACACCAGTAAAACATATCTGGCGTGGGGAAGAGAGCAACCATCAACCAAAACACAGTATATAGTATAACAAGCACGAGAAACCTCTTTCTTAACAAAAACCACCATCAAGTCTTTCATGTTCTTCAGGCAGTATCTCTCTATAGCAAACCGTCCACCCACGAAAGGTCAGAATCTAGTCATACGATTCAGGAAAAAATATTAGTCAACCTACTGGGAAAGGCATACACTGCAATATGTTACAAAAATTCCTATCTAGGCCACTCCCTTTTATCAGAGAATCCTTGAGAGTGGAAGGGACCTCTTGAGACCACCTAGTCCAACCTTCTGCTCCAGCAGAGCCACAGAGCAGGTCACCACACCCACTGAGTAATCATAAAGAATAAAATATGCACATAAAAGTATTTCTTACAACATTGGCACTACTTGCTTTATTTTTTTTTTTTTAAAGTATCAACAAAAGCAAAAAAATGGACTAAGTGCTACTTTTACCATGTGCTGTCCTGCAGTGAAAGTATCCCTGCAGTGCCTGCAGATATAGTTGCCTCAGATTCTAACGCATCTTGAGATGGACTGTCTATGATCACAATCCAAGCAGGCCTGTGGACAGCTTTTCTATACTGAGCATGCACACTGATATGACTTGTTGAAAAAGAAATGGGCTACGGGTGCATTTGTAAGAGAGGTCACACAGAAGGCAACACTTCCTAAGGTTTGAAGTATAGTTTACAGAAAATAAGACTCACTTGCTACTCCAGACGCAATTCCATAAAGCAGTCCTCCTCCATCTGTTTGCTGCTGAAAGACGTGGGTCCCCGGAGGAGGGCTTCTTTCTTGTCTAATGAAATTATATAGTAAAGTTTTCACAAGTCTGCTGGTATATGGGAGACTGAAAAGAAAAAGAAAACAGCTTTAGTTGACTCACAACTTGCAAAATTTGGCACAACAAAGCCCAGGCAGGGTGCAAAGGCTGGTGTTTGGCATTAAACACAGACAGTAACCCTCCCAGTCTTGAGCAGACTGGAAAGGGAAAGAATGCCCAGGTCTTGCCCATGCAAAGCGGCACTGACTTCAGCAGGGCTCTCCAGGAGCACCTTCAGCAGCAGGATCACGGAAGCTATTTTTTGTTTTCTTTTTTCAATACTACTTTTAAATCAATCATTTAATTTGTGGAATCGTTTTACTCTTTTACCTCAAGACACAACTGGAAAAATATTTATGCAAGGGAAAGAAACATTGTATTTGTTTAGTTTTCACTCCATGCTTTGGTTACATAGAACAGGTAACAACAGTATTTCTCCACCCCCCAATATTTTTGTCTCTGTATGCAGCTGGGGCCAATTTGCAAAGACCAATAAAACAACTCACCTCACATCAATGATTTTGACAAATGCACATAAAATTTATTGGATTTAAATAAAAGGTTACAATATTTCCAAAACAGAGAAGAATTTCCACAGAAGCAAACAGTTGGTTCCCATTCCCATACGATTTAGAGGTGAACAGACAGGGGCTGTGTTACTATCAACTCCAGTCCCCTCTAAGCAGTACCCCTCCAACTCTTCACATTGCCCTAGATTCCCAGCCAACAAATTCCCACCCCTCTCTCCAGAGGCCAGGTACCTGCTATTCCCAACTCAGATCTCTTAGACCACGTATTGCCGTTTCTCCCAAACATTCCTCGTTTTGCCCCAAACCCTCATTTCCTTCAGCCCAGAGACTGAAGTACCACCAAACCCCACCAATACTGAGGCTCTGCCTCTACCCTGCTGCACTTTCAGGCTGAAGTCTGTCCTGTGCTCCCTCTGCCTGCAGCGAAGCTGAGCCTCCCTCCTTTCCCTGCACGCCACCCCGGAGCAGTACCACTCTCTTACACCTAGTAGAAATTTCAGAAAACCAGACAACAGATACACTTCCCAAAAATCTGCCCACATGGAATTTAAAGATGAAAGAGGATGAATGGTAGCCTGACCAAAATGCGTAAAAGCCACCATGACAAAGCATTTAAACAAAACAACCGACTCGCCAGAACAAGTGCTATTACTCATACAACGGAGTTTACCACCTGCTAAGTATTTCCACTATTGCAGCTGAAAACTCAATGTAGCACATATGTGCAATCTTTTGAGGGGCTGCTATTTATTTGTATCGCAAGAAGGCTCATTAGCACTTCTGAGGTACGCACGTTCTCTAGACCATGATGTTACAGGAAAAGAGCCATAGCTGAATTCAAAAAACCATCCTGAAAAGTAAAAGCTGTTTTAAATTAATGAAATTACCCTCAGAAAATGAAAACGGTTTCCAAAATAGTTTTACTGAAGTCAGGGCTGTGAGATTTAAACCTGAAACCTTCCAACAGCCTTTACAGATGTTAGCTTTTGTGTTCTGCTTTCTTTTGAGCAGAACAGGTTTTCCATCAAAACGTGTTTCGCTGTCTTTTGTTTTCAAGTACAAACAGTCTAAACAAGCAATGAGAAGCATTTGCTTTGCCATTAGTTACCACCCCAGAACATGACATACCATCGACCACGCATCAGGTATTTGTGAATGATGCTGTCTCGTAGAATTTCTTTGTGGAATAATTGGCAGGAGAGGAAAACGATGAGAGTTGTCACAGCTTCCAAGGAAATGCTGTATGTAATATCTCTGCAGGAAAAAAGGAACATTTATAAAGATTAATCTACTGGGTTTGTTTACAAACTGACTTCCAAGAACACTTGGTAGCTTCACCTGAGGTTATACACTGCACAGCACAGTGAGCTTCAATTGGGAACACGTAAACAACAAATTCAAAAAATCCAGAATCACTTCATACCAACAATGGGTTGTTTTTCTCAGACGCAAGCCTTTTTTTTTTTTTAATACGCCAAAAGACAAGACAATGTAAAAACATTGAAGTATTGCCCAGAACATTCCAGCTGCAATTTTCAGACTACGCTTCACTCTAAAAATAATAAATATATCTCAAAAGCACATCCTTTGTCTTGTTAAATAAAATTGTCACAAAACCATCATGCTAAGTCAGGGAGATGTCCAGCTAGCCAAACACAGCTCCATCTGCCAGGAAAAGTGGATCCCTAAAAAAGGAATATAATTCACAAATGCTAGTTTAAGTTTAAGAAATGCTCAGGATATCAAGATACTACACACAGTTGTTCAGTTTTGAACAGTATTCTTGAGATAACAGTGAAGTCTGAAGTTTCAAGATATTACAGCCAATCCCAAAGAATGTGCTTTAATGATTAAATACTGACACCAGATAGTTTAGCAAAGCTCATTAAGGTTAATTAGGAAAGGCTGTGCAGCAAAATGGATGAGAGAGAGATCCACTAGTTGGCATATCTTGTGCTTTCTGTTCCCACCTCTGCCTATAATGACCTTGTTACATATCTTATTTTTGAAAGGGGGGAAAAAATGGCATTTGCCTCCTTAATCAGTGATAAATCGCAGACTACAGAAGCCTTTTAAAACACAATGAAATAACTTGGACATGAATCAGTATCATTCTTGCTCTCAACCAAAGACCATTTTTACCTCCTCCAAAAGTAAGGAGGTACTTCATTCAATGCAACGGTACCATCCTGTAATCCATTGGAAATTCAAAATCTATTTATACTTCTCAAATTCAAAGATTTTATAGCATCTCTATTTAAAATTAAAAAAAAAAATCAGCATCAATACGTGTTTAAGCAGTGATGCTGGTTTTGTTACAATGTCACCTTCCAAAAATCTTATTCTTAGCAGTTAAAACAAGTATAAGCAAAAAACTAAGTGCTCTTTCAAATAATGATGACTTGAAAACTACAGTGCAATCTCTCTTGAAACAAAATAAACTAACCACAGAAAAGACTGGCTGGAGTAAAACTCTCCCTTGGTCTCAGGATGAGAACTGGTGTGGTCCTTACCAAAATGAAGAGGATTTCATTTAGAAGAAATCAGTCTGATTTTTAGCACACCCAATTACCTCAATATTCTCAATTACGCTGCTAGAAATGCTGTAAATACCACGCATTACTGTAAAACATGAGGAAGAAGAGTTTCGTGCATCGTGGTGTATAGACAGCTTAAGCTCTTCTGCAGTAGCTCTAGGCCAGAGTTTCTGAGCAAAGCGCATCTAGTTATTTGCTCAAAGTCAGGAGCAAACTGGAATCACAATTTCCTGGATCGCGGTCCACACAACTGCACTACCTCCGATACAAAAATGTTTTTCAAAGTGAAGGTTATGCAAACTCACTGGGGTTTGGGGGTTTTTTTCTCTCACATGATTTAAGTATTTGAATCCGTAACATTGTAAGTTATAGGTCAGGAAGAGCCATACTGCTTAAATAACATTCTTCCTTAAAATCATCAAGTACATTTTAATTACTTCTAGTTTTTGTGAGTTACCTGACTTTTTGCCCACTACTGAGGAAGTTAGCCAGTGTAAATGCTGATAATTAGATCAGGCCAGAGGTTACACTGTGATCTGGTTCCACTGCAAAATCATCTCAGCCAGAAGCAAGGCTGAGCTAGGAACGGCTCCTACTCCCTCTCCAAAACCGTGATGCTTTGCAATCCACTACCCACATTCATCCCAAGCGAAGCGGGGAAGACCTATATGTACTGATTATTAGAAGTTTAACTGCCAGCAAAAAAATTAAGAAATGTTTTTCTATCAAAATAAAAACATCATCTTGGAAAAAATACTTTTTAGCTATAGAAAAAAACACTTCAGAAGCTTATTACCAAGGCTGAGTATACAAGAATAATGTCTCCAACCCTGAGCTGATGAATGAAAAGGCTGACTTCGTGACATGCTACAGCATCCAAAACAGCTGGGTCACTTTGCTGAGAGGAAACAAATTTCAGAGCCTAGTATGCTTTTTCTCCATCTCAATCATTCATTTATTTATTTTTCTGACAAACCATACAAGTGCAACAGCAAATCTGAGGAGATATTACAAAATTCTTTTCTATTTTTATAAGATTCAGTGTGAAGAAATAAACAAAGAGGTTACTGTAGCGTATTAAGTAGGGTTTTGGGGTTTTTTTTGGGAGGGGGGAACAAAACAACCCTGCTTTCAATACCCTTATATAACTCTGAGAGAAAAAAAATAGAAAGAAAGCTAAATTCATGCAGCTGCAGTTAGCAAGTTATTCTCATTTTCTTTCTATTCGAAACCCAGTTAGAGCACATTTAACTGCAGAAACATTCCACTCAACCTGTACAATCTGTTCAAATTAAATCTGCTGTGACATAAGCACAACCAGAGTCCTGATATCTGGGGTAACCCCTCAGCTACAGTCACCCTTAATTTACCAGCACAACGATAAAGCTTCAGAACAAAATTATTTTCTCCACCAAGGGTCAAATGTACAGTTTTCTGAAACTCAAGCATTTCTAAAGGGTCATAAGAACTACCAGGAACCTCTTTTAACTTCAAAGAAAATACTGTTTATTTACATTGAGAGACTATAGAATAGGGGGGTTTGTTTTTGATTTTTTTTTTTTTTTTAATTCAAAGCTATCAGTCATATAGAATGACTTTACATGGAATTTATGCTGATCTCCAACTTCCTTTGAAAACTGTTTGCTTGCAGATAAGGAGGAAACTAGAAATAATGAACTCATGTATCAATTACATGTCAAAATTATTTAGCTATTTATTTCAGAAAACCAGAAGAACTGCATGATGTTTTGAGTTTCTGTGGGGTTTTTTTTCCTTCCCAAGTGGCTTATAAAACAGACAAAAAAAATGCACAGAACTCAGATAAAGCTCATGTCCCAAGTAAATGGGCTTCATAGCGCAATGTACCAAAGCATACGCAGGTCTTTTTTTTTTTTTTCCCTCCCTCTGGATTTTCTCATTTGGAGATTTCAATAGTTATTCTCACTTAATTTTTTCCTCTTTTTCTCTCTCTCTTTCCCACTGGAGGATATATTCCCATATCAGGTAGACAAGCTAACAGATACTATTCTTTTGTCCCTCTTAAGACGTACTTCTTTCATGAGGGAACAATCTGGCATAGACTGAGTTCTAGAAATCATGGCAATCGTTTCTCTCCCACATTTGGGTTCTTTCCTTATTAAGAGTAGCCATCCTCTTTGGTATCACACTTCTTACACAGTGACACAAAGCAAGCGCCTGTTTCTTTAACCAGATGGAATAGGTCCAGGTTCTCACATGTGACACCCAAGTTAAAACTGACTTCTGGCAACAAACCTTATATACACACATTTCGTCTCTAAAGCAAAGACATCATATGTATCCGTGATTATCTTAAATTATGAATTCTTCAGAGAATGATGACTTGAGCTCCAAAATGCAAGAGTCCTAGATGCTAGCATAACATAAATGTGTGCACGCATTTAACACACATTTTAGTATCTGCATTTCAATGAGAAACAGTTGATACATCAGTGGATTCCTTCCAAAAGCAATGATACCAGATCACTTCAACGAATGCTTTTAAATTAAACAACCATGTTCAATTTCTATTATAGTAATCTTTAGACAACAACTCACTAAAATCAAATGACAAAAACTCTAATAAGTCAGCGACACTTTCCATCTTAATCCCTTTTTTCAGGTCGATAGCAGAGATCCTGCGCTCCTCTTCAAGAGACCTATGGCCCTGGGAGTACTGCTTTAAAGCAGGACTGCATTTAGACTTAAAAGAAGTACTGCTTTAGAAGAAATCGGTAGAATAACTAATTCTTCCAGGATACAAACTGGAAAGGATATCACTTCTCTTCTGGTCTTCCATCAAGAACATACCTTTTTATTGATTTATTAATTGTGGTGGCAGACTTGTAATTCCATCAGAGCTATCAACCTTCAGGCGTTTGGGGCTGGAGAACCGCACCAGACCATCTATCTGCATATCACACCCTCGCAAGGTTTTGTCTGCTTGAACTGGACCAAGATTCCACCTTGCCCTTTTACAGACACTTATTTCAAATATATCACAATGCTGATACTGCACTTAAAAAGTTCCAAATGTCTGAAAAAGAGGACTATGGTCAAAACAGTAATCTAACAAAAAATAAAAGATCTTCTTTGTGGTAGAAACAGGAAAAGAGCATGCACAAGCAGCCAGTTAAGACAACCTGCCCGAGCAATAACTCTTCCAACTGCAATAGCTTGAACACTTGCCATTACTTGCTTGCACCCACAGACAAGTGCTCACACTAAATGGTACCACATAGCGCACAGATACCACACCATGACACACCACTAGGTTTCGAAGTAGATTTCTTCTGCACTACAAAGAAAATGCTGGAATCTGAAGCAGACCAAAACGTGAAGACCATAATAGCAAGGTCACCTGTCAATCGTAGCCTGCGGGGAAAATACAAAAAACAACATACTCTTGTCTGCTCCTGCAGACTCAAGTAAAACCAACAGGAGCGGTTTGCAGGAGTCTGATGCTACCAGCAGCTTACTTATCTAAGCTGGTAAGGGGAGTGGTGTTAGCGTGACTCTGTTTCCAAATGATGCAGTTGCCCCCTACAGAACAAGAACTATGGGCCTGTTAAAACCTCAGCTCCCCAGTATCCCCGCATCTGCTTTTTCCATTCAAAACCATGTGGATGACCTTCTATCAGCATCATCTACCAAGAACTTCAACAATCTACCTATGTGTCACCATCCTGCTGCTGCTGGCTTCTCTCCAACGTCAAGCACCGCTCACAACTGCTTTCTGTGCTCACCACATCATTCAGCTTTGTTCCCTGCCTGCAAGAGAGAGGTCTGTGAAAGAGGAACCAAGATGAAGCATAGAGGCAATATATAGGAAAATCTCAGCTAGGAACTCCAATTACCACTTTGAAGGCACATGCTGTTGTAAACACTTTAATTACTCAATGAAATGCAGCTATTTCTATATCTTAGCACACAGAGGCTGAGAGCTCATAAATAATTTCACACCTACAGAGCAAACAGTCTGAACAGTCAGAAACAAAACTCTGAATTTCAACTCACACCACTAGAGCAAGCCCCCTCCCTGTTTAAATATTTTCGTGAACTTTCACCCAGCCAGAGCTGTCTACTCTGAGTATTAAAAGGTTAAAAGGTAACTCATTTTCTAATTTAGGAGAGTTGCCAAAAGGGCTGATTCATACAAAAACTCTCAAATCATACAGGAACCAGGTTTCATTTCCCTGCTTCCTGAGGGCCCACCAGAAAGGTGAAAGAGGAGTCACCACAGAGAACAGGATCAGTTTTGAAAACTGAAAAGCAAGTAGCCTATCTGGTTATCAGTCTCAGGATACAAGTAAAACAACTCAAAGCGAACATAATCTTTCCTCTTGGAATCTTTCCTAATTTTACACCCACCGATGGCAAATACGCACCGTGGCAGCCGATAATGCACTACACTCATTACAGCTGACTCCAAACATTTGGGAGATGTCCCAAAGGGGCACTCAAGAAACACCAACTGGAAACAGAGAGCATCTCTGACATTTCCTACTGCATCTCCCCCAGACGGGGTATTCTTAACTGGAGACAGAATGAGAGTGAGAAAACAACCAAAGATGGAAATACTCTAAAGGGAGTATCTAAAGGATTAAAATATTAGTTGGATTCAAGACCCTTTATTCCCAGACCTGTTCCTAAACCATCTGAGACTACGTGGCTGTGTACATTTTCACCTCACTGGCATTCAGCTCTTCCCTCTACAGATTAAAAATATTAGAAAGTCTAGGACTTTTAAATGTTGCACAGAGAATCTATGTTCTTCTGCATTTACCTTTCATATCCACAAGTCTTGTTAGCAATAGCCGCTACATCTGAATGAAAGACCTTACCTTTTTGTTACCAAATGACAGAACACAAGAGAGCAGTCCAAATACCCATAAAAATGGACAGCTCAAACAACCGGGCTTCTGTAGCTTTCAACCCCCAGGGAAAAGGCAGCCACAGAGATGACGACCCAGGTGCTCAAGAAGCTACCGTAGACCATTGCAGAGATCTGGACAGAGACAGACCACAGGAATCACGTCCTGTGTTCCAGCCATACAGCCTGCCTGAAAGGCAGACCTGCTCCACAGTCTCTCTGTAACACCACTTCTCAAATGTGAGCCACTGGTTTCCAGGCAGAGCCAACCTGATGTGATGTAGTGGCAGCAACAATCTCTTTAGGTCTCGTGCTTGTCTAGGCAATGGAGAAAAAAAGGCTTATGCCTGTCAGCCTGGTCGCTGTCACTGATTTGAAACAGTCTGCAAACTCCTAAGGTGCTAAAAAGAGATATGCTTGACTTCAGTGCCTAGGTGTCTTTGCTGCCCAGACCAGAGACCAAACCCAAATACTAGCAAGCGGGTGTTTTTCAAGATGCATCCAATATCTTTTGTGAAAACAGGGCTGAAAATGGTAACAGAGAAAGCAGATCATTAGGAGCTTGAATATACAGCATGATGTATGATAATCAGTACAGACCTCTGATGCTATGCTCTGGGATTAGAAAGTTCATTACAAGTTGAATATAAGTCAAAGTCAGCCTAGTGAAAAGACAAATCATTGAGAAACACTGATCTAAGTCTAAAATAAAAACTAAATGAGAATACAATTAGAAGAGAAAGAAGAATATATGATACAGATAAAGGTTCTCCTGCTTAGGACCTTTAGACACTTAAGAGGCCACACATCTGCCATCAGAAAAGAGAAAAGGATAAGAGTGATGAAGAAAATCTTTAAAATAAATAAATATTTTTATTTGCTGCACCACCACAAGCTGCAGCAGCAAATAAAACTACCTTTATACTCATCAGAGCCCTCCTACACACAGTACAATAGTCTTAAACTTTGAGGATCTTCAAAGTGCAGCAATACAAATCTCTTTCAGTTTGGATATTTTTGCTAGCTTCAACCTAAGTTTCAACAGATGAAAGTTTCCCTTTGATGACCAGGCAAAGTTGCCAAAAATGCTGAAGTCAAATAGCTCTTCAAATACTGGAGCTACTACAATCTTGATAAAAGTTCCTTGAATAGTTCTTTTCTAAAAAGCACTATTCTCACCTATTGTTTCAAAAGTAACAAAAGAATTAAAATCTGACACTCCTGAAATAGGAGAAAAAACAGTTCTTAACCTCTTCACTACTCACAATTAGGAAGGAAAAAAGCCTAAGCATTTCTCATCATCTGTACATGGCATTCTTCCCACACTGCAATGATTCTGTAGAGCTTTATAATCAATTATGTTGCCCTTCTTCCTCCTACTTTCAACTTTTAAGCTCCCAGGAAACATAGCGAGCATCCTTAAATGAGTCAAAACATTGTTAACATTTAAGTTTGGAAGTAACTAAGATCACAACCTAAACCAATCGTAACTACAGAAAATAATGGAATGTAGTAGAAATATCAACTAACTTCTACTGGCACCACAGGGTGCTACTTAACAGTGATTTAACTAGATCACAGTATTTCATTTTTCCTCCATATGCATTTATAGTTTTTAATGAAGTGAAAATGTACTGATAACAACCAGATGTTCAGTTATGTATACCAGCTCTTAACAAGCTGCTGAAAGAAGCCTTTATAATTTAAAGCTTTGGGAGCTCTATCTTGCAACAAAATGTTAGCAATAGTTTCTACATAAAAGTCATACAATTAAATACTGAAGTTGCATCTTTTTGCTGACTATGCAGTTTTAATCATTAATGTACACTCTTGAGTGCTAACATTAACAAAACCAAAGAAAAAGCAGAGTATCCATACCATACCCAAGAGAGCCATAAATCAAACATCAACATACCGTAACGCAAGTGTTATAAGGGACTGCACAAGTCTAATTCTTGAAAAGCAATAATGCTGCAGTTTCTATAAAATATCTTAAAATTAAATGTTAATATGTGAAACCTTTTTCCTTGGCATTTTGTACAATGCAACACAGCCTGTTTTTCAAAAGGGTAATTTAATATCTTTTTAATAACTCTCAGATACAGACCCACAATGCTGCAGAGTCCCATGGTCCCTACTACAACCTGTTTTAGCTATGCTGAGTGTTAACTGCCTTAAAGCACGTTTACCTTTCCCAATACAAACTAACTTTGAGAAATAGTTTCTTAAATTCATCGTAGAGAATTCTGAGACACTCCTAGATACGCTTTGCTGTACATCTCTGCAGCCTTTCCCAACAAAAATCAACACATTTTGGTTCTTCACTTATATTTCATAGTAAGGGATACGGAGAGGTGGGTTACAGACTTACCATTTGTCATCTTCCCCATCTCACACCTTCCTTATTAATTTTGAGCTAGACTGCCCACCTGCATTTTCCAAGTATGTCTGTAGGTTATTCTGTAGGCAGACGTGAGCTCATTCTGCCAAGGCTACTAGTACAGCAAGCTCAGAGGCGAGCAAGCTCTGCCCATACCCAGGAAAGACTCGAGCCTTCATGAACTCTGTGCCCGTGCCTAGCCCAAAGTCTTATGCTTGTTCTTGGTCAGTCTGGAACATGGGTTAAGATTACATACCTGCCTGCAAAATACCACACACAGGTATCCTCAGCTCTCCTCCCAACAGTACCTGTCGTCTTACGTATATATCTTCACAACGGGATACTCCACAGTGAAGAATTATAGATCTATGTTATAATCACAAATTTCTCACTACTCCATGACAGTACGTACACAGCATCATCCAGCAATGCTGTCCACTCTTCAGTAACACATTTGCAAAAAAAAAAAAAAAAAAAAAAAAAAAAATTAAGACAGCACATCTGAAATTATATATAGAGATGGGAAAAAAATTATAGTACCTCTGAAGTGTACTGCTTTCACTAAAAAGCACCTGACTTGACATGGAGAACAATTTCAAAAGCAAAGAGTGCAGGACTATTGCACAGGTAGCTCTGCTCCTGCATTTTGGACACGGAGATGGTCTTCCATGCTTTAAAAATAATCTTAGTATTTCAGTGAAGGAGAAAAAAGAAGCTTAAACTGGAGCGTAGAGAAGCAATATATTTAGACAGCAGCTGCCAGCTGTATCCACTCCTTCATGAAACTGCATCTACAGAACCCAAGGGACACACTAATTGTGACAATCCTCTGTTAAGGCTATTGAATGCTCCTAACAAAAACTTTGCTATTCTGAATGACGGTTCAAAGACAGGCTCAGCATGGAGATTTTAATGGCCTGTCACAACAAAAATTCATCTTTAATAGCAGCTTTACAGACAGACACTCTGTTAGCAGTGCCACTGTAAGCTGCCAAAGTTGCCTATCCTCTAGCAAGTGATCCTAAGTCCTGCTACAGAAATCATTACAAGTTGGAATATTTCATGTATTCCACTCAATCTATTCCTTCCCAACATTCAGATACCAGGCTTGTAATTTTCTTGATTTATTCCAGCTAAAGACAGAAATTAACTACTCCCTTGATACAAAGTAGGGGAAGAATTTATAGTGCAAATCTGATCATGGAAAGGGAGGGAAGTAAAAAGTAAACTCACTACTAAAATAATCCTGATCATTCTCCTGAAAAAAATTAATATGACAGTAAGCAAAAATGTCTCAGCCTTCTAAAATCTTTATGAAGAAGAGAGTTGGACTGTGTATTAGGCAAAGCAAGTTTTCCCACATCTCCTCTCCCCTACCCTACTTCCCCCCTTTGATGATATGGAGATAAAGTCATTAGTTAAGGCATTATCACATTGTTAAACATATTATACTGGTAAACAAGACAATAATATACACTTGTGTAAGTGTTAGTGTCTTATTAACAATTCAGTAGCATGTTATTTCAGGAAAAATTTAGCTAAGAAAACTTATTTGACAAAAAGAAAACCCCAAAACATTCCATATCTCTCTCATGAAAAGTGGGTATGTTTTTGATATAGCTGAACATTAAAGATTATAGACAGGCTTTACCATTTCTTTTCTAATAAGCCATTATTATCACTATATTATAGAGTAAACTAAGTGCTTTCAACAGCTACTTCCATTCCCAACAACCACATTCACACAGAAATAAAGATGCTGACAGGTTCAGTTGTTGAAAAGGGTTAAGAACAATCATGCCTGTAAAACTTCTTCTGCCAGAAAGACAGAATAAATGATATTGGGCTCCACGCACAGATTGGGACTTCCAAGAAAGAAAAATAAAACCCTGCAGGATTTATGAACTTGCCCATATATCGCAGTCCTTTCACCCCTTCGTACTTCCTTTAATCTGCTCCAAACAAAAAGTGTATCTGCTCCAGGAAGTCCTGACAAGCTTTAGAGAATGACACTCTAAATCATATTACTAATTCATTACACACTACCTACCCAAACCCTCATGTAACGTTGACAGAGTTGTATTTAATGAGAGCAATGTTTCAAAAACTATTGCATCTTTGCCAGCTTTCCAACCAAAAGAACGATCCAAAGTACAAAGACCAAAACATCAGCAGAGCTATATACTACACTGTAATAGATAATCTGAAACTCTTTCAAAGCTGTGATGCTTTAATTGGGGTACTACATTTTAGGCACAGACTACAATGCAATTTAAGACAAAAGAGACTCTTATCACTATCTTTGGTAAAGTTTACCTTGGGAAAAATGAAGTTAAAACGTATCAGGACAGGTGTGGAAAAACATTTTTATTTCCAAAGAACAAAGTAAGCTCTCCTTCATACTGAAGTATGTTTCACAACACGTGTCCCAATGAGATGTGGAATCAACGTATCTCAAATACAGCAGATGCATGAAAAAAGCCACGTAAACAAATCGGGAGACCTACAGAAACATTCCACTTAGTCATTTCTCTTTTCTCTTCTTCAGACATCAATTCGCTGACGCAACATGCAGTTCAAAAACCCACACAACTGCAGAACAGGAACTTTAGTTTGCACCTTGCTGCATCCCCCAGAGATGAAGGGACACCTCCAATGTACCTTTCCCTGTACAATTAGCACAACCACTTCTAGCCAAAAGTTAGCAATAACTGTCTGTGTGCTGACAGAGGTACCTGAATCAAACATCAAAGCTCCTACAAAATAAAACAGGATAACTTCTGTTGATGGTTTGAACTGGGTGTGAGATGCTGATCATGTACTTCTTCCAACAGACTATTAAGGGCTGGTGCTGGCAGCAGGTTATCATTATTAGTACTGCACCATCACATGGAGCATTCAAATACAAGCACTTACACATTATAACCCCATCACTTTAAGTCTGATACTCTCTCAAATGCTCATTTTATACAAGGAGGCTGGGAAAAAAAAAATAAAAAAGCCAACTTACAAGAGGGGAATTTCAACAATGAGTTGGATGAGGCAACACAGCAACTCTTCTATGAGGTCTTCACACTCTGTTCCTGAAAAGAAGCACACCAAAGGTTTTCTGGATTTTCAAATACCAAAAGGCAGCATAGATTTAAACACATAGATCCAGACAATCAATATTTTCATTAAGGAACAAACACTAGAAGAGAAACTCTACCTGTTTAAGAAGCTAGCATTCTTTCCTGAAATAGAAGGCACTTGAGAAACTGAGAAAACAGTGAGGCCAAGCCTTTTATATATAAAACAAATAACTAATAAAAATTTGATAAATTAAATGAGATGCTGGTATTGTAGGAATATGCTAATATTAAGCACATCAAGCCTTATTTTACTACTTACCTAAGTTGATATTAAATGGTGTTATTACTAACAGTTGAACTGATCACTATTGACTTCTCACTGGGCCACAGCTCAAGTCTCCTCTCAAAATTCCCTGCACTCCGCATATTTCCCCAGCCCTCTTTTTTTAATCCCAAGTGAAGAATAAGCAGAGACAGATAGAAAACACAGTTTCATTTGTCTAACATACACTGAACGATATTCTGAATTGTGATCTGTCAAGTGAATGCAGCCTACAGTACACATCACTGCTGCTCTTAAGCAATTAAATCTATTTAATTTTTTCATGAATACACATTTATTGAAGAGGTTTTACACATTTCAATGACAAGTAAGAATTCACGAATTTCCAAAGTGCATTTTAAGTGAGCAGAAATTATTCTCTACTCATACACAATATGACAAAATGCACAGGATGATTAAAAATTATTTTTAAAATGCAGCTATTCTAAGCAATAAAACTGGTGGTATTTTACATTAGCACTGCAATTTTTAAAAGCAACTGTAACAAAAGACTTGCAAGACTTACTGAGGAAAAAGCTTATTAAACCATTTGAAGTTGTCATATAATACTAAAAAAACAGAAGATGAATCTCTTGGCTCATTAGGATTTTTTCTGCTTTCAAAATAAATCAGAAAGAGAAACCTACAACACAGAGAAGTGTAGGGGTTTATAGTGCTGAATGGCCTAAGAGCAGGCATAGTTTTTCCCCTCTGCATTACAGCACAATGATTACCCAAATGCTGGTTTATTTTGTATTTTCAAATAAATACATCCTGCAATAAACACAACATTATAGCCAGGTTACAGCAGTGTTACTCTGTTTAACCCAAGTTTGTTCTTAAGTACAGGACTCAATTTTAAGAAGCGCACCAGAGGGAATATTCACAATAAAGCAAAATTGTTTCTTTCCACAATCGGTTTATTAAAAACACGTTAAAAATTGTCACCTAGTGAATGGCACGTTCTAAAGGAAATCAGTTTTTTATCACGGAAACATGGTTTCCTTTATATAGAATCCCCCATGAGCAACACAATGTAGCTCCTGTTAGTAAAAACCAAGAACTGCTAAGAGTATTTAACCTTAGACAGAAACCACCACCAATAATAAAGCCCAGACAATGTATTCTAAAGTAACTTGAACGTGACAGTTTCCTAAGTTTTTTTTGAATCTAGAAAATGCTTATAGAGCAAGGCTGCTATTAGTTCCCAAAAGGTACCTAATTTTTTCTCTTGACAATTGAGGAAAGGGAAGAGGAGAGAGGAAAAAGGATGAAAAAAGTAAAGCGAGTGCATTTTAAGAACATCACTTCTTCCACCATGCTGTATACACAACTCATGTGAAGAGAGAATGTTATTTGAATATGAAAGAGGGCTTTTCCCCCACTACATTCAAAATAAAGCAAGATAATACTGGGTTAGCACAATCACGTAGAATGGAAGATGTTAGTCTCTCCTGCTCTGTTCTCAAACTATTTTTCTTTAAAAAAAAAAAAAAGCTTAATTGCTGTAATCAATGTCATTCAGCTACAATAATTAATGTATCCTTTTCCCCATTGGGGCACATGCATTCTTGTTTAATTCTTGTCTTTCCAAGACAATGAGGCGGATGCATGCCAAATCTATAACGTGAGAGAGAGCTATAAACATGGAACACTATGTGTCTTCATAAACAATGTCTTTTTCAATAGCAGGATAAAGACAACACACACAATACTCATTCACATTAATAGATCACACACTTGGATCAAAGACATGCGTAAAGCCTTGGGGAAAATAAGTAAAGGATGAATCTGGCCAGATAAGATTAGAGCAGACTTGCAGAGAGGAATCATAGGTGCATCTTCTAAACTCTATGGCAGTGCAGAAGTAACTGCAAACACACACAGTTTTTAAACAGCATCCTGGCTTGTATCAGGAATAGTGTGGCCAGCAGGACCAGGGCAGCGATCGTGCCCCTGTACTCTGCACTGGTGAGGCCGCACCTCAAATACTGTGTTCAGTTCTGGGCCCCTCAGTACAAGAAGGACACTGAGGTGCTGGAGCGTGTCCAGAGAAGGGCAACGAAGCTGGTGAAGGGTCTGAAGAACAAGTCTGATGAGGAACAGCTCAGGGAACTAGGGTTGTTTAGTCTGGAGAAGAGGAGGCTGAGGGGAGACCTTATCACTCTCTACAGCTACCTGAAAGGAGGTTGTAGTGAGGTTGGTGTTGGTCTCTTCTCCCAAGTAACCAGCGATAGGACGAGAGGGAATGGCCTCCAGTCAGGGGAGGTTTAGAGTGGGTATCAGGAAAAATGTCTTTACTGAAAGAGTGGTGAAGCATTGGAGCAGGCTCCCCAGAGAAGTGGTGGAGTCACCATCCCTGGAGGTGTTCAAAAAAAACATGTAGACATGGCACTTCAGGGCCTGGTTTAGGAGGCATGGTGGTGTTGGGTTGACAGTTGGACTTGATGATCTTAGAGGTCTTTTCCAACCTTAATGATTCTATGAGTCTATTCTATGATTCTAAAATGTCCAGTTATGCTGAAGCACCATTTTTCATCAGCTATTTTTAAGTCCTCAAACATGTGGATTATTTGCATTGGGGTTTTTTTAGCTTTTTGGTGGGGTTTGTTTGGTTTGGGTTGGGTTTTTTGGTTTTTGGGGGGCTTTGGGGGGGTGTTTTGGTTTTGGTTTTACATTAAAAAATAATACTGTGTGTTTAACTTTTTCAAAGCTACGCACATTACAGACACTGGATTAGCAGACACTACACAGGCAAAATAGCTTATCCAGAGGAAAGTATACATACCAGGAGACTCCACTTCTAGTAAAACCAACCCAGTTCCATCCTTGGCCATGATACAGCATCTAACATAGACAGTAAAACAGTCTTTCTTCTCAAGAACCTAACTACTATGTTGTCATGACCTGATGTGAGCTGCTGTAGCAGCTGGATGTACCTAATGTTAATAAGCTATTCAGGCGTAGCAAGGTACAGCCTCACCTTGTTTTTCTGCCCTGTTGCTCCTACAGACAGGATAGAATCCAGACATCAGTAATGAAATAATTTGTTACTTGTAAAACAGTTCCTAAAGCCTCATTCATTCCATTCATTACACAACCAGCAAACTTAAAGCTTCTTTGGGTTTTGCAGTTTGATCTTCACCTCTGAGGACTCTCAAAAGCTCCCAACTTTCCCTTAAGAGTGTTAACAATGAGTACATAAACTAATTGCCATCCCTCATTTCCTTTATATGATAGCTGAACACTCATGAAATCATTTAAGGATTGCAGTAAACGTCTTGTTATTTATTCCCTCCTCTGCATCCTCTTATTTGCTGTAATACACCAAATACAGTCCCTAGCAGCCTGGTGATAAAAACTTCTCCATAGAGAATGGGTAAAGTTTCCTGCTACAGGTCAGGGAAGAGGTTGAATGAATTGACGGTTTGATTTAGAATACAACACACAGCATATGTTCTCTTACACCTCTGAATCACAGCACAGTTAAACACCACGCAGAAATTATGCGATACAGACGGTGGAAGCCTCACCAAAGGATGAATGATTTGTGTGAGCAAGATTATCCAGCTTCAGATCAGCACATACTGAGTCCAGTTTAAGGTTTATTAATAACAGGATTTTTTAGCTGAATCTTAAAGAATACGGTTTAAGTCTCTACAAGGATCTTCCTACAATCGGAATTGTGCAATATCCTCCAAAGTTGTATGCAAATTCCCAATTACGGACGAAGAGGCAAAGGTGGCACTTCCTGGGCTAAAGAACCATCTGAAAACTGCCAAAAGGAACAAACTCCTACTAGTGGACTACTGTTGAAGGAAATCAATAAGCAGTGCTGTAGTGGGGATTCGATCCTCTGCAGTTTGTTCATTACACCTTTATAATGGTAGGTTACAACATATCCATGGCACTCAAACTTTTTGCAAAATTAAAAACCTCGATAATCACATTTTATGACACAAAGCACAATCGCACAGCTTTTGTGCAATTGAGTGCAAGCATATGAACTGCAAAACCTGGGAGAAGAATTCTTCCAGATAAGACAGTTATCAAAAACGCTAACTAAACAATAGTGGCTGTGTCATATATAACCTGTCAAAATACATATTGCTGAGTAGCCAGTGACAAGGATATTTTCCATACATCATTACTATCACACACTATATATTTCTGCCTGACATACTGAATATCGCACAGCAGGTGCTGATGCTCTGACCAACTGCAGCGTGAGCAGCCTGATGTGCTGACACTGCTGTTATGCACTCCCAGGTGCTATATTTAAACTCAGAGAACATGGTGCTAGGATATATTCTCAGACTAGAAGGAAAAAAAAAAAAAGTGGTGCTCATAGTTTAAACAGGGGAACAAACACCACCACACAGTGATTTCCAAAGTAGCTTTAAGATGACCCTGAAAAGAACCGTTACCTTTTCTCAGAAGGCTACGAGACTGAACAAGGCATACAAAAACGGATCATAGGAGAGAGAGGTTGTGTCATTGGTTGGTTGTACTGTTCTTTCCAATAACTACTCACCAGCCATTAAGAAATAATAAGCAAACAGTACTTCAAAATTCAGACACTGTATTAAAGCTTTTATCTATATGCACATTATATTAATTATATAATGTAAATAATGTGTTGCATAAGGTTTGTTTTGTCATGCTCACAATTGAAAAATAGTAAAATAATATCAAGCTCTGGGAAATGAAAAGACAGCAAGGACAACTAAGAAGAACTTAAATTTTTAAAAAGCATGCTCACCAAAGATAATGTTAAGTATGTACAACTTCAGTAAAAGTAGTAATAAATTTGTGTAAACTTCACAATAACAAGGCATGCTCTAGTTTCCAAAGAATAAAAAAAATATTCAAGAAAGCTACACTTCATTATGAAAATGCAAACAAAAAACATTTCATCTTTTTCTGCTCACTTTAATAGGCCCTAACACAACAGCATTTTATTACACTCCATTAATGATACTTCACTTTTCCTATAGCTGAGTATAAAAGCTATAAGGCAGGCATCCACTTTATTACTATACTCTGCTATAAGGCAGGCATTCACTTTGTTACCATACTCTGTATACATTTAAAAAAATCCTATGCAAAGATTTGTTAGGAGCAAAACACAATGGCTATGTAAACACAGCACGTTATGAACCTCAACTCCTTGAAGAAGGTCCCAAGGACCATCTCCAACTGGAAACCCAAGTCAAAAGCAGCAGCGGACTCGAGCCACGGCTGAGCGAGGAGAGTCGAGGAGGAGCTCGTTTCCTGCCTCCATCCCCTGCTCTCCCCAGCAGACCACACACAATTACCTTCCTAATCAAGAACATACAGTGAACAATGTGCTCAAAGATAATTGCTAAGTACATTTGCCATCAATATGCACAAAATTATCAGTAATAAATGTCACTGTGAATTACAGTCAAGTGCTACTAGACATGGTATAAACATGGATCTACCCCAGTGACAAGAATCACTTTTCATACCGTGCTGGGAGGAACTCCCAGCGTAAGGAATAAAGATCCCAGGGGTTCAAGCTAACAAAACGTCTCAGTTTTTCCATCTGTTTTACTGTGCTACACTCTATCACTGAAGCAAGAGGTGGGCAATTTTTTTAAACCAAGTATAAACCCATAGGCAGTCTGCAACGATAGCTTATTATAAGCAGGTGTTACTTTCTAATGCATCGGTTAGCTGACTTCATTCTTGGAGATTACTCACCACAGTTTAAATACATTAAACCATTTCAACATGTAGCACTTAATCTTTTGGCACCAGAAGTCTGATTTCCCCCGAGCAACGGCAGGCGCCAAGGAGTTAAACAGATTTTAATGAAGAGTTTTCACTATTCAATGAGCAAGCAGCTATCAGGCATTCTCAACGCGTGTCCTTGCTGGACTGACTGTTGAGGGAAATCCACATTCAGATACTTTTGGTTGTTCTTCCACAATCCACTCGCGCCGTATTAGCATTCTGATACCAGTCCTTTTTGTGAGACCATTTTTGGCTTTATGCAATAAACAACATGCAATTACAAACTCAACAGTATCTTTACAACAAAGCAAAGGAAATCAAGGCTCCTGTGCCAGCATTATCCATCATGTGTTCTGTAAGAGCATCTTGATATGGTGCTACACAAAGATTTGCGACAGACAGTGTTATGACTTTCTTTTTGCTGTAGTCAAACTGATTTTGAATGCATTCACATTATTCCCATTAACAAAGAAGGATCAGATAGCAGAAAGAGAACAGCTAGATTATTAGAGCATCTTCCCTGCCATCTTTCATCTTGTGTAATAGATGCTCCATTTCCTGGAGATGCACTTATTTTTGAACATTCTGCCTAAATTCTGTGACTTTTCCTGTGCTCTTGTATAAACTACTGCCCACTAACTAAATTTTAGCAGTTGCCTTTTCAATGGATCGGTTCTAACCATAGTACTGTTATCTTCCCTCAGCAGATTCCTAAAAATTGCATTAATTCCTCTCCCTGGCTGCTGCTGGTTTATGAAACTTACATGAAAAGAAACACTAAATAATTGCAACTCCACCATTCCTACAGTAGTACGTGGTCAGCTTCACCCCAATTCTATTCTGTTCTTCTGAAGAGGAACATTACCACATTTCAAACTGTATGAAAATGATTAAAGCTAAGGTAGGTCTATAGCATCACTTCTGAACAACTGCTTAAAAAAATGCCAAATTAAGTTTGTAAATAAATGACCATGTTGAATTTAATACAAATCTTTAAAGTAATATGCCAACAGCTTGTTAAACAAACATTTAATTCTAGCAGAAGACGACAGTCAATAGGTAATTAAAAGCTCTCATCACATTTTGAAGGTGTTCTCTTTCACATGTATGATACAAACGAAGATGGTTTGCACTGAATTACTTCAGATCCCAAAGGAAGTAAGTCAGTGTTACTGTTGACTACATACTTTCAATCTCACAGGTTGTCCCGAACGGTAAACATATTGTATGTAACCTCATTGGTACTTCATTTCTAGTGTTAAAGCAAAGTTTGGGATTCTTAGTCTAAACAAAACATAGAATCATAGAATTATTTAAGTTGGCAAAGACCCTTAAGATTATCAAATCCAACCATTAACCTAACCCTACCAAGTCCACCACTAAACCATGTCCCTAAGCGCTGCATCTACAAACATCAGAACTTTTTAGTTTCTTGTGGGATATTTGTTTCACTAGCACTAGTGTATACCTACCATATGAGCCTGGTACTTTCTCTTCGTAAGTAAAATGAAGTTGCAGCTCCTCTTCTGACATTCGACTGATGAATACTTTCAGCAAACAGCAAATAATAAACAGTGCATTGTGAGCCTGCCAAATAAAGAGGTGACTAGAAAGGAAGCAGAAACAAACAAGAATCAGTAATGCTTAACCTGTGAACATGCATCAAACCCCACAAGAAAATATGTGCCAGAGTAGACAAAGAGGTTCCTACAGCTGAAGCAAGGAAAAGCCAAAGTGCTGAAGCAGGGAGTCTCCAGTTGATGCTACAGCAAACAAACTGGCAATGTATTTAAAAAAAGCACTTTTTTTCTTCCCCAAAGAGAATACAATCTTATTCCTAACTGAGTCTGTATTGTTAAAAACACCATAGTTGCCAGAAGTATCACTCTTCAAAGAGCACACCAGATGGCTCAGCATACTTCTAAAGGTTTCTAGACACTATGGACTCAAGCCACCCAGACATTTGAAAATTTCCAACAGCTTTGATATGAAAGCTACTCTGGCCTCCCTGAACCTTAGCACTTTTCCCAGTCAAATAGCCTTCAGATGACCATCAGCATTTATGGACTTCAGGAGCACAATATAGCAAGATTCTTCTATGCAACGCACACAGATATTTTCCAAGCTTTCTGAATGCAAGGGAAATATAGCTTCACTAGCTTTTCTTGACTCCCAGTAAGCAACTGCTGGGAAGCCCACACAACGGCGTATAGTCAAGCTCTTGCTTGAAGCTATATTTTCAAGGTATTTTTGGATTGAAGCAGCAGGAGCTACGCAGGCAGGAATAACTTCTTTCTCCAGATATAAGCAAAAAGGTCGAGGGCAGTCCCGGTAGCAAGGGGGCATTAAAAAGAAAGTCTTCCTTTTTGAAGCCCCAGATCTGATAAGAGCTGGACATTTGTCTATGGGTGTGGGGGAACAATTACAGAAACCTTCCTGCAAAAACTATAGCGTTGCACACGTAACCTCTTGACATTCTGTGCTACGGCTGAAAGGAGCAAGCAAAACCAATGGCAGTTGCATGATATGATTTGAAAGCAATGTCTTTATATAGAAGTTCGTGTTCAAATCCAATTTAATTTAAAATATTTCCCAGAGAAAATACTGGTTCATATATCAAGATTTGGCAAAAAAGGTCAGGTGATTTTTAAACAGCTCTAAACCAATAGTAATCAGAAGTTACACCATTTGTATGCAAATGTGTTTATGTACACACAGGATGAACACAAACATGTCTTTTTCCCCAGCAATCTATTTACTTCTTACACTTAACCTTCTGTGTTTGGAAAAGTACTAGATACTTGTTCTGTTTCTAACGAAGATTTAAGAGAATTCTAAGTTCTGGTCTGTGATTATGTTAACTAGCAAAGCAAAAAACTCAAGAGCTAGCAGCAAAAGGAACATTTAAAAAGTGAAATGGTACACACACTGAACTTACTTCTGACATTCTGCTGAAATTTTTAACTCTTTCGTTCTAGAAAGAAAGACTTTAATCAATGACCCAAGGTTTCCTGTTCGAGGATTCTTCTCAACTAGATGAGGAAAAAGAAGATATGGCTATATAGCATGTGTAAGTTGACACTATTTAGTTCAAACAATACATAGAATGAAACCAAATTTCAATGTCTTAAATATTTCTACACAAAGCAGAGTATGTCTGTTTTTCTGTACAGCTGTTGTTCTTAAGATTCTCCAGTACATGCCTTATTACTCCGTAATTGTTCCCTAAACCCACTTTTCATCCTAGATTTAAAATATCCCAAATGTGGAGCTCACACTGGCTCCTTTCCAAGACTTGTCTACAGCACAATAGTCTCCCGTCAGAAAACTGGGCAGGTTTTCACAACTAGCTTTCACCTTCTTGAAACATCGTTGATCACGTTTATATCATCCCTTCCTTTCGTCCTCTGATTCTTTCCCCTTACTGATCAGCTTAGAGGGCAGAGGGAAAAAGAGGTAGTAGGGATGGAGTTACTTGTTTTAAACCTTTCAGAAATTTCAAGTTCTACAAAACAGTTAACAACGGAAGTTTCTAAAAGTTTGGGATATATATACAAACACCCTACGTACACTACTTTAATCTTACTAGTGGAACACATACAATCGAGTTAAGTATACTGAAGACATGGATGTGCACATGAATGCTGTTTCTTAATTTTTCTGATCAAGCACATGGAAAAGTTAAGATGTCACAACTTCTCACCTAAAGACTTGCAGACTGAGATTGTGGCTTCTTCCAAGAGCTTTAAGTCAGCACTAGAAGAGGGGGAAAAGAAAATAAAAACGGTTACACAAGCAATTGGGTTCCTGTACTTGCAGTGAAAACTCATTACAAAACAGAAGTAAAATATTTCTATGAAGCACTTAGTTTTACCAACCCATTAGCTGGTTTACACAGATATCACAGAAGCACTGCATGGCTGAGGTGAGAAGGGACCTATGGAGGTCATCTTGGCCAACCTCCCTGCTCAACCACGGCCACCTAGAGCCAGTTGCCCAGGACCATGTCCAGGTGGCTTTTGAGTATCTCCAGAACACCTCTGGGCAACCCATTCCAGTGCTCAGTCATCCTAGTATCAGGCAGAACAACATGCATTTGAAGTACACAGAGTATAAAACAGGAAACGAATATGCAAAAGTGAATTGTTTGTCAAAGTGAAACGATGTCACTACATCCTTTGCGTTACTACTACCTTTGTGCCTTCAATGCTGCCATGCTTAGCTTGATGCCACTGAAAATAGACACAGAACAGCAGCCTACGGAAAAAACTTGGTTTTTTACAGAACTATCATACGAAATAACATCTTTTTAAAAAGCATAAATTAAAGAATCCTCAACCTGACACTTAACCTCAAGCTAAGCACCACTTTCCTTTAACTAATGTTATTATACTAATGCAACAATCACATCAGATACACCAAATTTTTCATAACTTCATTAATTGCCTGTTGGCATGCCTCAATGAAAACCATCAGCTGAAAAGAACAATAAAGCACTAAAGCAGAACCTGCCAACAACCACTGAAAGTAAACACCAGCTGCATCAAACACATAAAAAGACATTTATATACTCCTATCACTACAAACCTAGTAGTACAGAGTAACTGATCCTCAAAAACAAGAACAGAAAAATATGTGGGAAGTATATTTTTCCTTAACACATAGGAAAAAAAGACAAATAATAATCAGATATTGTGTCCAACGCCACATAAAGCAACATGAAGATGTTCCAATATTAACACCGCTCTGGGCAACCTGTGCCAGTGTTTCACCACCCTCGTCGTAAAAAATGTCTTCCTTCTATCTAGTCTGAATCTACCCTCTTTTAGTTTAAAACCATTACCCCTTGTCCTATCGCTACAGGCCCTGCTGCTCAGGGTACCAAGAGAAGATTGTACACCCTCTATACAGACTCAATTAACATGCAGTCTGACCTACAAGAATGGCAGTCCTTCTGAAGTTCCCCACATTAAAAGTCAGTCCAAAAAAACCAGTTCAATGCTTGCAGACATAACATAGTATATAATATAGGCTGAACAATTTCAGAGCTCATGCAGCTACATCCTTGTAATTAAAGGTATGAAAAATCACCATTCTCAGAATAAATGGGAAAGTAGCAATGTAATGAAACCTGCAGAGTAACTAAGCCTATAAAAGTCAGTGGTATGGCCTCCATTCAAGCACTCTTCTCATATAAAAATATTGCAAAACTTAATGCTGCCATAATTAGGCTGCCAAAGTCGCCGTTGCTTCCTAAGCATTAAATTTTCTGATGAGTAACCTGATTTATATAAAAACATAAGAGACTGAAGACAAAAAGGGCGTAGTACCACATGGACTCTCTCTGTCCCACCTGCTCAACCCCATCTTGGCAACGACCTGCAGCTCTGCCAGTGAGCTTCTAAAATGCAGTGGTGGGGGAAACAGTCCACTTTCTTTCTGTTTTTAAATTTAGACAGTAATCCAGTTTACAGCACAGTCCTAAGAACTGTCACATCAACCTGAGATTAACTGTGGTGCTGTGTGGGAAGCCCCTAAACCAGCTCCACTGCTGAAAACCCATGTGGAGCCATGCTCTTGGAAGCTGCTGAGTTTGTCTGAGCTGTGCCCAAACTCCTGAGGACTAGAAGAAAAGGTAAGGATATTGGTAGAAAAAACAGCCAAAATAATTATTTCAAAACTTTTCAGTAGGAAATGCTTCAAGATGAAGACATCAAACAAATTAAGTTTTAAGATGCCCGCAAATTTTCCTGTGTATCAGACTAATTTACTGTGTAGCGAGCTGACAGCAGAGACAGCTCTTCACCTACAGCTGAATATCCTAAGACAACTTTAGATTATGCAGATTGCTGATATTCAATATCAAAAAAAGCCATTCTTTCCTCCCTTATAAATTGCTTTGCAACATAAGTTTCAGAAAGAATAAACTTACACTTTCATATATACTTTTAAAACATTAGTCTCAAAGGTGGTCTCTCGTTTCAGTGCTAAAAACATGCAGAGTAATTAAAAACAAATGGTACAAAACTAGAACACCCCGCCAGCAACTACAGACAACAGAGTTTTCTAGGTCTATGTGAAACAAGGACTGTTTGCACTTTTTTTTAAAAAAAAAAAACAAACTTCTAGATTTGTCCAGCTGGCTGCTTGTCATCAGGATGTATTCCTTCCTAAGAGCTGACAGGCAGAGTGAATATTATATTGGACACCAACTCAGTAGAGAGTTCTTAGGTACTAAATAATGATAATCCAACACAACGTGACCCACCTCCCACTATCCAAAGACGCTGGGGACCAACTGATTATCGTAATTGCTCCAGGATTTAAACCATAAATGTAGACATACAGCTTTTAATTATGGTTCATTTTTCCCCTAATTTCTAAGCAGTTTGGTTTTGAAGTATAGCATTCTTACAGGGGTTTTTTTCTTCCCTTTCAGTTATTAAAAATCACACAAAGTCCTCAAACAAATTCCACAGAGTTGCCTAATTTCTACAAGTTGCCGGGATCTAAGACAGTGGCAAACCAAGCAAGACCTTCAGATCTTCAGCAAAGCTTTTAACACTCGAGTCATTCTCTTTCCTACCAAAACGAAGTTTAATGGTTAAAAATTAACTACAGCCCACTCCCCCTTATTCATACAACAAGAACACAGAACTGAATCTTGCCATCCTCAAGACTAGGCAACATCACCTGCAAAATTTCAGTTCACGCAACAGAAACACCTAGTGAGGAGGAACTACAGCAGAACCAACACACACATACACAGTGAAACAGTGTTCTTACACTCAACAGAAGTAATACTACTGCTACATCCCCAAGGATAGATTCGTGGAGAGAGTACAGTTGGGGGGTACAAAAAATAGCAGCCCATTTCCAGGTACCTGGGGCAAAGTTTAGCAGTGGCTTGCTTTCCTTCAGTTGGGCAGGAAAGAAAAGTGAGACACATGGAAAAAAGCTGTCTGCCTATTTTTTTGTGCTGTGAAGATAGGCGATACATTATATTAACTCTTAGGCAGAAAATGCTAGAGCCAATATTCATACGGTGGCACAAAAGAAATGCTACAACCAGCTATGGTATTGACTTTGCTGTGCAATCCCTCTGGAGATGACATTTTGTTAATGAATTAATATAAGAATGGAAACCTAACACTAAAACATCCGTCCTTTCATTAATCCACAGAGCAGCACTGGCAGTATTCAGACTATTTTTCAGCACTAACAACAAGAGCAAGCACTGACAGAGCGAAGCTCCTTCATTGCACTGATCACAAACAGAAGTTCCAATTCTCGCTGAAAACCCTCACCCGAGGAATACGGACTGCCTTGTTGCCAAATACATGTGTATACACATGTACATATATAGATATATATTTTAGGAGCTTGCTATTTGGGACCAAAAAAAAAGTCTAAAATGCATTTAAATTGATCCTCTTCAACATATTACATTTAATTGTAATGAAGTACCTATGGGAGGATCCAGGAGAAAACAACCTTTCAGAAAAGAAAAGGAAAAAAATCCCACACGTTTTCCACTCTGCAATTTTATCTACCAAGAACTGGGAAAATAAAAATTACACTTTTTCAGAATGGAGAAGAAGCTTCTGAAAGACAGTATTTTCTAGAACATGTAAAAATAGGAGAGAGAAGCATTAGGGATGGAGGAGTAAAATATCCCCTGGTCTATGAGAATCGTTAGTATATGCTCAACAAGATTATCAGTTTCTAGCAATAAACAAGCAGCAAGGTAAGCAAACCCTTCCTGCTGCTTGATGGCACTGCTGAGCATCGCTAGGAGAAACCCAGGCACCCCAGTAACACCCAGTAAGCTCTGCCATGGAGGAGACACCACTTTGGAAGATGTTCACGTGCACATGGCAACAAACACCAGCTTCAGGCCATGGATCTTTAATATAATGATCACAGTGACCTGGGTGAGTGTGTACATGTAATTATATATTTCAACTGGCACTACCTGAAATAAACCATTTGGTTTTGAGAAAGTAGTACATATCCCAGTCATATTTACCAGTTCTACAATTTTCCGAGGCATGAGCAAAAGGTATCACCTGGTGTGGGGATGCAAACAGGTTGTGAGCACTGGGGGAAACACTAAGGATTCAAAGAAAAGTGCACTTAACCACACAGACTTGACTGGCTCATTTAGATCCAAGCAAACATGTGAGGTGCAGGATTGCTTCCCACACACTTTAGGAAAAAACTCCAGGCTTCACAGGAATTCCTGGCTCATCCTGTGATCTGGTGGCCAGCATTTCCAAAGTCCCTAAAACAGCAATAAATTATTTTATTTGCTTTCTTACATAGAGAGTAGGCCCACAGACTTCAGCAAAACTGTAATTAATAATAATAATAATGAAATTTGCTTCCTGACAGCACAGACTTCTTTAAAGCAAATGGTTTTGTCTTGTTTTATTTTAACGGCATCAAAACATGAGAGGTTTTACAGTGGCAGTGAGTAGTGCCTTGTAACATCTCAACATGGCAAGCAGTAAGAACATTTTGCATACAAATTGTCACTACAAACCCATCTATACACAGGAAGCATCTGTGCGATACCAGGTATCACACATGAGCGATAGAAGTAAAAAGTAATCAAGGGTAATCCCCTTCTGTAGGAAAGAGGACAGCACAACCACTACACCTACATCACATAATACGGACTCCATACTAGGAAGGGGAGAGAAGTCAAAGAAATCAAAATTAAGTTCAAACTTGCAAGCTCAAATACTGTCCCTCTGATACTAGAGGTCACCTCTTTTTCCTGATACAAAAGTTCAATCCCTCAAACCTGTCCTATCATACAAAATGCCATCTGGGAATTCGATGCACACACCCCCACTCAAACGTAATGGAATACTAACACAAGCCAACATTGCCTCTTTATCTTTCACAAGGAAGAGTGAAAATTATGAGTTATCATATGTATAGGCAATGATTGTTGACCAAGTAAAACATAATATTGAAACAGTATTTAGACAATACAAATTGTTTTGTCTTGCTGAAATTGCTCTTGTATCATTTCATAATTGCTCTTATGTCAAGTTTTTTTATTTTCTTGTGATTTGATCACTTTGTAGTTACTGATCATAGTACAAGCAGTTTCTTCATCAGCGAGTTAGTTTGCTGTAAGAAAGCATCCCTTCATTAGAGGTGGGAAAGAATGGTAAACTAAGCAGTCTATTGTTCAAAAATAATTTCATAGTTTTCATTGACTGCAGATTTTTATTTCTGGCTTCATACTATCAGAAAGCCGGATTCTGTGGTCAGCTATTCNGGAGTTATTTTAGAATGGTGGAATTCAGTCGCCTAACTTCAAATTTACTAACAATCAGTCCCACAGACATCAGCAAAACCATAATTAATAAAAGACAGTGAAAGTTGCTTCCTGACAGCAGTCATCTTTGAAGAACATGGTTTTATCTGCTTTTATTTTAAAGGCATCACAACATAAGAGGGTTCAAAGTGGCAGTGACTACTGTTAAAATATCTCAACGTGGCAAGACAAAGTATTCTGCATACAAACTGTAACTATAAACATACCCATACCATGACACCTACCCTTATTATAACAAGACCCAAACCGTAGCAG
>WAAD01033560.1:505542-517758 GCA_013389945.1 Fregata magnificens | reverse complement strand
AAGGGGAGGGGGGGGAAAAAAAAAAAAAGAGAAACATTTAAAGTCTTTCGTACAAATAAGATTTACAGTCTTTCATACAAATAAGGAATAGACAGATCCTAAATTAGCTATCAGTAAAGCTTTAGTTCACTACCTTGAACAATTACTGAAATGTAGAAAACAGGCACATAGGAAGGCATTAAAAAGATTTTCTTTCAACAAACTTAGGACAATAATGTCTTCATCCAAGGAAGTTAAAAGTTACTGTGCTATATACTGCAGTCATCATCTCACTTGGATTTTCATACATTACAGTCAGCAAGAAGACAGTGTCACAGTTGTATCAATATCAAGGCTGTTACCAGTAGGGAAAACCGCATGGAATTCACAATTCAAACAGGGGCGTTAAGTTGACAAGCTGTTCAAAACTATGTTTTCCAACTGAATATGTACAGATAGCTAGGCAAATGACTCCTATTGTCAAAAAAGGGAGTCCACCATGCAGCTAATTCCTGCGTGCCATCAATGATCTACACCTTGAAAGCCCCCACCTTGCCAGAGTAAGCACAGCGGTTATCACTGTCGCAAGAGATAACTTGCATCAAGTGAGGAGAGGTACTACTGACCACACGTGAACCTCCTGATCTTTGTAAAATAACGTGGTTGGTTCCAGTCAACTACTTCAAGGCTGGGCGGGGGGGGAAGCTTAAAAATGAACACATCAGAAACACAACTGCTTTCTGAAGCAACACCGCAGAAGCTGGTGCACTCCAAAACGTCTTTGCATTACTGTGTTGTATTCGATCTGTGTGAAGAATGAGAAGATTCTTCTCACCTTTATAAGCAATTTAAAGAAAAAACCACCACAATGCTATTAACTGTGTGCCAGGGATGCAACATCTTACATCTTTCCAGGAAATCAGCTTCAATAATCTTCCATTTTTTGAGAAGAAATAACTGTGACTAATAGCTTTAAAAGTTTATATTAAAAAAGCACCCCCATCAAGATAAAAGCGCTGTGCAATGTATTACTGTGTAACCTAAATACTCATTCCTGAGCTGGCATAAGACATAAGAACAGTGACAGCTATATTAGAAGATGCAAACTACTACTCAGCAGCAACTCTTCCCTTGGTCTTGACAAAGGCGTAGGATGTTTCAAGAATCATTCCAGTACTGATTCTTATAGACTCATCATCTTTGCAGAAGCAGTTACTTCCAGAAAAGATCGCTCTAGTAGCGGTTAATAAAGAACAGTATAAAAATAAGGAAAACTTACTAAAAAGAGATGCAACGAAAAGCTGCAACGTTTGCAGCCATCGTGGAGGCTATCTGAAGAACTTATATTTGGCGTTTAGAGCAAATGCACAGTACCCAAATATTTCAGAAACAACAAAATGCCAGCACAGAGAGTAGAATATAGGATACTATTAAGTAATAAAGGGGTCTTTAAAAGGTGAGATCCTACAAAAATGAGGAAAATATTTATTATTTTCTAAATTTTGTTTGTAGGGGACACTAGACGCTGGGAAAATACCACTCCACACTCCTTTCCTCCATTCTAGTATTCCATCCTCCACCACCACTATTAGCTGCTCTAGAAGACCAAATACAGCGAGATGAAACTTTACACTGACTCAGTATTTCTGCTCTTATAACAACTCTACCACTGTAACTCTGCCATCATGCACCCAGGGAGCTCTACTTTTATGAGGTAATTTGGTTTCTCCCACCCCCCTTTATATCTGACCAAAATGGGGAGAGATACAGTAACCTTATAACCTCATATATGCCTCATTTAGCAAAAAATCTCTGAAGACACTGTCTATAGCATTTGCAGAAGCCATTTTTGTCATGGGGACTACCTGCAGAAGAGAAATTTAAAAGTGGCCTATGAGTGAAAATGGAAGTTTGTGCGAGGGAATTCTGTGGAGAAGCATTAAAGGATTGTAAAACATAATTAGTTTAAGAGGATTTCCAGAACTTTGGTTGCATGTTTACTCACAGAACAGAATGAATGCATCTTACTTGAATACAAATTTTGCCGCTTCAAAGAAAAAAGCCCAAGACTCAGTGTACGCTACATTTGAAATAAAGCCAATGAATACCAAAGCTAGAGAATAAAGTAGAAGAGAAACCAGTTTGCATAATATACAATAATACTGGATCATCACTTCAAAGTAGAACCACCAAGGCTCAGCTTGTACATGGACATCTCAGCTCTGCAGCCCCTGGTTTGCACACGTCCAACTACTGCAGAAGCCAACAACAATGCTGTTGGTCCTGGACCCATATTTTGGCTCAAATCCTTTCCCTGCACCTTTAAATGACTTAAAGGTCATACATTTAAACCTTCATTTCTTGGAGTACAGACAGTTCAAGAACGTGTCTGCCCCAAGTTCCCGTCCTCTGCTCATGCTTTCCAGCTCACGTACAGGGCAGCTCACTTCCTCCACGATGAACGCCCAAGGGAGAAGATGAACAAGAGGTAGCTGGAGCCCTGCCTTCAAATTCCTCCACCTTAACCTATAACTCTTGAGTTCCCCATGCCAGTACTCTGACCGTGCCCTAAGCCCATCCTCCTAAGGCAAGTAACTCCACTTTATTCTCTATTTCACAAGCTATTCTCACAGCTTGCTGCAGCTCCCAAAGCCCCCCATTTAACCCATTTCCCCAGCAATATGAGAGCAATGGGAACCGGCTGCAAGCTAGTTCTTGAAAAGCCTCTGCATACTTTCCAGATTTCCTGCAGTATCCCAGTAGATTAAATTCCATTAAAACAAATCCTCCAAAATAAACAGTGCTTTAAAAGCAAGTTTTAGCAAAATATTTATCGTCTATTTTCAGAGCCAGTGTCAAATTCACATTGCCCAAGAACATGCCCACTTCTGGGCCCAAAGCCATGCTCTCGAGCAACAGGGCAAGTTGCTGACTAGAGTCCCTTGTGAGCTCTCCCTGTGCCGTAGCACCCGGCTGGCACCTTCCAAATTGCAGAGAACATTTTTTTATTCCACAGCACTTCCTCAAAGTGACAGAAAAATAAGATACTAGCTGATTTTTTTCCCCTCTAAATGAAATAAACATCAAGCCATGGAGATTTGTCAAAAGAATCCAATTGCTAGCTTGAGCTCTAAATACTTGGAGAGCTAGTCAGCAGATATGTGGACTTTGCGAGCTTTGCCTTCTACTTATTTGTGAGCCTACAAATCTTAGAGCCATCAAATAAACATGCAGATTTTTCTCTCTCTGCTATAACCCAGGAGGTTTTTTCCTCTCCTAAGAACGCTATATTCACTATACTCCTCTAAAGTAAAAATCTCAGCATGTTCCACTGATACTTATTGTAGATGACCATACTTAGAAACAACATACAATGGGTGTAACAAAGCTAACAAATTCCTGATGGAAGGAGTCCTTTCAAAACTTGCTGAAGTGCTCTGCGATGACTTTATGATGCAGCCTGAGCACCTTCAGCTCCTACAACCTAAACAGCCATAGGCCCAGCGTTAAATAAGTAAGACATTTCTGGGGAACTCTAGCCATCAGGTGACAGAGGAAACAAGTCTTTCCTTTGGAGTTCATGAGTATCCTACAGGACAAATGTCTAAAAATAATTAAAATTTTTTTAAAAAACCCAACACTTAATTTCCTGGCATTTTAACAACAGTAACAGATTAACCCCAATGCTTTAACTTAGATAGTTACATGCTATCCATGATCTCCAACACATTTCCAAGACAGATGCTATCAAATAATACTAAATTAAATTCGAGTCACCACCTTAAATCATTTGCAAACATGCTATTAAATAGCAGACATGTTTCTTTTACAAACAGCTGCCTTTAGCTGAAAAGATCACTCTAATAAAACATGTAACCACTTAAATTGGCAAATTGCTTTTGATTAAGAGGCACTACTGCTGTGCCTCTAACACTGTATGCTGGTTAAGGCACTAGAGGTTCAAGTCTTCAGATGACATAAAAGACTGGTCAGTATTTGGAACACAATTACCACAGTATTTTTTAAATGCTATCTAATCCTCACTTATGCATGATTTTCCCTAAACTTGACTTTCACAACAGCCCCAGCTGCACAGGGGATCCCAAAGTCACTTCTGAACACAAGGTTAAACAGATTCTGCTTCCTCATGTGCTGAAGTGGGATAGCCACAAGAAACAGCAAATAATAGGAAATCCCCTTTCACTCCAGGAAAGTCACTCCTAACCCCAGCAGCAAATTACCAATGAATTCTAAAAGTTTTTCTCTTGAAATACACTAAATAAATGCATGGCTCATTAAAAAAAAAAGTCTTCTCTTGAAAAGCAATTAATCTAATTATTTGCTCAAAAAAATACAGACACAATGTATTAGCAAAGAACCATAGCCTGGGCTACAACTGTCATGCTCTATTAAATCCAACATCTGTTTGGTCCCCGAACTTGGCTCCACGATGCTGAAGCAGACGCTTCAGAGCAAACACAAGGGAGTTTGTTTTGCACATCAGGACTCATTCCAATCTCAAATAGCTAGGGATGGATATAAATACCGAGTTTACTGTCCCTTCTAAAAGATTTTAATATTAATTATTAACAATGTTTACGAGAATATCATTTTTCCTCTTCAAGTTAAAAGCAATTCAGCAATACATACGTGCTGTGTCTGAGCTCATAACTCAAGGTACAGTATGTGTACTGTTGAACTTGCAAAAAAACTTGTCACGCTCTCTAACCCTTGTATTTAAATAATTTTAGACATGTAATTATAGTTTCATTCAGTATTAAATATCCTACTGCTCTCACAACCTAAGTGCCAAGGCTGACATTCTCCTAATCCATCCAATATAGCCAGCTCCCCCTTCCAAAACTATCCTTGCCATGATTGTCTGGCTGAGTCTGCAGACAACCTGAATAACATAGGTTTTATATATAATTTTTTTTTTTTTTTTTTTTTTTTTCCAAATGAGTACTTTAAAGTGTAAGAATTTGAGACTGTCATACAGATGATTTTACCATGCCATCTGAGATCTGGTCTCTAGGTTGGGTCTTTAACACAACCATATGAAAATTAGTTAAGAAGTGATGCTATTTTACATTTGAAGATCTAACAAATTTTCACTTCCATATATAACAGCACTTGGGTTACCTTTATAGTTTGCTGCTTTATGAACTAAAACAAATGGACATTGTTTTCCTTTCAAGTAAAGCAGCCAGTATCACTGTAAAGATGAGAACGTATGAGACATAAGTGTTAGCAAAGCTGCTGCACTGAGGTTTTTGGCTGATTCCTATCTGCATCCAAGAACTGTAGGCTTCAGACCATCTTTCACCTGTGAGACATTAAAACATCCCACAAAATCCTAACATAAAACTTCCTACAGTTATGAGACTCCTGCAATATATATATAATCCTCCATGCAACAGAAGACACAGAAGACATTAACTGTAGGTATTGTTCAGCTCCAATAGGTGAATTTTACTGTCCACACAATATATTTGAATTCTGTCTACTCATTCATATTACAATAATATTTATACTTAAGGATCAAATGCTTTGTGGACTAAGTATCACACACAACACTTACCTACGCAACTTACAAACAGATATCGCATCCACAGATAAAGAACAGTCTAAAAGAACCTAAGTTACACCTTGTAGATGTATATTCATGTGCAGTATCAGAGTGAGTGGTCTAAAGCATGCCAGAGTGAGTGGTCTAAAGCAGCTGCACAGCCCTGAAGTTTGTTCATGGGAAATATTTGTTTAATGCGTTTCATCCTGCTTTACTAGGGCAGGGAAAGCTGCAGTAAACCAGAAGCCCTGCTTCTTTTGCCATCTTTATTAAGATCCTCATCTTTCTGCTCCCAGCAAATGAGCTTTTGCAACTGACTAGCCTATTTCTGTCACAGTCTCAACGCTCTGTCCTAGCTTATTCCCAAATACGAGATGTTCCTATTTTCCACGCAACACACAAAATATCTTAAAACATCTCTAGGCCCACTGAAAGGGAGGCAGTCAAACCAAAGACGGGAGATCAAACAGGCCCCAGCTGATCTGAGCAAGTGCTTGCATGTACTGCTTTAATCCTCACCCCTCTGCACCTCGGCTTCGCTAAGCCTGTACCACGTTTCATCACATCCCAAAGACTGCAAAATCTTCATGACGTAAAAGATGTTATTTCTGTCCATCAGTAAACAACGACGCAGCACTCTGGGACACGAAAAAAATATTCCAAATAAAAACATACGCCTAAAGAAACAATGTCACCAGGTTCCCCAGTGTATCTAAAAATCAGAATCTTTCTATTGATTAATTGCTGCTAGAAATGCCTATGGTGTCTATACGGAACAATTTTCCAAGAGGAAAGTGAATTGGGTACGACACTTACCCAAAGGTACCAGAAAAGGACTAACAGATCTTAACTGTAGAAATGAACACTGATGCTGTAAAAACCAAAAAGCTTTTATTTCAGCATGTAAACTACAGTTTCTCTCACCTACATACCCTCTAGCTGCTTTCTGCCCATTTCCAGAGATGCAGCCAACAAACAGTAAGTAGACCTTATAATTCAAATCACAGTTAAGTTAGTTCTCTGAAACATGCACTTATATATCTGAAAAGCAAAGTGGCAAAGCTCCCTTAATAAGGATGGCTTTGCAGCCTTCCTGGCATATAAAGTGTTTATTCAACTGCACTGCTTCGGGAATTGTTTTGGGCAAGTTCTGGTGCTGTTAGTGAGGCTGGAAAAAAAAAACAAAACACAAATAAGAAATGTGATTTGATCTTTCTTCAAAGATAAAAAGCAGTTATACCAATATTTCACTAATACCAAGAGATCATTCACTAGACTTCACACACACTCCCAAAATGAGGTACAAAAGCATAAGAATTGTGGTTTTACCAATTAAATTGGTAAAATTTTGCTAAACAAAACTAATGATGCAGAAATATATAGCAATGAGAATTCATGCACATAAAAGGGCTCTTTAGAGAAAAAAAAGTCTTTACAATCCTCAGAATTTAGGAATTTTTGCCATTTTTCATCAGAGAAAAGCACTGAAATAATCTTTGTTTTTAAAGCATGTTAAGGAGTCAAAATATTTCAGCTATAACTTAACGCCTGGCAATCATCAAATGTAATCAAACCACTTATACACACCAGTCACTTACAACGAAGTGGCAGGGGAGATTTCGGAACAGAATAAATGCATCCTTCATGACTACAAATTAAAAACGTTTCCCACTGTTTTTAAGTTAATGAGTTACGCAGAAAGGACTGTTTCTGCTAATCTTACTTTTCACTGTACTGATTTGTACTTTTCCTCCCCTTTTCTACTGCATATTTGGCAACCACTCCTTTCTCCAATTCCCTTTACCCGTGCCTCTTACTTTTCCATGCTGAAAGTGTTCAGACACATACAAGCACTAAAAAAAAAAACCCACAAAAAAAAAAAAAAGGTTTTGGGCAAAGTGGGGAGAGACAGGCAAGCTGTTTTTGTCAAAGATACAACATATGAGCTCTTTGAGAGAACCTGGTTGACCACAAAGAGGGTTATCTTTGCACCCTGGGGGTAAATACCATCTTTCATAGCTGCCTAGATATTGGTCAAATTCTCCATTTCTCCTCTACCCACTATTTTTCAGACTCTACAAAGTTTGATGGCTACTGTCTGGGGTCATGACAGTCTCCACTATATCTACAGTCCTTTAATATATTTTTGCAGCAGCACAGCACACTAACCATTCACCAGGTACCAAAGCTTGCTTCCTTAAAGCTCAGTACCTTAGGATAGACGTACTTTTGGACGGCAGTAAGAAATGCAACGCAATTATGAAGTGGTTCACACAATGCTTAAGTACAAGAAAAATAAAGAAAACCATGTCTTAAAGTCTGCAGGTAGCTCTCAAGATAATTTAATCTGACTTGTCCACTGTTTACTCTGTGGGACAAACAAATGCAGCATCTTTTTTGGTCCTCCTGGCCAGTAACTTGTTCTAATGCCTTCCTCTTCTGTAGCAAGAGCCTGAACAAAGCAGCCGGTCCTTATGGGTTCCACTGAAGCCTAAGGAGTCTTGCACATAGCAGAAGCGATTAATCTTGATAGCTTTACTGCAAGCAAAGAAGGCCCCTCATAGGGAAGGCAAACAGCAGCTGAAAAAAAACCAGTGACGATACTGTGTTTTCTGCTCCAGTTCCTTTTCCACACGCATTTTACGTGGGAGTCAGTCGTCAATAAGAGCCTAATTCTGAAGAGCACAATCTGCTTACTTTGCATCCCACCTACAGGACAGTTGTTCTGCTCACAACTGAAGAAGGGTTTTTCAGGGCCTTCTTGGTTAGGTAGCATATTTCGGTAGCAGAAGAAATCGGATGTGAGCGAGCCCAGACATTGTGGTCATTGACCAAACTGCTCAACAAGAGATGATATAAATCACCTTTGCCTTTGTCAGTTCACCCTACGTTAATCCCCCAGTTTGCTCATTTTTAATGAAGTGTTCTGAAAAGGACGCGACAGGAAAAATGAAAACCTAAACTCTGTAAAGGAGACCGAGATGTACGGCTTATGTATTTTCTCAGTGCCATCTCAGGAACCTAACACATATTTTCTTTCCTTCTTTATAATGACATACAATCACCAATCAACAGGTTACTGTTGCAGTGATCAAATCTACTAATTTTGATGGCTAAGGAGATGCCTGTTTACCAATCTCAAAATAGCTTACTTCAGATGAACTACTTAGTCGCCTTCAGTAGTCACCTTCACAGTCTTGTCCTGAACTAGAACTACTAACTCATAGGGGAAAAACAACCTTGCTCAAACTGCCTTTCTCTAAAGTTATACAAGATCCAAAAAAGCTTGACATTAAAATGCCATTCCTTCTTAGTGCTCCAACCTTTTGCCTCAGAACAAAAACATCTGATACACAGCGCTCTAAAAAATATGAAAATGCTACACCAATAAGCAAATATATGCTTGTGGCAAATGATAATCTTGTTTTGAAGACGTAAAAACCCAAAACTATCGTATTTCCATCCACCATGTATTGGCCCTTACATTAGCGCATACCCATCAAGTGGGGTAAGAAACCCGTTAAGTGTCACGACTAATTTCTATTAAGCTTATTTGTCCTCTCTCCCCTCAGTCACAATGTTTTGTCAGAGGCAAGACAGCAGGCAGATATTAAGCCTCTTGAAGGAACTTTTGCTGACAGGATGTGAATCCCACAAACACCTTTCTGTTAAGAAGTTGCTGTCACTTCAGAGAGCTTCCATTTAACTTGTACAGGTAAATAAGCATTTATAGCTTTTAAGTACTTCTTTGTCCAATTTACACACATGCAACAAAACACGTCTCTAGTTCGTTAATATAAAATTCCACAAGATCTGTTAGGGACTTCTTAATTTTGTCCATTTTTAATGCTGCTAGTTACACTCCCACACTAAAACACAATACTTGTGGCCAAATCTCCCGGAAGGTTCAAAAGCATCTAAAATTTGTCATGAATTAGCAAAACTTAAAGCTACAAAAACCATAAAGATCATTTTTCTGACCTCCTATGTAATTCCAGTCATCACATTTTATTTAATAATTACTGCACCAAGCCTATGACAGCATCAGTTTCAGAAATACATCCCATCACAGAGGGAAGGAGAAGTGGTGTGGGGGCAATTAAAAAAAATAATTACCTCTATGCTTACTCTTACATTCCTACACCCCAAGTAAAAGTCAGAGCCCAAACACAGTGGGTGTTTTCTAGAATACAGGCAGAAATAATTTATTTAATCTGATTAGCAAAACACCATTAGAAGGGAGGGAGGCTGGGTCAAGCACACCTTATATTTCTGTGTACAAGGGTCAACTTTTCTCCACCTGTTAAATAACTACTACAGGTATGTAACATTTTTAAACAGTTTAAAGAAGTGAAAATTCTAATACCAATTCTGCACTTTGCAGTGGGCAGACATTTTTTTAAAGGTTTTGTTTGCCCTCACCAGTGAGATTCCTGCTGCTTGCAGGACAGCTCTACTGGAACTCTAAAATGAGAAGAACAAATTGCATTTAAACAAGAATATCAGCGGAATACGGAGCTAAAAAAAAAAATAAAAAGACTAATCAAGAATATGCACAACCCATGCTGAAACCTGACTTTACAGCTTAAGAATGTACTGCATAGCAGTACCAGTATTACCAGCTTGACCATATCTTCTTCCAGTGGCCAAAAAGAGACTTCTATTATGACAAATACAGCAATGGTTTTCAAAAGCATAATTTTACACAAACTACCTGACAATCTATGATGGATTATAGTGTTGGAAATTTTGTTCAATATGAAAATGTTTTAAGATTATCGATGAATTTGTCCCTCTTTTTTTTTTTTTTAATACTCAGTATACCTACCTAAAAATCGATTTATAGTAATTCATTCAGTTACTACCATAATTAAAATGAGCATCCAGGTCAGACACAAGTCATGCTAAACCTAGCACGATTTAATAGTCTAAGTAGCTACTAGCTCGGTATAGTTATCTCTTTACGGAAGGGATGTTAAGATTACTGTTACACATAATGAAGATTTTCTCCCTAAATCACTCTCAGACATAAATAAAACTTGCCTAATGGACAAAGTGATGTTTCAAGAAGAGAAATTCAACTACCTTTTAAGCTTCAGAAAGATCCTTAGATGTTCATTAAAAGCTCTGCATTTTTTGTTTTAATATTGGTATATTTTGCTCTATTTCAAAGGTTATACAATTATTTCGGCATCTGTACTCTTCCCACAATTGGGCATTACGCATATTTTTACAACAGAGCTATTTGCCTCTGCTTTAAATGTTTTCCACAGCTAGAAATCTATCTACAGCATAAAAAAATGCATGTTGTACAGAAGGCCAAATCTGTTTTGTATGTACACCTGATTTTATATTATACTACACACCATGATTTATACCGCCTACCTCCAGGGTCTACTGCAAATGAAATTATACTTGCCATAGTGTGCAACTACTATAAGGTGCGATAAGCTTTCCATTCTAGAGAATACAGTCTGAAGAAATATCATTATCGTCTTTAACCGTCCACTTTGACAATGGTTCATCAGCCACCAAACAGGATTTCTTACTTTTAGTACCTTCTGTCAGTCATCAGCATGTTAAAAACATCATGGAATCTTCCTATTCATCTGATAAAATCACTGGAAACACCAGAGCCATCTAAGTTTAGTATTGATTTGCTACAAACTCTTTTCTACGGAATTTATCACAAAATACTAAGCAGTAGATGCTGTGCTAGTGAAACATCGGCACAGGACTGGAAGAGAAGGAGCTGGTGGTTGCTTCAGCCAGGTGAGAGTGCTGAGCAGCACCCCACATCCCCAGGGCCGTCCACAGGCTTCTCCTGATGCAGCAGCAACGGGAAAACAAAAAACAGCCCAGGGAGAGAGCAGAATGAGGCCTTCTTGAGCTCCTGGCAATCTAAGGAGCAATAACGATTTTTAAGTCACCCCAACTGGAGCAACTTTAACGGTTTTTACTTGGGAATTGACAAAACGGGGGATTACACAACCCAGCAGCCTGCATTAGGAAACTGGACCCAACCACCCAGGAGCTTCTTTCCACCCCCCCTGCACTCAAAAAGTGCTCTGTGCAGGAAATATTAACAATCTACTTATTTCTACAAATACTTCAAATGATTATAACTGCAGCCCAGCATGTTAGCCCTCGGTGCACGCAGCGAAAGAAATCAGATTACGGCCTCACGGACTCGCTACGCTCAGCACAAAAGATTAAAAAACGAACAAAAAAAACCAAGGTAAAGAGTGCTTGGCATGAAAGCATACAAGAGAAAACCTGACTTCAGTTACGGTAAGATACGAATTCTCTTTTAAACTATTTCCCACTCTTGCTAAATGTTATCCTTCAGAAGTATGAAAACAAACTGGCAAGAGGGAGGCTGAGCAGACCCGTTATACTGTGAAAGCGATCACCCAGCGCTACAAAAAAGCGCCTGGTTCACAAAAGCTGAGAGGAAAATAGGCTACTTTGTGGTCTTTTCACCGATAAGAAAGGTCATTAGGAGCACAAAACAAGAAATGCAGGTATGATCCTCTCTCGTGCCGCTTTTGACCGCGTACGAAGGGGCAGCAGGCACACCTCCGTGCCCCGAGGGGTCCCGGGGGCCCTGACAGGGAGCACCCGCGGGGGCACCGCGGCCCCCGCGCCCCGGGTGCGGACACCCGGCC
>WAAD01033560.1:478707-496920 GCA_013389945.1 Fregata magnificens | reverse complement strand
CCGCGGTCACCGCCAGGCGGGCACGGAGGAGGGGCAGCGGGGCCGGGGGGCGCAGAACGGCCCCTGGCTGGTGCCCAGGCGGGGATGGGGAGCGCACACCGGCCTTTGTTTCAAATGATCTGGTTTGATGTACGAGTGGTGCTCCCAAGCCGTCAGCGCCCTGCCGCTGCTGAAGTACCCCAGTCTTGGGCTCCCGTGGGGTCCCGAGGTAAGGCGAAAGCCAAGCGGACCCCCCGGGCACCACTTACAGCAAAAGCCTTGAAAGAGCAGAGAAGCACACACAGTAAATCTTAACTTTTTAACTTTATTTATGTACATCTGTTGTGTCAGATTTACTCCCGAGCCATTAGCTTTTGCTTCTTCAGCTTCTTTTGCGATATCTGAAAAACAAACACGCAAATGAGAAAAAATAGCAGTACTCTACACCTTCCCAAAACATCTTACAAATAAGTTTAACACCAGTCATCCTTTGAAAGAAGTGCTGAGAATCATTAGAAATTTCTTTACCCCTTTACGAAGTGTTCCACTAATCATACCTGCATGTAACAAAGTGTCCTCACAAGTACTACATCACTTACAGGCTGTCAACTCGACTTAAATTTTATTCTAAAACACCGCACCTTTACGCGCACAGACAGGGACTGCTCTGACTGCTCTGGGAAGGGAGGAACAAGCCATCTGTGCGATATAAACCACCGATAAACACTTTCTCCAAGTTCTCAACGTTGTGTTTACAGTAAATATTGAGGTTGCTCAGATAACAACTTTTTTTTTTCATGGGCATTCCAAAGGTGTCCTAAGACAGTCATCACAGCAACCCCTCCACCCGAAAAACGCAAAGCACTAACGCTGCGATCTCTCAACAGCGACGTTAGAGAGGACTAAGGATACGACGCTCGGTACCTTTTTCTTTTGAGCGACTTCTTCCTCTGGCTTGGGAACGATCTGCTCCTTCTCGGTGAGGATCATCTCGATGTGGCAGGGGGAGCTCATGTAGGGGTTGATCCTACCGTGCGCTCGGTAGGTGCGCCTGCGCATCTTGGGAGCCTTGTTGACCTGGATGTGCTCGATGACCAGGGAATCCACGTCAAGACCCTGGGAGGCGGGCAGAAGACTTGGGACTTGTTTTTTCTCTTCAAATAAGTCATCTCCACAGCAAAAACATAACTCACCACCCCCCCACACACATCGCTGCTGGCAAACAGAACAGCTTAACTTGGCCATGTCACAGAACTGAGTATTTACCAAGCTGAAGTCAGGAAAACACCAACCACCCGTCTACATGTCACGCTGAACTTAAAATGATGCTGATGGCTCAGAAAGAAGGTATTATTATTTCATGGTCATTCCAAAGGTGTCCTAAGATAGTCATCACTGCCATCGCAGTTACCAAATTAAGCATTGAATATATTAAAAAGATACAAATCGACCAAGAGTCCAGATTTTGCGAGATCTAAACTACACTTGCTCTAAACAGTTGATAACCACGCACAAACTTGTTACCTGTGAAAAATTATTACTCACATTTTAACTTACAAAAAACGGACGCAGCCTAATTCAAGCAAACAGTAAACCAAACGCCTGTCTCCAATTCAGTTTCAGCTGCAAGGCAGGCCTTAGCCGGCCTTCCATGTTAGAGACACCAAGTTCAGGAGCGCCGACACACAGCACAACACGAACCCTTTGCATTTAATAACGTCTACGCGACCTACCTTGAGCTCAGCATTGCTCTCCGCGTTTTTGAGCATGTGCAGCAAGAACTCTGCGCTTTTCTTAGGCCAGCGTCCCTGCGTCCAGCCCCACTGCTTGGCCTGGAAGAAGAAGAGAGCTCCGTTTTTGTCCTGGTATACCACCACTTGCCCTTTACACACCATTAACTTGCCACGACATCCCCTTTTATTAAGATTGCATACCAAAATAATTAAATTCAATCAATTAGTTGACACTGCAAGCAGATGCAATGCTTGCTGTACTGGAATTAAGTCTTTTCTCCCTCTTAACTTTATATATAACATTAACATCAACAGACTACTCTCCACACCACCTCAACATCATCTTTTCTCTCTCCCTTAACCAGCCACAGCTGAAGCGTCCTTCCCACGTTTGCATCTCGGATCTCACCTGGGCGCATCTACCGACTCCTCCGTTGTAGCGACGGAAGGGAACGCACTGCTTCTTCAGGGTGACGTCCTTCAGGTACTTGGTGGCCTTACGGATGTGCATGCCCTTGATGGCCTGGGCGGTCTCACGAGTGTTCTAGCAACACAAATCACAGCAAAGTTCCTCTTAGCAGATCTTTTCAAGTTAACATAGGAGCAAAAGCACTCCTCTCCCTTTCCTGGATCCTATTCTTTTTGCTACAAACTCAATTTAAAAGAAGCACTCACACACAAAAAAAAAAACTTAAAGAATGAAGAATAATTAGCAATGCCTTTTTTTTTTTTTTTTTTTTGCAACCTGCTTTTCTAACCCTTGGTATGACTTCCATTACTGATTTTGCAGCTCTAGCACATCTTTATTGTTTTTTACCTAATGGCTAGGTCTTTCCAACCAGCAAAATAAAAATTTGAGTATTTCTACTTTTCATAGCTCCCCTTTGGCCACTAATCGAAAAAAGCAGGAGCCCAATGGATAAATTCCTACTAAAATGTCAAATATGGCACCTCAGAGGAAGCGATGAGAAAACAAGCTACACACAACATAATTATCTCTGTAAGGGAATTATAAAGGGGAGAGAGGAGAAGGCTCAGAAAGAAAAGCACGGATACTTTAATCTGGGTTTAAGATAGCATACTAAATGCAAAAGTCAGAAAGTAACTATAATCCTACCTGATCGCAATAAAAGAGCAAACCAAAACTACTGAAACCTCTTGCCACCCACACTATATAACACCGAGCAGAAAACCATCTACTCAGCTTTGGTTTTGGGGTTAACTCAAATGAGTCCTGAATTCACTGCCCCACCTACACCTTTTCCAGAGAAACCTATGTCCTCGTGCCAAACACTGCAAGCCTCCCCTGCCACGCTTCTTGACCAGCAGCATGATCACATGAACCCGATGTTCTTTCCAAACAGCCAAAAAGGCAGCGGAAGACAGACGAAACAAATCTGTCATCTAACACTAGCCCAATTCCTCCGGCTAAATTCACTGCAGCTGTTTTCCGACTGTAGTTGATTATCGATGTTAGTCAGGAAGCTCTTTAGGACACACCATCTTATTTTTGATCCTGTGGATAAAAACCATTACAAGCAGCTAAAGCAAACACAGGCCATAACCTACGCTACCAGCCTTAAGTAGCCATGTAGTGAAACAGGAAAGTAAGAGACACTTCCTTCAACAAAAAAAAAAAAAAAACAAAACGACAAAAGTAACCCCAGAAACAAATGAATTTGCGTTTCCTACTATGCACACACCGCGTACCTTGAAATGCACTCGCAGGTTGGATCCCCGTGACTTGCATGCTGCGGAGAAAAAAGACCGACTTTTGGAATTAAAACCTCAGTGGCTTCGGTGAAGTTCTACGCGAACGTCCACGAAAAAACAACTCACATTTCGTGGGGTTCTCCGGATCCAGAGAGTACCGCACCATCTTTGGAGCTCAACTGCGAAAAAGCAATTAAAAACCCACCATATTAAGCTTCTATCACGGATATGCAGAACCTGGAGCGTTTACCCGAAGGAGCTGCTCAGAAATTACGCTTTTCTTTTCACAATTAAATCCAAAGGTGTCCTAAGAAAGTCATCACGGCAGCCATGGCCTCTCCCTAGGGCCTGCTTCCACCTCACACCCGCCAGCCACCCCCGAGCTCCCCCATCTCCGTCCCCGGCCCGTCCTCCCCCGCGCCAGCCCCGCAAATACCGAGGGCGTCCGGCGAGGCGGACCGAGCCCTCGCCCCCTCATCGCCTCCCCGGGGCGCCCTGGGCCGGATGGGACCGGATTGGGACGGCTCCCCGACCGCCATGGCTCCCTCACCTCAGGGCGGCGGCGGGGAAGAGGAAGCGCAGGGCATGCCGGGAGCCGGGAGAGCCGCCCGCTCTCGCGAGAGCCCGGGCGGGATTTGGGTCAGGGGGCGTCGCGGAGGTGCCGCGCCGAGCGCGGGGCGAAGGGCGCTGAGGGACCGTCGATAAACGCGGGTGGGGGCGAGGGGCCGGTCAGGGCGGCACGGCCCCGCGTGTGAGCCTGAGGTGTGAGAATAAAACGTGCGTGTGTACACCAGCCGACGTCCTCGTGTCCGTGTGCGGGACTGTGGGCGCAGACACGCACCTCCGCAGGGCTCCCCGCAGCCCGAGGCCTACCCCCGCAAAATGGCGCCGGGCCCGCCGCCCTGAGGGGTTAGCCGCGGCTGGTCCCTCGTTGTCCGGGGAAGAGGCCTGTTTTATTCAGGAAAGACTGACGTTGGAGCCAAGACACAAATTTATTAACCCTCTGCTCAAGGCCGGTGTCGTTGGCAGACCAGAAATCAGCTGAGCCTAGACTAAGGAGCAAGCCCGAGGGCTGCAGCTAGGTGGCGGTTCAGGATGAGAATAGAGAGGAGCACAGCAGAGGTATCCGAGAGATGAGACCAAAGAGATTCATGTTTACGAATTGCAACTCGTATTTATTGCACCATTATTAAAAAAAAAAAAAAAAAACTAGTTAAAAGATTTTTTTTTTCCATTTTAGGCTGCGTTTGCAACTAGAACTGCTTGGGAAATCTGACAAAGCAGCGGTTCAATAAAACTGAAACATTTCCTGAAGGTGGTACCCAGCTATAGCAAAAGGCTCATCCAGAAAAGTTTGACAGAGTGCAAAAAAAGAAAAACGTCTTCCTGAGCCGTCAGTAGTCTGATGTCCGGGCACATCCCTGACACACGAGAGTCTGGGTTCAACTCTGCATTTAGAAACAAGCAGAGCAAGAACTTACTGCCCATGTAAGTGCTCTGACCAGGAGGCTATTTTGGGATCTGTTGTTTAGCGCTAAAAAACCCCAAAGCTTTGAAGCTAGGATTTCACCCAGATGGGAAGAGGAAAATATTTGAACTATCACAAATATTTACGTGGCTGGAAACTGTAGAGCTCTAATTTCGACTGCAGCTCTCCATTTACCTGCCTTAAAAAGTGCCTTTGCTTTCAAGGAGAAGCTTTCTGCAGTCTCCAAATAACTTCTAAGCCCTGCTCTCAAAGCAGGGAAGCCTGCTGGGATGCGGGCAAATATTATTTCTTCTTTTTATATACAAAGTTCCCGTGAAAAAAAAGAGTGAGGAGTCCATACTCACAAGAACACACACTAGCTTTCGGTCGCAGATGCTTATTTTGAGATACTCAAGATGCGTTTTCACCAATTAGCACTTCCATCATCGTCCATGGGATTAGAAGCCGCTCAGCCCCTCAGTACACACAACCATCTCAGAACAGTGGTAATGTGAGAAAGAATGAGCACCACCAAAATACACGCACGACAGCCTTTCCAAGTCAAGCGTTACTAGAGAAAAATAAACAGACAAGAAAAAGTGCCCCATCTGGGGTCTCATGACTTCGAGGAAACAGTAAATATGTAAAAAGAGATCTCAGCGATGACTTCCAACACTTTCTTAGTGTTTCAGTTCTCCTTCCTATGGAACAAGAACCGTAATATTTCCAAGAGCGCCAAGTTTCCAGATGCAATAAATTAAAACTAGCAAAAGCCAAGGTCCTCAAACACTTCCACAGCCTTCCCCACTGTGGGAATCTCCTCTCACAGCGCGCGTGAATGCAACTCTCCTCCTTGGTCGTTTCTGCCTTCCCCTCCGCACCTGCCTCCATGTACTGCTGGTGGAGGAAGCCAGCCTTTCCATGGGAAGCGCCTTTATGCGCCGCTTCTTCTTAGCAGCAGAGCACAGAAGCAACAAGACATTCAGAGAAAGCTGGAAAAGAGACGTGAAACGTAAGTAGTTGACACATGGTGGGAATTATCACATGGTCATTGTGTTCATCAATCGAATCCAAAACAAACAGGGCACGTTTTCTGTTACTTACGTTTTCTGTTTCCCCGACACGTGGAACTGTTTATCATCAGCTTGCAGTGGTGGAAGCGTAGAGGTAGGAACTTCTGCGGATGGTGTCAGGAAACGAGATGCATGTTTTCATCTTTGTTGGGAGGTTAACAACTGCTCTCAGAGGCAGCCTAGCACATATCTGGTGCTGAGATCGGGGCTGAGGCAGCTGAGCATGTGCCCTTGTTGAGATTTATCCAGATTGTTCCCTCCATGCACCCGCTGCCTTGGATATTTAGCTTGCATGAGCTGACTAGAAAAGAGCTTTTGGATCCTAAGCAGAAAATTTAGGCACATAAGTCCAAAATCATGTTCCTGAAAACTCCTGCGTAGGAGGCAGCTGCCTCCTAATCCTACTGGAATCTCAGCTCCATAGGATTTTACCTTAAACTCCTCTAGTGCCATCCCTCTTAGCTCCCCTGTCCATACCACCCAGCCTTGGAGATTGTGCTGCGCATGCCCAGGAAGACCTCACCCTCTCAGCAGGCATTGAAAGCAAGGATCCAACCGTGTTCAGACCTGAACCCTTCCTCTACTTTGTGCTTTGGAAGCTCCTGCTGGTAGCATCCTCCTGGGAAGGGCTCATCATAAGGGCATCAAAGGTTTCTACCATCTCTTGAGGTAGAAACCTGCAGAAAGCGGTAGTGCCCATCTTAAACCTAGCGGCATGGTGGCCACAGCACACTCCCAGGATGTGGGAAACCCACTTTCAATTTCCTTCCCTTGAGGGGTTTCAAAGCCTCATCCTAACCAGGAGGCCAGAGGCTATTCTGCACCAAAGATGTTTCCACCTTTCCTGCTGCAGGTTTTCTGCCAAGCAGCCAGCAATGAGTTGGCTTCACACCTCTGCTCTGGACGTGCTCCTGGGGCTGGAAGGGGGCTGCACCTTTTAACCTGCCGTGGAAGAGCCCAGCAGGCAGCGGGGAGCATATGGGTACAGGAATGTTGTATCACGTAAGTCCTTTTGTGGATTTAGCTGCGAATAAACAAGCGGCCTTATCAGTCCTACTGGAATTGCCAAACCAAATGTCATCCTAAGTGACAATCAGTCAACACCCCTGATAGCCACCATCCCTCCTGGTCAGAGGGAGAGGGTGAACTCCAAGACTTGCCAGGGCTATGGTTCCACGGCAGGACTGAAGCCAAAGGCGTGGCTGCTCAGTGCCAAAAAAGAGAGCTCACTTCCAGCCGTAGGACCCCCCTGCTCACCTTCCAGCAGCTCTGCCAGAGCTCAACCACTGCCACAGCAGATGTGACAGAAGGGAACCTGCGCCTGTCCTCAGCCAGCCAGTTCAGAGGCCAAGGCATTACTTTTAGCCCCTGTCTGTCGCAGCTCGAGTGCCTGACCATCGGCTCAGGCACACATCTGCCTCTGCCGCCCTACCTGGGGACAGTAATTTCTAACAGAGGGGCAGGTGGAGGAACAGGAGGGTCCATGCTAAAATCCTAGTGACAGATAGATCCATTGGGGCTGATTGGCCAAGCTTAACTCTGGCTCGCTAAAACACACCGCCTGTCTGCCGTGCTATAGGAGGGGGTTTTGACCTATTCTTTACACAGGAAAGGAAGCCAATTCGTCAAACATTTTGTAGATTTCTTGGCATTTATCTTACAGACCCAGTTTTTGCAGCCCAAGGGTTATGTGGGGATATTAACTGCCATTCACAAAATTACATACAAATGGGTTGCTTGTCCTAATGGTTAAGCAGAAAATCTTGAAGACAAAGACATTTTAAATTGAAACCAGCTTGAATTCTGGAAACACTGAAGCTTTCCAGCCTTCAGAGAGCTGCCTGCACCTTCTTGCCCTGCACTCCTCTCACCTGACCAGCCTACAGACTCCTGCACGTCTCCTCCCAGATACGTGGCTCCTCCAGAGGCACAGCTCGCTCCCGTTGTTTGGTTTTTCCTCCCACAGTCAGCAAAACAGCAGCATTTGGACATGTGGTAGGTGAGTTCTCCAGCTAAGCCACTCTGCACAACCATGTCCTAAAATCTACTGACCCAGGCAGTGAGTCCCAGAAGCAAGATCTGTGGGCTTGGAAAAGGAGGAAATGCATCTCCAGAAGATGGACTGACCATTGTCAGCAGGACAAGACACTGCAGGAGTTTTGCTCTGCAGCAGTAATTCTGTCTTGGTCACTTGAAGAGCTCAATTATGTTATATATTCCTCCCTGTGATTTTTAAGAAGAGATGCTTCCATAGGGGGGCAAAAGTTCCTTACTTAAGGAGAGGTAGATATATATATTAAAAAAATACAGATTTTTTAAAAATATATGTCTATATATAGGTATGTATGTGTACATATATAAATCATCATGTCGTAAGTGTATCACCGGAATGCTTTTGATTCCCTGTGAGTCCTTCTAAAACTCAGGCAATTCTTTACAAGAAGAGGTTAGATACACAGTCTATTTATTTCTGTCATGTATATGCTGTACCCAGTCCAGGGGTGAGGAAACAGTGAAGGGAGCTCGGCGTCAGGACTGCTGAGTATCTGTCCTTGCCGTCACCACTGCTGAAGCGTGACGCAGCACCCCACGCTGCTGGTGACCAGCTAGCCAGGAGCATGGTCAAAACAAAAAAAACACAGCAATCGGTGAGATTGTCTTAATACTCAACATTTTTTGGCATAGCATCCTAGAGCAGCGGGTTCATCCGCCCCCTGCCCGCCCAGCTAGGAGGGAATCACCGGTAAAATAAATTTCCGATGTGATTAAATAACCCTGGAGCTGAAGTTTGTGTTTATTCAGTGTATTTCTTGCCAGCAAACCATTTACGCAGGTTGTGCAGGTCTATGACTGCTCGTTCATGGCTTTAATTGCCAGAAATGGACCAGCCAATCGCCTTCATGAGTAAGGCAGTAAATAAAGATATCATGTAAGTGCCTGATCATAAACACTATTTGGGATAAACTACATCCTGGGCTTACGTTTGCTCTAACCTGTCTAGCTCATAACCAAGAAGTACTACTTTAAATGTGCTTTTGATTAATGAAACCAAAAATATCCCTGGAATCAGGGATATTGCCCGCACTTTGCATCCACAATTTAGGCACAAATTACAATATGGGAAATTCAGTTTAAACATAAGAGGAAAAACTTTTTGTACTGTGAGGATGGTTGAATCCTGGAACAGGCGGCCCAGAGAGGTGGTGGAGTCTCCATCCTTGCATGTATTCAAAAAACCTCTGGACAACGTCCTGGGCAACCAGCTCTGGCTGACCCTGCTTTGAGCTACAGGGGGTTGCTCTGGATGATCTCCACTGGCCCCTTCCAACCTCAACTCTTCTTGATCTGTGAATCATGTCAACATTCCTAAAGCTGAGTGTGCCCTGTACTCTGAAACACAGCCTCAAGCTCCATCCATTTGTCGCGTTACATCTAACCAAAATGGATCAAAGAAGTCTCCTCCTCTCCTCCGTTATTATCATCTGCTCTCTCTTTCTGTGGCTGCCTTGTTTGAGAGCACCTCTGGATCAGCTGATAAACCACAATCAAACCTGTTCTTCTCTTCCAGAGGCTTCTGCACCTCCACCTCCCTGCTGGCAGACACAACACGGAGGGACCTGGGGCAGGAATGGTCCTTGCAGGCAGTACTGGTCTTTGTCACCCTCTCTGTTCTGAACCAAGGCAGAGATCTGCTCAGAGCCTGAGAAACGAGGTTGGATGATGCCTATTAGCACAACCTGTGCAAAAGTGTCAGCCAGCAGACGGGGTTCTGTTCACGGCATGGCAAGAAGCTACAGCCCTGAACATCTACTCTCTTCCAAACGTAATGTTTGTAACAACCCTTCCAGCATCTTCATTTATCATCCCAGTGCGTGGTTTCTGTGTTCATTCCTCCTATTCTTATTGTCAGAGATTTTCCCCATGTTTCTGCTCTCTCCTGCTCTGACGATTGCAGCATCTTCTTCTCCACAAGACGCAGACTTCCCTACTTTGATCCCAAATGTCACCTCTGAGGTCATCCCTTCCTCCTGGCTCGCTCCTTCCCTTCCTCTTCTCATCACCCAGCTACCTCCCCCTTCGCTATTGCAACAACTCTGACACAAGCCCCCTCTTTCAAAGCTTTCCTGATCTGTCCACGCTTACTAATCCTCTCTTGCTGAGCCGCCCTCCCCCTCTCCAACCTCTCCTCTCTGCTCCGCATGGTCTTTTCCAGCGTGCATGGCCCAGTCACATGCCAGTGCTCGGGAAGGTCATATGATGGGTAGGGACCGCCGGGCAAGGCTGTGGCAGGCATCCGCTGAACGCGGGGCCCCGTTAGGTAGCACACCTCCAGCTCCCACCCCATCCCACGGCCATCGGCCACCCCGTGACTCAGTCAGGTGCTGGACCTGCAGCGTGCAGGGACACGACGCAGACTGCACGGGACGGGAGGCAGAGGGCATGGAATTGCATTGCAAATGCAAGGAAGGAGCATTACGCACAGGGAGGTGGTTAGTGGCACGAGTCCTGCACCCATATCCCAGGCTGGGCAGGTCTGCTGCCACTGCTCCCCTGTCCTGCCTGCCCGGCAGGTCTCTGCTCACACCTCCTACGTCATGCTCTGCTTAGAAAATGCCACCCTTGCTCTGTGAAGCATATCATAGAATCATAGAATAGAATCACAGAATGGTTTGGGTGGGAAGGGACCTTTAAAGCTCATCTGGTCCACCCCCCCTGCCATGAGCAGGGGCATCTTCAACTACATCAGGTTGCTCAGAGCCCCGTCCAACCTGACCTTGAGTGTTTCCAGGGATGGGGCATCTACCACCTCTCTGGGCAACCTGTGCCAGTGTTTCACCACCCTCATCGTAAACAATTTCTTCCTTCTATCTAGTCTGAATCTGCCCTCTTTTAGTTTAAAACCATTACCCCTTGTCCTATCGCTACAGGCCCTGCTAAAAAGTCTGTCCCCAGCTTTCTTCTAAGCCCCCTTTAAGTACTGAAAGGCCGTGATAAGGTCTCCCCGGAGCCTTCTCTTCTCCAGGCTGAACAACCCCAACTCTCTCAGCCTGTCCTCATAGGAGAGGTGTTCCAGCCCTCGGATCATTTTTGATCCCTCCTCTGGACCCGCTCCAACAGGTCCATGTCTGTCCTGTGCTGAGGACCCCAGAGCTGGATGCAGCACTGCAGGTGGGGTCTCACCAGAGCGGAGCAGAGGGGAAGAATCACCTCCCTCGACCGGCTGGCCACGCTTCCTTGGATGCAGCCCAGGATATAACTGACCTGTACAGAAAAGCCCTCTTGTTTTTCCTGTGCCCTGACCTTAGTCTGTCTGCCTGTCTGTCCTTGGACTGGGAGTTCCTGGGATGAATATCATCAATGTCTGTACATCACAGGCAGGAACACGAGTACAAAGTACTAAGAAATGCCCCGAGCTTTTCTTAATTAATTACAGAGCCACTGACTCTTCCTAATAAGATCCACACACTCAACAAACACAATAAATGGGAGAAGTTAGGCAATTAGGAATAAATGGCCAGAGGGTGAAGCAGAGCCTGCTGGGGGACCAGCATCCTCAGGGACAACTCATTCTTTCCCATCTTCATATTGCAGGCGCTGTAACCGCGTGTGATAGATGTCCTTTTCATTGAGACACCGAGGAATGAGACTGGATTCAGGGATGGGATAACTGATGGGTTCTCAAAGTAAAATGTGCAAGCTGGTGAAAAATGAAATGAATAATGTTGTCGGTGTAAGTAAAGCCAACATCTGAGGAGAGCAGGAGGCTCCACGTATCTCCAAGGATGGCTCAAGGCTTTCTCCTGCCTAAGGCAGATCCCAGTGCTATGCCCTGCTCAGATTTGAGATGGCAGAAGGTTCAAAGGAAAGGGTAAATGGAAAGCAGGATGCTGGAGAACAAATGATACCAACCTTGATGATACACAGCACCATCTTGTGCTGCTTATTTCTGTGCCCCAAACTGCTTGTCACACTTTTTCTGAAAATCAGAAGATAGCGCCTAAAGTCTATGTGGTCTAAAATACCATTCCCCTTTAATGTGAACCACAGTAAAATACTGCCAAAGGATCTCTTAAACACCAGGCAAATCAACAATCAGGACCACAAAGAGAGGATGAATGTGCATGAGCTGTCTGACCCAACACAGCCCAGGAAGAAAGAATTATCTGGGATTTGCAACCGTAAAGCTTGGGTGCAAATTAGCAATCATGGTGAGAACTAACATTATATGTTTTTATAGGGCTTTGCTAAAGTAAGTAACAAATTAATTGGTTTTAATAAGTAACTCCTTTTCATTCCTGTAGGCGCTGGGAAGTTGAGTGGCATGCTCCGAGTTTCCTCGTTTTGGTGTCCATCCAGATTTACAGGATCAGTTTTGAAAGCCTGAGTGCCACTGAGAGAAATTTAAAGTGGATTTAGGAGTGGCTGAAAATGAAGCTCTAGATGGCTGGTTTGGGGTTTAGTCTGGGAAGTTTTCGGAGAAGGAGGAGCTATCGGCTTTCTAATTATTCTGCCAAAATGCCGACTTGCAAGATCTTTTAGCTGCCAATTACCAGAAATGAGCCCAAAGACAGAGCTGTGCCCCGGTCTGACAGACCCCTCTAAGCAGGCAGGAGAGCCGCTGCCTGCTCTGCCAGTTCTTACGGTCTCCTCTCAAGCTGCAGCCCAGCTGAGTGTTGAGTACCTCTCACTGATGCTGCTACCACATCCACTCCAGACTTGAGCCAAATATTCCTGCAGATTTGAAGAAAAAGCATGTGGATAAGGATGTGCAGTCTAAAGGAATCCCTAAACCAAACAACCGTCCCCCAAACTCCTCTCTGGACTTTCTAGCAGCTCCAGGCTCTACTTACAAAAAAGGCAGGGGAGCAGCGTTGGTAATTTATTATTTTTAATCTTTTCCCTTTGCTGGATGCAGGAGAGCTAAGGCTGCTGGGGGCTCACCATCCACCATCTGAAGGGTCAAGTGATCACGAACTTCTGAGACATTTCTCCAATCCCTCACCAAAATAGGACTTCAGAAAGGAGCAGAAGCAAACATCCCCCTGGCCACCCACGACACCTCTGCACTGCCAATGGGCTTGGCTCCAAGTCCACGTTCAGGCCCAAACATGCTCAGCATTCACCCAGCTTGGATGGAAAAGCGTGGGCTTTGGGTAAGGGTGTAAGAAGAGAGAAAATACACGTCATTCCTCGGCACAGACCTAAAGACGTCCTTGTCTGCAGAGTGGATGGAGCAGGCCCACCACCCACCACTGGGCCTTCTGTCCGACACAAAGCAGCCAAGCAGTCTGGATCCATCTCACGTACCACGGGACATGCTGGGAATGACAAGCCACTGAATTACACTTGTCCACTTGGACACAGGGAATAGGCATCAGGACACACTGAGTTCTCACTGGCTTTCAGCCTGTGCTTCTGCACAGCTCTGCTGTGGCTGGAGATGGCATCAGATCACCTGAGGGTCTCTGCAATAACAACATGCTCAATCAGAGCAACCTGGGGACTAACGCAAGGCATGGGCAGGGGTGAAAAGAGATAAAAAACCATCGTAAAAATCACTTCATGTCACTCAGGCATGTCTGGGAAAAGGACACAACAAAGAGCGGCCAAGAAGTTTGTCCTTGGTGAAGGGTGGTCCAGCAGCAGGACCGGGGACCTGCCATGGGGAAGGGGTGGCCGGCAGGGATCAAAGCCTTCTGGAAACCTCCCTGTGGATGACGATGCCTGGAGGCAGGTACAAACTGTAACGTTCCTCCCTGTGTGACAACGTTCACAAGAATTAGCATTTCACAGGAATGCGGGGATTTATTCTTCAAGGCCCACCGTATCCGCGAGCGCTACAGCCCAAACACTGCACCAACAGAGCATGTGCTTGATAAGAACCCAGGAACAGATGCCAGCGGATTTAATGTGGGACAGGAGGCCCATTGCAGGTTTGCAGACTGCTGGCAGGGTCAGCTGTAAATATTCCCTCACAATCAAAGGCATTCATCTAAGGATTACATGCTGGGGGCTTTGTGGTAAAGTAAATTTGCAACTAACAGGACCATTAATAGTCAGACAGTTTAGCTGGCTTGCTGGCTGCCATTTATTTTCCCCCCAGTCATTTTTACTACATCTAAATACCATGGGGATGTGGGGCTTGAATGATGTGGCCTAAGAAATCAGCTTAGAAGAAGCAGGAGAGGGGGTTACCTCCAACAAAGAGAGCTCAACGGGGATCGAATGGGGATATCAATAGTGGGTAATGCCACTGAAGCATGTGAGCTGATTTCATAACCTGATGGAGATTAGCCTCTGCTGTAAGCAAGCAAACCTATCGAGGGATATGAAGTATTGGTCCTATAAAGCATGTTCATAGAGGGGCTGTATTTGAAAAGCTGAGGAGGGGAGGAGAGACTTTGTGGGGTAGGGAATGGCTGCGAAACAAAGACACCGCGGCCTGTTTTCACCCCAGTTTGATGCTCACAGAACAAAAATGTCCAGAGCAGAAACTGTGCCATGTAAGTAAGATCTCCCCGCCCTGCAGTAAGCGCTAAGTATAAAAAAATTGGCGGCGTGATGGGATGATGACAAACCAAGAGGTCCTGGGCTGAGCAGGCACAGGGTGATGCAAGGATTAACTCGGGATGTTATTTTACCGCAGAGCTGCCTCTCCAGGACTGCAGACCCTTTGGGGCGCAGTCAGCTCTGCACACCCATCCAATATGTGGGTCCTCCCAGCACCTTCGCCCCAGCTCGGTGCATCCTGAGGTTGCTGCTGTCTGAGCAGCCCTTCCCTCTCTCGGTTTGTTCTCCAGCCCTGTCTCTACCCCTCCTCCCCCATCATCTCAGAAACAAATTAGGCAGAAGGAGCCAAGAGGGAGACTAATACCAATCCCATGAAATTCTACTGCCTTGGCTGTGTTTTATAATTGAAAAGAAAAACTGTTTTATAACTTAAAAAAAAAAAAAGAGAACAATTCCTCTCTCTCCCCTCCTCCTCCTCTCCTGCAAATCCTACTCCCTCTTTCATTGGAAAAAGAAATGAAAATAGAGAAAAACCAGGAAGAATGGAGGGTGTGTAAAACACTCTCAGGTTTCTAAATGTCAAATTTTAAATCTGCAGAATAGTGATAATCACCCCCTGACACCAAATATCTGACCTAAAGCAATTAAATCAATCTTTGGCTTGTGCAAATGAGCAATCTTTAATAGGAGCATCTTTGATTCTTGTTGTGCCATTGCTTTCGCTAACAAGCGCCCCACGAACTCAAGAGCCACAATTTTTCCCCATCAGGAGGGCTCACGCAAGCCAAGTGCTCCACTTATGCCTTCCTAGCGATGTGAATGCGACGGGATGCAATCTTAACCATGGGAGTACTGCGCAAATCCCTCCTGCAGCCACTCACTGAGGTGGTGGTACCCTGCCCTGGGCAGCAAAACACTCGCTCTGCTGCTCTTTCCGTGGCGGGTCATTCCTGGGAGAATGTGGGATGCAACGTTGGCAGCGCCGTTCATGCACCATGATGCTTTTTATTTTCCTTGTGATCTCTAGAGCCGCTCACACCAGAATTACTCTACCTCTGCAGGTCTTTAAAGAGGTTGTGCGATGCTGAAGGATTTTCCCTTTTCCCTTAATGCTTAGCTCTTCGATGGTGCGGTTCGTTCATACTTCTTGCTGTGATTTCTGCAAGGAAAGGAGGTGTCAGCATGCTAATTTTAAAGACAGGGAAATAGAAGCATTAAAGACAATTATTTCGCAAAAGGTTCCTGACTTCAGTTTCCTTGTGCAGGACGGCAACAGCCTGTTTCTATCAGAGATGCCGAGCTCCTGCAGAAGACACTGACCATAACCTAGGTCTGCAATGTTCTGCTCATATGGAAATGGCGTTGAAAGGGTCTCATTGCTGGATGCATGGACATGGAAGCCTCTCAACTTAAATACTACTGATGAAAAACCTGTCTAATCCTTCCCCGAGACCACCAGCAGACACCAGACCTTTAAATATTTTGGCATATTAATTTACATATCATACTGATTTTAGCTTTTTACTATTAAGAAAGAAGCTTAACTTCTCACATGTCCCTTCCACCTCCACATCTCATGGCTCTGCTCTGACTCACCATGTTTGGTGCTGAAGAAGAAACCAGCCTCAGCCTCAGCCACCCAGCACCCACTTGCAAAGAGCTTGTGGCTACAGCTGACTGGGACATTTTTCTACTTCCTATAAAAATACTCATGATTTCAAAAACATTCCTGTTCTGCTTTTGGACTGAACTGAGATCTTTAGGAAATCACAGTGGGGATGGAGAGAATAAGAGAGCCAGAAAGACACGTCCAAGAACAGCCGCTATCTCCCCGGGCATTGCCCCGCTCACACCAGCTGCCGGGACAAAGCCCTCCAACACCCTGAAAGTGCTGTATATATTGAGCTCCCAGCTCTTTTAAGGTGGATTATCTTCCCTGGTTTATTATTTATTACTTATTACTTATTATTTATTACAATATCCAGAAATTCCATCTGGGAGCCATGAAATCTTTCCTAATGAAAAACTAATCAAAACTAGGAATTCCTCCTTAAAATTATTGGGCTTAATAAAGTGTTATTTTCCAAGCAGCTTTGGGTGGGAGCCTTCTTCCCCCCAGGCCATTAGGGTTACTGAGAGGTCAGTGCAGAGCCGCACTCTCTGCATTGACACGATGCCCATCACAACAGTTCCTGAGCATCTCCCCAGATGATCGTCACCTTTTGGCCGAAGCAGCTAGGAATTATTTTCATGCACTTCTTCCTTGCTGTTGCTAAGCTATTCTCACTGCTACTGTCATTGTTGGAAGCCAGAGGCAAAGAGCAGGACCCCCCTCCAGAGCCTGGCATTGCACAGACAAAAAGAGGACACGTCCCCACCCATCACAGCTTTACAATGGCAAGAGGCAACAGCTGAATACAAAGGCACAGGAAGAAGAATGAGAAGATGTCGCGGTGACCGAGGGTCTGGCGGGGTTTTGTCGGCAACAGCAATTTTTTAAAATGATGAAGCATTTGGCGATGAGGCTTAGCTGATTCATTTCCTACGGGAGTAAGTCTGGTCGTGGGCCAGCAGCTGAGAAACCTGTCTTCTCTTTTTTAGGCCACTGCTGTCAGGATGCTGCTCCTTGAGAGGGACCACGCAGCTGCGGGAGAGGCTGCATCCCCAGGACGCTCCGCTCAAACCCACGCTCCCTGGGGAGAAGCAGTTAGTGTCATCTCCAGCCTCCAGAAACAGAGGTGCTTGAATAGCTCCCAGAACATGTATTCATTCTGCAGAGTCAGAAGTGAAGAGGTTCTGGGAATGATCCCTGAGAGAAGAGCAGCAGTCCCCAGGCACAACCTGCTGCATGTACGAGAGCTATGAGAAAACCTTTTAGAATAGAATAGAATATTTCAGTTAAAAGGGACCTATAATGATCATCTAGTCCAACTGCCAATCCACATGGAGTCAGGAGGCAGCTGGGTTGAGCAAAGCTCGTAGGGGTGCCGGGTATGAACTCAGCACTCCGGGAAAGCGCTGCTGCAGAGTCACATTAATTCTCTCCATCAATATCTACTAGTGAGGGCTCAAACCTGTTCTCCCATTATTTCCCTTGCTGTTGACTGGGTTTGGGCCTCCACCTTTTCCTCCTCATCTCTGCCCATCATTTGCCTGCACCTTTTTCCTGCCTTCTCCCCTGCCATGTTTATACACCACAGACCCTGGTGCCTCCTCCTTGCTTTCTGCTGCAAGTTTGGAGAGAAAGGCAAGGAGCCAGAGGGCCGAGGAAGGGGAAGAAGAGGAGACCCGGAAAGCTGTGTGTCCGGGAGCATCACCTCTTCTTACGCCGCATGCGGCGAGACAGCAGCAGAATAAAATGATGTATCTTCTTATGGATCGGTAACTGGTAAAAATATAAACAATAAAAAGTAGGAATAAGGAGTTAGTTTTTCACAACAGAGGGTTCAAAACTATTTACAGCATCGCTAACGCGGCTGCAGAAGCCGATGGGCTGCAAGCCGGGTGATGCCCTTCGGGAAGTATCTTGCGCCCATTAGGTCCAGAGCGTCCCGAGTGGCAAAGAGCCGGGTCGGTGGGTGCAGCGGGGGAGCGCTGCCAGCTTTGCCCACGCGAGGAACGCGCCTCCGCGGGGCCGCCCTTCCCGCTGCCCCTCGGGGACATAGCGCTGGGTACGCCCCCGCTGGGGACCCACCCGTGACCACCCCCGCCCCCCCGCAGCACGCGGCGGGGTTCC
>WAAD01033560.1:385154-478607 GCA_013389945.1 Fregata magnificens | reverse complement strand
GGCTGCGCTGCTGGGTGGAGGTGGGTGAGCGCGGTCCCACGCGGGACGCGGGGTGGGGGGAGCCGCCCGACCGCGCCTCCCCGTGGGGTGCGCGGAGCAGGTTCCCCTCTCCCAGGTCAGGCTGAAGCCCAGCGGCGGGGCTGGAGGCGCTTTGCTGACCCTTCCTCCTCCGCTGGTTTGCAGATGCCACCATCACCGAGCTGCTGGGGGACACGCAGGACCCTGTGCCGGCACCCAAGCCGCAGGTGAAGTTCACTCTCCGGTCCTCGCTGGACACCGAAGAGGACGGTTGCACACTCACCGTCGGCCAGCAGAAGCGTCTGGAGGACTGCAAGTTCAACGTGACAGCTAAGACCTTCTTCATCATTCACGGCTGGACGGTAAGTACGGAGGATCCTGCGTGGCTCTAGGCAATGGTTAGCGTTCAACCGATCCGCTTAGAGAGAGCAAACTGCCCTGTAAGTGGTCCGCATGTGACCATCTCTAGAATATGTGGGATTTGGGGCAACTTTTCATGTTTTGAGCACTGTGGCCTCTTAGCAGCTGCACCTGAGGTCTCTGGAGCAAAGTGATGTGGGTCATACTAAAGAACTCCGTGAAATCATCCAACTCATTCACAGCTGCCCAAGATTGCTTCGTGTCTGTACAACCTGACCACAGTAAAGGGAAGCTGAGATTTTTCCCTAAAATGCAACTAACAGACCATGATGAAGGTAGCACTTCGCTTGACACACATATAGACTTTCTGTAATCTCAGCTGTGTGTCCACAGCCTTGATGTCTGCTGCGTGGTCACCTCGCTAAAGAAACAGAGGGCAAACAGACTTTATCAAGCTTTCATCTTCTGCATTTGCTGTGGCTGAGCGCATGGCACTAGGGGATTTATCGACTCTACCAGGGCTTAGGCAAACAGTGGTGCCAGGACTAGAAAATAATTTTGCAATCCATCAAAATTTCTGAAACTCTTGAGAAGAGCAATAAGGTGGCATATAACAAACACCTCTCCCTCCTGCCTTAAAAGGCAAGGCGGCTAATTACATCCAGAATCTCTCAAAACCTGTTTTTCTTACACTATTAGTACAGTGCTGAGAAGTAGGGGGGTTTGCAGAGGAGCTTACAGCTGGAGCAGAACATGTAAATGGTATACAAATAACTTAACTGTAAGCGTGTAATCTTGGTCCTAGGAGCTGGAAACTAACACCTGAATCTCTTTCTAGATGAGTGGCATGTTCGAAACCTGGCTGGGCAGCTTGGTATCCGCTCTTCAGGAGAGGGAGAAGGATGCCAACGTGGTCGTGGTGGATTGGCTTTCGCTTGCCCACCAGCTCTATACTGATGCTGTGAACAACACACAGATTGTTGGAAAAAGCATAGCGAGGCTGCTTGACTGGTTACAGGTAATGCATAAGAACAGTCGCTGTTGTAATGCTCCGTGAGGGACTGTTGCACAAGGGATTAGAGCATACACCAGCTCCAACGCTCATGAGCGGATTACACCAGAGCCTTCCCCAAAGCCCAAGGCTTGGCGGGGCAGTGGCTCATAGCCAAGGTGCCACACTTAGCCCTTGCGCGAGCAAGCACTGCAGCGCTTTCCTGGGAGACGCTGCTTTGCAGCATGCTCAGATCAGTGATGTTGAAGCGGACTTCAAGTTTAGGAGTCCTGTCTGAGCAATGTGAACTCGGGAGTTGGGCATTCAAAGTCTGTGTTGGCTTGGCAAGAGGGTGGAAAAGGAGAAGGAAGAGGCCCCATGGGGCTACATTTGGCACTTGAGTCCATGGTCAGTACTGAGGTCTGCTGGCAGCTCCCTGGGGAAAGGCTGCTCAAACAGAGAATATCATAACTGGGGGTGGAAGCTGGGTACTGTGGTTGGGGGCACACTAGAAGTGCCATCCAAACTTTACTTGTATTTTTACATCCAAATTTTACTTGTATTGGCAAAAGAAAGAACAAAGCATGCTTGTCTGCCCCTTCCTTCCAATCTATTCTTAGAATTAGACTTTAGAGTCGTGCAGATAGGAGCGGTGCCAGATGCCCTGAAAGACAAGAGGGCAAATTACGATATTTTTTTTTTCCTTGCAGGAGAACCCGCTCTTCCAACTCGAGAATGTCCACCTGATCGGGTACAGTCTGGGCGCCCACGTCGCTGGCTTTGCTGGTAACCACGTCCATGGAACAATAGGCAGAATTACAGGCAAGTGGCTTTTTAAGCAGTCTCTTACCTTTCCTTAGCAGCAGTGAGTTTCCCCGAAGAGGCTCATTTCCTGTGTTGCTGCGATGTTTTGGGCTTGCTTAGTCAGAAATAACAAGCTTCCTACCTCTGGCGGCAGTGGGGAGTATGGGTCTCTTGACATGAGGAAGTATCTTAATTTTGAACCCCAAATGTAGGGGAGGTTCAATGAAAAACCTTTCAGAGGAGAACCTGATCTTGACTATATTTGAAGTTAAATGCAGGTTCAAAACAAGTCCAGCTCAAGCTCTTACTGTCCAAATCCTAAGCCTCTGAGTGATACTGGTTTTGTAATTACAGCTCATAAACTAATGGAAGTGAGAGCTATTGGGTGCAGTTTGTCCCATGGGATGTTTGGTCAAAAAAAAAAAAGCCAACCCACAATCAAAACCAAAAAACAAACACACACCCCCCCCACTCCCCTCCCCAAAACCAAACAAAAAAAACCCCAAAAAACCCCAAAACCCCAACCCCCCCAAAACCTCAACCCCTCATTCTGAAAATATCTCGAAAGAGTGTGCTTCTGACTCCAGAGAAAAGCCCATTTCAACATGTGAGAACTTAAGGCACGGTACAAGGAGTTACATTAAGTGTTTAAAAGTGACACTGGCAGTGAGAATTCCTCAGAGCCTAGCAATAAATATCTGTATTTAGTTAAGCAGGAAAATCACCTAACAGTCAAGTTGGGGAATGGCTCAGGAGCACAGCTTCAGGCTGTGGGTGAGGTTTCAGAGGTTAACAGAAAGTCCCAAACCCCTCGTGGGATCTCAGACGCAACAATTACCTGGCTACTGCTTAAACTTGTATTAGTCCCTCTGTATGTCCAGTCTGAAAATTGACTAAATGTAGCCAAGGCAGCTTTGGCTACCAACAGTCTCTGTGGGGTGCTAGACCTCTTCTGGTGTTCAGTCGTCTGCTACCTCTTGAAGTATCTCTTCGCTGTCACCTAGCAAAGACTCATTGCTTCCAGTAGGCAATCTGAAGCCATCGCTGTAGAGCGAACTGGTGCTACTACTGGGTTGTATTGCACCAAAAGTGGTATGGGACAGCTTAGTTTGCTCCCTCGGTGAGCCCACGGTGAAGAGATCTTGGGGGACAGCATCTGCAGTGAGGCAGGGGCTGTCTGTGTAGCACCTGGTTAGGAGGGCTGCTAGCAGCAGGCTCCTGGCTATATTCTGTATGAAATAACCCGGTTTCTTACCTGGCGTCTTGCATACTGTCTCTAACACCAGGCTTGGATCCGGCTGGCCCTATGTTTGAAGGAGTGGACCCTAGCAAGCGCCTCTCCCCTGATGATGCTAACTTTGTGGACGTCCTACACACCTACACAAGGGAAACGCTAGGTGTTAGCATTGGGATCCAGATGCCTGTAGGCCATGTTGACATCTACCCCAATGGGGGAGACTTCCAGCCTGGCTGTGGATTAAGCGATGTCTTGGGAGCAATTGCCTATGGGAGTAAGTTCTCATTACTTATTTTGCCTCTGGCCAGTGTAGACTCCTCACAAATAGACTTGGGTTGATGCTGGGGGATGGTCTGATTTACAAGAGCAGAGAAAGCTATTTTTTTCCTTCTGAACTGCTCATACTACTTGAGATAGTTGCTAGAAACTAGACCTGCTCTTAATTCTGAAGTAGCATGTTCTCACTCTAACACCTGATCATAAGCTGTGGTCTTCCTATGCTAGGTCTGGAATTCTCTTTAAATCTCTTTTCATGGTAGACACTAAATGACAAGTCCTCTTTAAGTGTCTTGCACTAACCTCTTGAATGGCTAGCGTTTGAAGAATGGTCAAGTTTGGCCATGCTCAACTCACATTGGGCTACAAAAAGGTATAGCTCACTGTATCTTGTCAGCTGCTGGAGTGACAAATGCTTAAACAAAATGTATCCCTCGCAACTCTGCTTCTCTAGCAATCGGTGAAGTTGTTAAATGTGAACACGAGCGGTCTGTGCACCTCTTCGTGGACTCCCTTGTGAACCAAGATAAACAAAGCTTCGCGTTTCAATGTACCGATTCCAGTCGCTTCAAGAAGGGCATCTGCCTGAGCTGCCGGAAGAACCGCTGCAACGGCATTGGCTACAACGCCAGGAAAACACGGAACAAAAGAAACAGCAAGATGTACTTAAAAACAAGAGCTGACATGCCGTTCAAAGGTACGCTTTCCCTCATAAAAAGAGCATAAACTCATCTCTAGGAGTGGATACCCAAAGTCAGTGTTGGGGAAGATGTAGAGGTAGAAGAGTAGCATCACCTCAAAGCAGTGCAGAGCCAGGCATTAGTCTTTTGCTGTTACCTGGCTGCATTGCTGTTCTGTGGCATTGCTGTGCTCCTTCCTCCATGTAAAATCAACAGGGCTCTGGCCATAAGGACACTCTGCCCTTTGAGCAGGACAATAGCTCATGCACGTCATACTCGCAAGACCACCCCAACCTTAAAGCAGTGTAAGGTTTGGGGAGCCCTCCCCAGAGCGGACCTGCTGTTGCTGTTGTGTAAATGTCAGCTTTGTAATCAGTAACGGCAGGAAAAAGTGATCAATGGCGTCTCAATAAATACAGGGTGTAGCCTTTACCAGCCAACACTGTTTCACAGAGAGCGATGCTGAGCAACGCTGTCTCTCAACAAGCTTGGTTCCATCTGTGCTCTCCTTGTTTCTCTCCAGTCTACCATTATCAGATGAAAATGCATGTCTTCAGCTACAAAAGCTTGGGAGAGGCTGATCCCACTTTCTCAGTCACCCTTCATGGCACCAACGGAGACTCTGAACCTCTCTCTTTAGAAATGTAAGTAAGCTGGCCTGTTGTGCTTGCTTAGGTAAGAAGGCCACTGGGACTAGACAAGGTGGCAATACTCTTTTTCCTCTGGTAACACTAGTGTTGCACCTGAGCCTAGCAGCCTCACTTCATCACCATACAAAAAAAAAAAAAAGAAAAGAAAAAAAAGAACTTTTCATCCAGTAACTTCATTATAATTTATTGCTGAGAAAGCAGTTTGATGTGCCCAGCCCTCTATATATTAGCCTTCATGGCTCATTGTTGAAGTACTTTGTTTTGCTTTTCCCCTCTACCATTTGGACTGAAAGCACCCATATTTCTGGAGGCATTGTTGACCTCCTTTAGCCTCTCCCAGAAGAAACACAAAGGCTGAGATTCACCTTTAAGCTATGGAAGGACAGCTGAGCCAAATACATGATGCATTGTATTGAACAAGCTATCAAAGCTCACTTTCTTTAGCGTAATCGATAATTAACTGGTGACAGTTGAACATGGAGCACTTGATAAGCTGCAAAGGGCTCCGTTTAACTTCTTGCATGGAATGAATGAGCATCTGGCGTGCTTCCATGAGGAAGAAATGTTGAGTCTCTGCTTGTCTTTCAGGCTTGATCAAATTGGCCTAAATGCTACTAACACTTTCCTGGTCTATACTGAAGAGGACATGGGTGAACTTTTAAAAATACAACTCACCTGGGAAGGAACATCTCAGTCATGGTATGATCTGTGGAAAGAGCTGAAGAGCTACTGGTATCGGCCTGTAAAGTCTTCCCAGGAGCTGCATATCAGACGTATACGCGTGAAATCTGGTGAAACGCAACAGAGGTAATAATTGTGTTAGATTGCACGCGAGCCGACTCGAAACTTCACTCAAAAGGAGAAATATTCAGAATCTAGCAAGAAAAGTTGGCGTTTTGAACTTAGGTGGTACCTTGAACTGTCTTTCCTCTTTGATGTTACCAGCTAGTGCTCCTTCATGGTGTAGGACAGTGGGTTTCTTGCCAGCAGGAGGTTGCAAACTAGGCTGTAAGCAAAACTAGCCACTGCAGATCAGACCCGAGATGTTCTTTTGCTTTATTTAGATAGTGTGACACTGTCTTCCCTGCCCTTGGGGGCTAAATTAGCCTACTTCAAGATGGTTTAGATCATACCTGAAGAGTTAAAGTCCTGACAACGCCAAAAATACTGAAGCATAGATGGGCACGGCTATTATTTACATGCATAATGTGCTGATTTGGCACAACAAGCTAGACCTAAAACTGCAGCTGGTAACACGGTGACACCAGCTCCTTAGGCACTATGTTGCTCCTTCCGAGATCTCTGTAATTGGAAAGCTACCTGAGCAACCAACAAGCAGTAAAGCTGCCAACATGTAGCACTGCACTCCCAAATCTTGTGTTAATGTTGTTCTGAAGGTAACCCAGATCTGTCAAAGAACAGCTGTTGATATTGACAATTTTCCAGCCTTTCTCAGAGCTTTAAATAAGCATCACCTATCACCTGTAAGGTATTCTGCATCCGAGTTTCTACAATCTATAAGACATAAGGGTAGTAGAAGCAAAGATCCCCAAATAAAATACTAAAGTAGGAAATAAAGCAGCCATTCAAAAGGCTAATGGTGTATCAAGATGCTCCACAGGAAGGATGTCAAATGAAACAACAACTTGTCCTAGAATGAGCTGCAATCCATATTACGTGTTCTTTGTTAATCACGGAGACGACAGCTACCTTCTCCTGACTTCTGATTCCTCCTCCTAGGTTTGCCTTCTGTGTGGAGGATTCCCAGCTGACCAGTATATCTCCTGGGAAAGAGCTCTGGTTTGTGAAGTGCACAGAGGAATGGCAAAAAAGGTAGGAAAAAAAAAATCAGCTAAGAGAAATCCTGTCTGATGCATGTGGCTGTGCTGGGATGAGTGGAGCCAGGTTTTTCTTTTTGTTTACACTCCTGGAACCTCTTTTTCTTTAAATAAAAAAAAGTTAATAAATTCTAGCCCAAGATTCCCAGCTATTAGACTTAATTTTCATGTATGCCTTGACTGTCACTAACTAGGTGATATTATCCTCACTTCTGATCGTGGTTTGTCATCTTGTACCTTACATGCTTGCTACCAGATTGGTATAACATGATCCCTGGGCCTAAAGAACCTGTCTGCTTGCTCTCATGGTAGATGCTAAAAACGATGTGCTACCAATACCCAAGATCCTTGCAATAGTGGAGGGCTAATTAGAGGCGTCTATTAACTGCCCTGTAAAACAGAGGAAAGCTGGGAGTGCAGGGGATTGCCTCAAAGACCATTTAAGCCTGGTAGAAGATCTTGAGCTGCCAAGAAATCTCTTGATCAAGGTTGGGCTCAACTACATGAGCAAGAGACAGCTGAGGACTTGCCACGGTCTTACAGTACTGACTCCTACTGCTTCACCTCCGGCTATGGTAGTCTCTTCTAGTTCAGGAGAGTGCAAACTTAGCCGTTGCCAGAGCATCTCAGCCCTGCTTAACCTCTGGGGGACTTTCCAGACACCTAGGATCAGTCCTCAGAGCATGACTTCCAGTAAGTCTGGTCCCAGCTGTGACAACTTGATTGCTTCAGACTGCCTCTAGTCATGTTTTGAATGAATCCCTGTTCATTTGACTAAATGATTATCTCCTTCAGATAAAGCCCAGCCTTTTGGCCTCTCTTAAACGTCAACTGAATGGTAAACTTAGAGTTTTGACACTTCTAATCTGGAGACAAAGTACTTGTTAGGGCTAGCAAAGCCCTGTGGAAGTCGTCATGCTTTGCACAACCCTCTTGGGCGGCCAAGCTCAGCTCAGAAATGCGAGCTGGTACTGTTCCAGGCTTGGCAGAAACTAGCAAGCTGTGCTACGTACAGTAGCAAACAATTCTGTGAATGAAACCCCTGTGCAAAAACTTGTTGCTCTGCCACAAGTCTTGAAAGATCAAGTAAATATTCCTGCAGGTACAATAAAAGGCTGTTTTGATATGCTGCTCTGTAACCCCCATAAAACAGAATTGCTGGCAGATGTGCCCTTCCTGCTTTACTCGTGGCGTACAGCTTTTGCACGAGGCAGAGGAGCAAATCTGAGCTCCACAGCACTATGGTGTCTAGGAAATCCTTCCTCCCAGAGATCATGAGCAATTACTTGCTGTTCAGCTCTCCATTCCTGCCAAGTCACTGGAAGATGATAGTTCCCTACCTGGAGATTGAGTCTGCAAACATCTGTCCACCCTGAATAGATGTGAACAGGCAGAGTCTAGCGTCAAGACCTGTAATTTCTGTCTGCAGCCTACTTGCATGCATAATGTCTGCTTCAGGCTCTTATTGAGTAGCTACTGGGCAAAGTGCTCCTTTGACAGAATAAAATACCAACCCGTACTGTCTAAACCTGTTCTTAGTGTCCTAGAGTTTCTTAGGAATTATTTATTACTCCTCTGAAATTCTACATTTAACTAGATTTTTTTTTTTCTTCTCTGCTTTTCCCAGATCTGTCTCAAATTTACTCTGAAGACTTCTGTAAAGACTCACAACTGTGCAGCCTAGGTGCCTGAAGACTACACAAGTGGAAAAATGCTCTGGCAAAAAATCTGGCTTGGTAGCACTTAAAGCAACTAGCTCTTCTGAACAAAATATCTTGGATCAGATGCAAGAAACTGAGGAGTGATTGATGGACTGCGGTCCTAGACCTAGAATAACTAAAACTACGTTATCCCTTCCCCAAGGAGCCTGGTTTGTGCATTTAACCTTACCTTGACCTGTTACACGCTGCATTTCCTGCCTGCTCCCGTTACCCAGGACTACAGATGAGATCTTCACAGACCTAGACCTTAGCAATGATCTTCTGGTCTGCCTGCCAGTGGAGTTGAGAAGATAACCACGCTAACTGCCCATCAGACTGTCGGTGACAGAGCTGCCAAGAACAAATTAGCATCTAGCGTAGGAGCTACTGTGGGTCCGATAGCGCTGTGGGAAGATGCGACCAGCACAGGTCAAGTGTGTGGGGTTGTTCAGGGGAGGGGTGGCAAGAAGCACAATGCCACTTCACTTCAAGTTGTCCTTTGCTTACCTTAAAAATAATCCGTTCTGTGTCTGGCTGATACTGAAATCTATATATTACCTTAGAAGAAGGTAGTACTCCGTCCTCCCTGTACCTAGGGCAAAGCACAGTGCAGATGGTAGGTGATGGTGTTGGCAGCTGCTCCTCGCTCCCCAGTCAGTGTCAGCAGCGAGACTGTCCGGTCCCACATGTTGCTCTCTTTGTAAGGGGCAAATGGCCACTGCCCATCTACTGACTGTAGGGGAGGAGGAAGGCAATGAACCGTCCTGCTTCAGGAGAGCTTTGCACCCATCCTTTTAACTACTGAGAATGTGTTCGCCTCTGTTCAGATGCTGTGGTAGTACTAGCGCATAATTAAGACCTTATTTTTGTGCAAAGTATTTAACTGAGCCAAACAGATAACATCGTACCCTCATTGCCACAATGTCCCGCTTGGATTCCCTGGTGCCAGATGAACTTGGCTTTGCTCTGAGTTTGACAGACTCCCTACAGCTCTCCTGTTTGCTACAGCAGAGTGGACCTTGTCAGAGGTGAACTAGATTTTTTGGGTTTGGGGTTTCCCTCCCCCCCTCCCCCGTTTGGAAGGAGACTTGGTGTAACAACTCGAACTTTTGGCATGCAGAAAGGCAGTCTCAAAAAAATGGTGTTGCCAGATGGTGCACTGAGTTTTGAAGACTTAGCAAGTCCTTCTGAGGCCTGCAATTCTCTGAGTTCTTGTAGAGCTTCAATCCAACCAAAGCAAGCACATTTGGAGATTCCCGCCCACCCCCATGGTTTTATGCAAAGGCTTCAATAACTGAAGCCTTTGGTAAGTATCTGTGACTTGTCACCGTGCCATACTTAGAGTGGTTTCAAAGCCCTATTTGTATATTGTGGTTTTTGTATGACTTAAAACATAATTTATTTCTCATATTGTACATATGTAAAGTTTTAAACATTTTCGTTTTGAGTAACAGTTTTTATAAGCCTTAAGACAAAAAATAAAGGGCTGTGTAAAAATCAGTGAAGTCTCGTTATTGACCTACCACAAGCTTTGATATGCCTTGCCAGAACAACAGCACATGGCCATCTTGCCCTTCTGCAGGTCACTGAGACCAGCAGAAAAAGGACGCGAAGGCAGAGCAGCAACAAGGTAGGTGCTGGCAAGTAGGTGCCCGTACCCAGCACCCTCCTTCCAAGTCCTCTCCAGGCTGTGTTGCTGAGGTAGGCTTGTTCCCTCCACCCACACAGCACCAAGTATCTTCAAGAATGGACCAAAGTCACTCTGTAACTACTCACGCGTTGCAGCTCCCGAGATGCCTGTCGTACAACGTTACAGGTTTACTTCTAGCTTTAGCCTAGCAGCAAGACCGTGATTTCAACGGTGCCCAAGGGATCTTTTTTTTTTTTTTTTTTTTGGCAGAGTAAATATTACAAAATAAAAATCCCTGTCCAGGTAGCAGCAGAGGGGTTTTCTGTCTGCCCCTTCCCCACACTGGCTATAAGACATACTCAAGCAGGGGAGACTACCAGAAACGTTGACCTTTGCTTCCCACCCTGTTTTCTTTCAGCCATCGCAATACCACTACTAATTTTGGCTGGGGAAAAGCAAGATTTTGTGTTCCTTGCTCTCTATGGCTATTGCAGTGAACACAGTGGACTCTGGAAGGACCATTGCTGCTGTGCCAGGCTAGCCAGGACAAGTTAGGACAAATTCCCTCTTCTCTGTTGACTTCCTGCATTAATGCTTTTTTCCTCCATTGAATGTCTTCCCCCCCCCCCCCCAAAAAAATGGTTCACCCTTGCTTGACTTCAATAGTTAACCCATTAGTGAATACTTTTAAGAAAACTTACCCAAATCTGATCACTAACTGAGGTTTTTCCCAGCAGCCACACCATCAAATTTAAGGAAACCTCTCCATGCTTTGCCTGTCCCCGACACAAATTGGTGGCACAAATCCAGCAGCAACAGAAGGACTTTGCAAACAAAGTAAATACCTCCAAGCCATGGAAGATTTACAGGAAATGACTTAGTTAACCTTTTCCTGTGAAAAGCCCAGCAATAGCCAGACTGCAAGGAAAACTACCTTTGTAGATTCAGCAGAGCGATGGGGAGGCTGTTCGATGCCTGTAGGACCCCTAATTATTCTGCACCCCAGAGCCGGAGGTTTTTTTGTGATGTGTTCCTGTGGGGCTACCTTCCACCCTGTGCAAAGGTGGGGGGACACTGATACTGGAAGTCATTTACATGCATGGCTGCTTACTTTCATTTGAGATCCTTTCCTGTAGCAGTGATGGGCTATAAGACTACAGCGCTATAGCTGTGGCACTCCTGCAAGTGATGCGTTCCCAGTTAAATCAAGAAAGCAATGTGTCCAGCCGTTTGGGACTCACTTTTTGCATGCTACCCCTTGGATACAGCTGCGGTGCAAGGGCTGGTGCCTCTTGCAGGATGATTCTCCTGCAAGGACAAGCAGGTGCTGGCCCCTTTCACATCCAGCTGTGCTCTACAAGGAAAAGGGTAAAGAATATAAGCTCACAAGAGAGGAGGAACAGGCTGCAGCTCTTTCATATCCACGGGCATCCCCTCCCAGCATCTGGCCCTTCACACAGCAAATGCGGGCTCCCAAATGCATCACTCCTGCTGCTCCACATTTTGAGGCTAACATCACATCTCCTGGCACATCAACACATCCCTGTACAGCTCCCCTACTTATGAGTTTGGTTGTGCATCAGACAAGCAAAAAAACAAAGGGAAGGGGCCATTTTTCTGAAGTCTCTAATGAATTTAGGATCAGCACAGCAGGCACCCCCCAAATATGTGCCGGGCAGAGCTCCGGCTACAGGCTGGACCTGCCGTGGGGCTGACCACTGTGCTCTCAGCCGCCTGGCATCCCTCCCCCTCCCCCAGATTTATTCGGGATCGCTTTTTCACAGCCACTCCATTCAGGTCCCACCAAAGGTCAGACTGTGTCTCCTGAGGAACAATACACCCCGCACGCGGAATGCTTTACAACCCTCCTCGCCCCCTACCCGGGACTGCCCCAGCATCCGAGTGCAAGCACCAGCTCCCACGAGCAGCTGCAGTCGGGCAGTTTCACCAGGTACACCCCAGCATCCCGGCTTTTGAGGGTAAGTTGAACACAAAGGCTGTTGGGAGTTTGCTTCTCCCCCATTTCCCAGCATAACGCCACCCCTTCCTTCGGCTGGTGCCGTAAGATCGTGGCTTGGTCAGCAAAAGTCCGACACGGGAGGCACTGGCTGTCTCACGTAGACAGTTTCCAAGCTACAAAAATCTGAGCAGAATAAATTCAACACAACAGCTGTGTTCGGGAAGAGAAAGACCAGCCAGTCCTTTGAGGAACAAGGACAGCACGTTCTTTGCCGGCTTCCCGTGCTGAAATAACAAGGCAGCCCCACCCCACCAGGTAAAGCTTTTCAGCGGTCCCCAAAAGCAGCCTCACGGAAAGATGACCGCAACTGTCCAAGAAACCCAAGATCCTGCTCCTCGGACCACGATAACGAGTTGTAATTTTACGCCTGTTCAGACGCTGACATTCCAACATAAATTATACAGCTCATTGCCTTCCCAGCGATCCCGTCCACCCCAGCAGCAAACACAAAGAGTCTGGCAACTTTTGCAAATCTGTGCAAAAGTATCGGGAGACCTCATGCTGCCCAGAGGGATGGGCAAAAGCAGCTTGACCCAGAGCTGAGCCAAGTTTAAAACAAAAAAAAAAAAAATCAGATCACTTTTTTTCCTCTCGATTATTGTTTTTTCCTATCTCTGTCCTTTCTGTTCTAGGTTGTTTTGCGGCTGTTTCACAAAGCTTTAGGATGTTTATGGCAAACCATATAAAGATGACACAAAGCACAAACGTTCAGAATCCTTTTCTTCTGATGCGACTTGTAATAAGATTGAAAACGCGGAAGAGGGACCAATAAAAGCAAGGCTTTCCAGGCCATGCTGTTCCACCCCCCCTAGCCAGCTGTCCTAATTATTGCAAACAGGCAAACCAGCTCAGACAAAGTAAGAAATGACACAAGACTTGGACCAAACCTTAAGACAAATCTGGTTGATTTTTTTTTCCTCCTTTCCATATGGCTTTCTATATCCTGTTTTTGGCTGAAAACAGATGCGTCCTACCAAATTATGAAGAGAAAGGCCACATTCAGCTTAGACGGAGCTAAGCAAGTATACTGAAACAATCTTACTGCCATGCCATAAAATCTGCAGATGTTAATGAGCAGAAGATCCTTGCTCTGCAGATCTCTGTGAAACAGCCAAATCTGTCAGTTCTTTGACTAAACCATTAAAGAAACACCCATGGAAAAGCTGGATTATATATTATTCATGTATTGCAATAGAGGGAACTTCCAATGACAGATCTCAAAATATCCGTTGGATAATAAAGCTTGACGTTTCTCTCTAAGTTTCAGAACGGTGGATCTGGCCGGTTTATGGATGACTAAGGTTATTCAGAAAGCTTGCTGCTCGCTCTACAAAGAGTTTATTAACATTGACTTCATCGTTGAGGAACACGAATCCACGTGATAGCCATCACTAACCTGCACCACCGTGAATAACGTCAGAGCACAAACCAAGGAATGCCGGGAGCGAGAGCAGCACGACTCTCCTTTCCGTGATCAGGCGAGGCTGCAATCCTCAACACGTTACCATGCAAATAACTAAAATTCAAACATAACAAAATCAACCGATGGCACAACAAGATTAACAGCTTTGCCTTAGGAGTGCTCCACAAGTCAGTGACAGAGACAAAGCCCAGATGCCTTGACCTTGGATAAGTGCTCGGCACGTACACCAGAAGGGTGCATGGTCTTCTCTTCAGAGCTGTTTTTGTGCACAGAAAAATAGTTGAAGAGCTTCTTGTGCTTACTGAAGCTGTTTTGTACTTGTTCAGCCTGGTCTGATATGGTCTACACCCCCATCCCCACATTAATATGCCAGAAGATAAAGGAAACTGAAAATTAGAAGGGAGAGAAGGATGCTGGTAACGGCTGGTATTCTATATCTATGCCTAGGGAAGCAGCAGCACATTTATACGTTGTACATATTTGCCTTAATGATTTCAATAAGCAAAACCAAAGCTGCAAAAGCAGGGGCACGTGCTTTTCTGCGAGTTGTGTCTGCAAAGCTTCCTCCCGGCCAAGAAGGCAGTTGCTCCAGAGTCCTCATCTCAGGGGCTCTGACCAGCCGCTTGCGCACAAGTCCACGTTCACCCGCCGGGGCACTGCCCGGTAGGACACGCACAACGAATGCGGCTAAGCACGTGCACAAGTCTTCCAGCTGGGTTCCCTTTGAAATCTGCAGGAGCTTCTCCCTCAAACTTCAGCAGAAGTTTGGTGGGTTTTAACCTATGGAGAGATGCTGGTCCAGGGAGGTGACGGAAGCTGACCTGTTGCTGAAATGCCTAAGGTGAGGAGCATGCTCTGCACTTTGCAAGTCTGGTTGCAGAAGACATAAGTTTAGAAAAATTAAACTTCATACACATTTTTTTCCTGTTTCTTCTTCCCATCATCCTCAGTTACTGGCCTAAATTCCTGTCTGAAGTCCAAGCCACACACTGCCTCCGAGCCAGCTCCAGTAACAACATCAAAGCTCTGACCTAGACCGATTCTGCGTTCTGGCCAACAGCTACTTAACAGGACACGATGAACTTGATATCTAGTGCATCTCTACAAAGCTGAGCCAAAAGAAGCTCTGGTTTTTCAGTTTGATCCAAAGATCCTTAATTAACTTTTGCTGCTCTGGAATGTGATTTCAGTGTTCCTTAAAGTTGTTTCCCCTTCCCCACCGGAAGACCATGAGAAATAAGTGGAGAAAACCTGCCAACTATGTGGGAGAAGCAATGAACCTGATTGTATAAATGAAATGCTGTCAAACAATCAAGGAGGGGAAAAAAAATGGAAAAGAAAAAGTTAAAAAAAAAAGCATCTGTGTTTCCTTTTCTTCTAGTCCTATTACAAGTTATTAAGTAGTGGGGGGAGGCGAGAACAAAATCAAATAGGCTTATGTTATTTAAATAGCCATTATCTCCTTAAGACAATAATCACTAATACTGGAAATAATTGGGACAGGAGAAAGTACCCAGAAAAATTTTCTGCTCTTCCACTTACACCAAAACTGTATGTTAAAAAACCAAACAAACCAACCAACCACCAAACCATTTTGATGAAGACCATGTCAATTCAAATCACATCCTGTACAGGCCACTGGAACCAAAGCCAAGCTCCACTGTTCATCATTAGTTTCCAGAAACCATGCAGAAGACAACTTTTTTAGTTAATTCTGCATAATCACAACTCCTCTCACCTTGCAGCTTGTGAAAGTCAACCTGCACCCATGTTTCTGCAGCCACATCCTGGGGCTGGCTCCCACCCACGAGCCACTGCCTCTCCCAGCAAGTCTATATCAGTTTTCCTCACTTCTTTTTCTGCCAAGCTTTAAAAGAATCATCGTCTTTCACTGCTGCCTCCATTTGGAGAAACAGTGAGCCCACACTTGTCCTCCAAAGGCTCAATATCTACGTCCAAATATTAGCTGGAGAATTAAAGACCCCAGTGGCTGCCTGTGCAAACCCACCAGCAGTGCCGTGGCTGGGACAACTCCCCCTCCGACCCCCAAGCCGAAGCCCACCTCTTGCTCAGTCTTTCCCTTCCACCTTCTCCATTTCCCGTTACTCACCTGCTTTTAACCCCTCTCCACCATGAAATTATGCTCCATCCGTCTGGCTCAACCTAACCACTCCCTACCCATCCACTGACATGTCATTACCCAGGAGGTTCTTCCCACCTCTGCTGCTGAGAAGCAACCTCACAGCACAGAGCTTGGCCAAGGACAACCTACATTTCAACCCTCTCCAGAGATCAGCCAACATCTTGAGCTCCTCCTCATCCTCTTCCTGTGTGCTCAGCCCCCCCCAAGGTAGCTCCTGGAAGGCTTTGAGCCCTCTCCCCTTCCTTAGCTGAAGAATGGCTGGGTATAGAAGAGCATCCAGGACGAACTCTGAAGTACCTGAGGATGAGTTGCTCCCACCCTGGAGCAGAAACCCCGCTCATGGCGCCAGTAACACCCAGGATGAGATGGACAATGACATTGCCTTAGCGAGTGGGCAGCGCATACATGGGTTCCCATGTCCCTGCACCTCCAGAGCCACACACCAAAGCAGCTGAGATCACGGAAGTGATTTTATAAGGTTTGTCCATAAACAGTGATGGAGGAGAACTTGCTCCAGCCAGACCACCATCTGCTCCCTGCCGTAACCCTTTGGGTGCTGGCGAGCCTGGAGGAGATGCAGCCCTTAGCTCTGCTTGTGCAGAGGCGCTTGGAGCTCTGTCTTCTCAATCTGCATCCTCTTCTAGGACTCCTCAGGAGAAGCACAGCTAGGAGCCCCTCCTCACCTGCACCTTACAAAGGCAAACCTCTCTGTTAAACTTCCAGAGAGAGGTGGAAGGAATGCACAGGTGCATTGCTGGGCCCCATCCCTCTCAGCTGCGTCATGCTGCTGCTGGCCATGTTGGCCACCTTGTAAAGCCAACACAATAGTCACCTTCCAGGTGGTGTGGAAGTACCCACGGGGAGCTGTGATAGCAGCAGCAGGCATGGTGCAGGCCACCAAAGGTCAAGCCTCTTTGCCAAGTATCAGCCCCCCCTTGCTGGAAGATGCTATAGGAGCCAAGCAGCACATCCTGAATGTCAAGGGCATTTACACGGCTCCCTCCTCAGTATCTGTGTGGATCCTGGCTTGAGCATCCAGAAGAAACAGCTACTATTCACAGCAAGAGCAACCTTTCCTGGGAAGTCCAAGATAAGCTGGTGTTGTAGTGCTGGCTCCGGTGCTCTGCAACTTGGGAAGGATGGGATGAGAGCTCTCCTCCTGCGTGCTTCTAAGCTATTATCAGATGGTGATCGCACGATCATATCCAGCCTTTACCTAAATTTGTGGCCAGTTTGGGAATTCAAGGTGAAGGACTGTGTCCTCCCCCAGCCAGGCTCCTTGCCACACTCAGGGGGGATCCGCAGTGGTTGTACAACAGCAGAGCTTTGCTCTCTGCTCACTCTATCAATTTGTTTTTTTTTTTTTTTTTCCAAGCAGGATAAAGCCACCTGCAGCACCTGCTTTACACCAGCTCCAGACCTGGCCCAGAGAATTTAAACAGCTGCTCACTGTCAGGAGCAAGCAGGGGCTGATTTACACCTTGGGAGATGGGCACACGAGCAAGTGTTTGTTTGTAACCCAAGGATGATTTATTCCTCTTATTAATTCAGTATCCTTCAGAAGGCACACTATGTCAGCCCCATTCAGCAGCCCTTTTATTTATTATTTTATTCCTGCATAAGCTGTGCTTCTAACAAAGATGCACATTGTTGGTGTGGCTGACAAACAGAAACTGTTTTTTAAATTCCTGCTGTGTTGTTTTCTCCCAGTTTTGCTGAATCAGCTTTTAACTTCCATTAAAAAGCTTTTCATTTAAGAAAGAAGCAAAATCTGTTTTTTCTAATCCCACACTAGTTACCTCCTTACGCAGCTTCAACAGCATTTTGTCACCCCAACAAGCCAGGAGGCTGTTTGTGCCGGCTTACTCAGACTGCTCTGCCTAGAACATCCCATCCCATAGCTTTAATGTGACTGAGCTCAAGAAACAAAGCAAAGGACTGAGCCCGAGCTTGGGCACATACTGATGTAGCTTTCTCATCCTGCTTTTGGGAAGGAAAAAAAAAAAAAAAAGCCCAGTGGGAGACAGATTTTAACAGCTGTTAACTTGAATTTTGCTCCGAATGGGTCCACTGCCCCATGGCAGAAGGGTCCAGGGAAGGTCAGCAAAAAAACCCCTCACAGTGCTTGTTAAACTGGAGATGGTCTCTGTACCCATTGCAATTAAAGCTGACCTATTGCAAAATACACACCAAGCATCTCCCTCCTGGCTGCTGGACTCCTGTTGACTATCCAGAGTCTCTGGAGATGACGCTGAAGCAATCACAGATACAATATTTTGACTGGCTGGCTGACCACAAAAAGGGTCTCTGGTTATAGCACAGAACAGCAAAGTGGATCCAAGGTTGGTTGTCAACACTGATACTTACAGACAACCTTAGGGTCACAGACTAGCCCAGACATACCAAATACGCCATAAACTGCCGAAACCGGACTCTGAGGTTGCTGGTCTCTGTTCCTGCAGGATGCTCGAAGCCTACCCAGCTTCATAGGTTCTGGTCTCGAGCCCAGAAATCCTTCAACAGCATGTCCATAACTCGCTGCACCTACTGTCCACAATTACAGGTGAAACTGCTTCAGGTCTGGACATGAGCTGCTTGTTGAGGCTTGGGAGGTGGGAAAGGATGTAACCAGCAAGCCAGCCTGGTTGAAGGTGATTTTCAAGGGTGAAATCTATTTAAAGACAAACATTTACACTGGCCCCATCTTCAGCTTGTGGTTTTTTTCTTTGAGCTGAAAGTTTGATGGCTTAAGACAATTATATTGCAGATCCACGCAAAATCAGGGCGATGTTGCAGAGCATATGAAGGCTACCGAGTGACGTCTTATTACGTGCCAAGTGTGATCCCAGCTATCCATGTGGCAATCCTGTACACAGCTGTGTGTAAGCACGGGTTAGAATAAGCAGAAGGACAGAGCCCCTCTCAACCCTATGCGTGACGTCAAGGACCAGCGTTGACCAAGGGTGAAAAAAGGCACGCTTATTTTGGCAACCGCAGCCCTCTTCCACAGTACGAGAATGTTATCAGAGCTCCTACCTCATTGAAGTCTGCAGAAGAAATAGTCCTTGATGTTGGGTTATCAAGTGGTAGCTTTGAATTCCCAGCTTCTGGGTACCGTCTGGTCCCCAGCATGTTACTTGCACCCTCAAGGGAACACAGCAGAAGGACAACATTGCCGCTGAGGTCCCTTATCAATCCTGTAAAGCTGCAGGACAACCTCCCACCAAGTTACTAGAGTAACACCAACTTGCTCCGCTCATCCATGACCAGACCTGTCTTGGGTAACAGCAGAGGGATGCATTCCCCAAGCACCTCCAGTTCGGGGGTGTTTAGGCTGGGGTGCATCAAATCAGAGGGGCCATTTGCCATCAGATTGCAAGCCAAAGCCGTGACAGACTGCAACTAGGAAGGGAGTAACTTTCTACAGATCACTGGCATTCCTGGACTGCTCTCTGAGTATAGCTGGCATTGCAAAATAAGTGAGGAAGAGTTAGGAAAAGGGATTTCATCCTTTATCCTGCTCAACCACTTTCTAATCACACGGAAAGGCCAGAGAGGACAGACAAAAGAGTCCGAAAGATGAATTTGTGTAGTAACACCACAGATAAAGCGTTTTCCTCTGCCCATGACAACACGTCTGGCCTTGTCCATATTGGCCTTTATGGTCCAGTTGAGGGTCCTAAAATAACCCAGGTTAGTACTTCTAAGGCATTCAGGTGCCAAAGGAAGCACGTGGGAACAGACCGGGCTCTCCTGAAGGGCTGTCTTCAAAGGATGCACCCAGCCATGCAGAGGATATTCCCCCCGGGCTTGTCCCTTGATGACCTCCCCTTTGCATTCATCATCTGCTGTTATCACGTCCCTTATTCTTCAAAACACCCAGAAACCAAGTCTAAGACAGTAATACTCCCTGCAAAAAAGCCCTTTCCTACGGCAGAGGAGACCATACCATACCTAAACCTGAGGCCCCAGACCAGTTCTCCAGCATGTTTGCAAGTGCTTCTGCCAGAACTTGGCATTTTATGGACTTTATGGTTGATGCTTTCACTTGTCAAGAGACAAGAAACACAGGTTTTGCACAGGAGTTTCTACATACACAAGAATTTCAGTCTTGGAGCACCCCAGATTTCTAGATCTGTAGATAAATCATCTTCTCAAGTCTACGCTTACCTGTCGCATAGGACCTGGACTTTATGTCAACCCTCCCCTGACCTCTTTCTCATACCTCCTGGAAAAACCAGCCCAAGTAAAGTGAGAGAACACTGGAGCACATCTCAAACTGCTGTAAGCCCTGCCTTTGGCCTGAAAATCAGCGAGTTCAGGTTATTAAAAAGGTGCTTTGAGTTCCAAGAACCTCAAAAGGTGGTGAGTGCCTCCTACAACATGCTTGTCATCCTCCCACCACAAAGGGGTCCTGCCCTTGGCCGGGCTTCTCTGCGTATGTGACAGAGCATAAAAACCTGAGGGAGCTCCCCAAAACAACCAACGATGACTGCAAGAAGCACATATTCCGGCTTTTTTTTTTTTTTTTTTTTAACCTTAGACCTCACTGACAGGTATGGAAACAAGGCTGGAAGAATAATTAAAAAAAAAAAGAAACACCACCACCCCCCCAAAAAAACCAGGAGCACATTTTGGGATGAGTTTTGGAGCATATGACTGCATGGCCATGTGTGCTCAGCCCCCAGCACGGTAGAAGGGGGAAGGTGCATGCACCTATCTTGTCTAAATTATCAGCATCCTGCGGAATACAGTCTGTGGAGCTGAAACATCCATCTAGCTATCGCTATACAGAATGATAAAAAAAAGCAATTACCCCCAATAACTCCCCCGCAGTGTCTATATTGAGGTCTTTATCCCTTTTTCCTTAAAAACAATAATAATTAAAAAAAGAAAGATCACAGTCAACTCTTCAGCTCTTACAACAGCAAAATTTTAGATCCAACTTAAACACCTAAGATAAGGATGTAATAGCTGACTTTTTAGAATTGAATCAAGCCTCCTCCATCTCACCCAAATTACAGCCCACTTCAAATCTTCTTTATGGATACTGGGAACAGCACTGAAAACTTTATCAGTTTCCACATAGTACAAAGAGACCTTTCTGAAGTCAGCGTCTTACATCAATATATTGCCTTTATCTACCAAAACCATAATCTCCTTAAAGGAATGAATAGGGTTGTTTTGACAAAAATCCACCGTATGGCAGCAGGGAGCCCAGCATTAATAATGCCAAATCCTCGCTCTACATTTTAAACACAAGAAACTTTCCCAACAGCTCGGTCATGATCAAGCCTGCTTCAGCATCCCAAGAAAACAACACTTTTCTCTTTACTAACCAGTTTGCCCACTACTGTTTGCTGGTCATTTGTCACCTGCAGGTATGATCAGCTCTTCGCTAAGCCAGTGAACTGACCCCCACCAGCAGAAGACTGGGAGTTGGAGCAAAACTACTGGTTTTCCATATTTAAAACAGGGGAAGAGCAAACAAAGAATTAGCTAGTAAAATCATCACTGCTACACGGTAAAAAGAAAAAAAAAAGAGAAGAAATCTTGAAGAAATTGTGTTAGACACCAGCACCTGAGCCTTATTTGCTACCAAGGAGAACAAGATAACATATATTTTTCTTTGTCTCTCATAAACCAGTTTTGTTTTGTTTCAAACCAGGTTTCCAGAGTCTGGTTCTGCAATATGATATTTTTCCTGACTGAGCTGAAGGATAATCAATTTTTCCTCTCATCTGGAAACACCTTATGACACCATACTCTGCATTTATGGAGTACCTTTAATCTTGGCTGAAGCGTTTATGGACCATGGGCCTCATTCCACTTTCAGCTGCATCTGTGCAAGCCTGTGCTGGTTGGGAGAGAAACGAATTAAAGGAGGACAAAAATCACTGCAGCGTGTGCAACAGCAAAACAAGAATTAACTCCATATGAGGCCCATTTGGCTCTGGCAGGGCTTATTTGTTTTGTCTCCCTTTTTCTTTATTCCTGCTGCTCAGCATAAAGAGAAGATAAAGAGATGGCTGTAGATCACCTCGCATAACAGAGCGGAATTTCTTCCAGGGGATTTAATTGGTATGGGAAAGATAGTAGATCTTGGAGACCTCAAAATAGATTGAAATCCCATTTTGCTAGGTGCTGTACAGGTACCCACAAAATAAAGAGTCACTTCCCCAGGGATCACATTCATAAAGCAGCAGTAGGAAGCGTGGGAAGGGAAATTAAGGTATAGAAAAAGCGAGGTGAATCAGCCAGGTCACAAACATCGTCAATAGCTCCCAGTCCCCTGCGGTACCTACTAAATACCTAAGCACACAAACACAGGTTAAGTTATCTCCCCAGGGAAGCACAGCTTCCCTCCCGCACCCTCCAGGCAGTCTCAAGAGCTTGAGGTCTGTCCACGTGCAGTGCCTCAAAAGAACAGAGATCCCATATAACACTAACATAACACGCATTGTTCCTGAAACACCAAAGTCTTTTCAAAATTATTAGGGAACCTTCTAGTTTGAAGCACCGGGTCAGCCAAAGGCTCAGCACCCTGATGGCATGCAAGGCTTTCTGCATTTGCTGCAGAGCCGGAGCGATAAACCCTGTGCACAAAGCACGTGCTTCTTCACGCTGCTCTGCCGACCGCTAGCTTTGTTTGGTCGGTCTGCAGAGGTTGAACATCTGCTAAGGCTTTCACCTGGAGGGGCAGAGCGGGTGCCATTTCTCTTTCAGAAACTTCCCCAGTGCGTTCCCTGATGGACACCGTGAGGAACTCCTTTGCCAGGAGTTTCCCCCAGATCTCCATGAGTTTTAGACGAAATGCAGAAGTTGGCCACGCTCAGGGATTCTTGCCTTAAAAAAAAAAAACCACCCTGATGCACTGGCACCTTCTCTAATCCAATTTCTTTCTCTGCCCAGATGAATCAAGGAATTTCTTCTCCAAGACATCCACTGTGGGATTCAGTAAAGCTGCAAATGCCTTTTTCTCATGACAAGGGCTGCGTTGGGGGCAGAGAACTGGAATGAGATAGACCCGTGCTGGGGGCACACAGTGGGCGATGGTGCAAGCCTCTCCTGCTCTCACTGCTGCCGTAGCACTGGGATCCCGGGGTCCTCTCTGGATACTCCCAGCCCCAGAGAAAGTAAGAAAGACCCTACAGAGGAACTATTTTGTTTGAAGGGCTTAGCCAAAAGGCTGCCAGGTGGAACCTGGCCAAGAGGCAGCAGACCGTGATGGACAGACCCACACCGTTTAGACAGCAGCAGCTACCCAAGGGAAGAATCCGGCCAAGTAGGGCAAAACACAGGCACACACACACGTACACATCCACTCTCACATGCGGGCCCATTGCAGCCGGAGGTCAAAGTCCAATTAGGTACTTTATTACTCGTTTAAGTCTTGTCTGGCTTTCAGGCCTGGAAGAATGGTGGTGTGTGCACGTGAATCCATGCCTCCGCCGGGGATGAACAGTGATTTGCATTTGAAGCGAGTCACTGATCCCATTCCCAGGAGGTTTACTTGATGCATGGCTTAGCAGAGGGGCAGTTTAGTTTTATTTACCGCCAGACTTGGCACACGCTGCCAGCTCTGTATTCACCAGCGGCTCTGAGGGCATCAGCCCCGCGAGCTGCCTCTCATTTTCAGAGACCACATAGAAAGAGGGTGGCTGCAGGCTTGCACAGGAGTGTCAGCTCCTTAGGACTTCCCACCTCCTGAGCCTGGTCATCTCCTCTATAACTGATACTCTGAAGAGCTGAAAACTTTCCTGAGCAGTTTTGACACGCTGGGTAGAAGCGATGCTGTGGTTCCCCTTAATGGTTTTTTAAGATACCACTCTGTCAAAAGTAAATATACTATTTATATAGGAACTTGCTCATCTTCAAGTATGGGCAGCTGGGTGTGAAGCCCTCTGGCTTTTGTGCTCCTGGGAGAAGGCTGTGCTACACGTCACTGGAAGATCACTGGCTTCTCAGCACTAAGTTCTCAGGTCTGACCTTGATCTTTTAGCATTAGCTAAGGCAATGTTGTCCAAAACAGAGCCCCAGCTTCCCAATTTCTGTGTGGCTGCCCCAAGCACAATTAAGACAAAAAGCATGTGACGTGTGCAAAAGTAAAGAGTTTCTTATATGTATTTGACAAAAAGGTCACATTGACCAAATGACAGCCTAGGTGGGACTTCTACTCACTCACTCTTCACCTGTTAGGTAGTAAGTGCTTTCACAAAATTAAAAAGTCAAGTGCCTGCACCACAGAGCTCCTACTCCAGGAACAACTGTAAAATCCTTTTTACGTTAGCCAGTTTTGAAAGCTGGAACAGGTATTAGGAACATCACTGTCCTTAGGCTCGCAATCTTAGGTGCAATCTACGTGATAGGTGGCCGCCACGATATTCGTGTTCTGCTGGTATAGCACACACGCAGTATAAGATGTCCTCTCTAAAGATATTTTAGCTATACTCAATGCTGCATAGTTTTTTGCAGGCAGAGGAATATCAACTTCAGTATCTCAGCAACTTGCATGCCCAAATTCCTAGTCACCGTATTTGTCCACACAAGACACCAAAAGCTTGTGAAGATATGACAAAAAGTTTACCAAAAACGTGTGTGTGTGAGGGGTTGTCAGAAAACCAGTTTCAGATCTACAGTGTATCGTCCAGGTGACGAGTTATCTTCCTGAACGGTTTTACAAAATCCCCTATCTTTAAAAACAAAAGAAAAAACCCCACAAAACAACAAAAGAACCACCAGCAGTAGTAGAGGAACCAGCCATTAATGATTCCGTTTCAGAGATCTGAGAAAGAAACCATCAGGGGTGGAAAAGTGAGGACAGCAACTGAAAAGCAGCTGAGAATGGGGGATTACTCTAGAAGCCTAAAAATACAAGGCTAATTCCTGTCTTTACAAACTGCAGGTTTCCTACTGAAAAGAAACATTTTGCACTTACAGAGAAGGCAGTGGTTAAACATCTTCTCCCAGGGACATGGCAGTTCAGGTTTTGAACAACACCTTCCACCGACGCACAACTACTTGGCTGGCATTGCCTGGGTAAGGATGGAGACTTTAGTTCCCCATGCAGAAGGCGCCTACAGAAATGGTCCAAGCTCCTTTAAACATAGAACCATTTAGGTTGGCAGACCCTCAAGATCATCGAGTCCAACCGTTGACCTAACACTACCAAGCCCACCACTAAACCATGTCCCTAAGCACCACGTCTACACGTCTTTTAAATACCTCCAGGGATGTTTAGCTCATTTTCAAAGGTCATACTGTTTGTGGCAAACGCACAGCACTAAAACATGCTAGGCGTCACCAAAAAGGAGAAAAGAAAACCAACTTAATTTGAACCTGAGCAGTTTGTTGAGCTGGGACTGGTGGCCTCATTCACCTGGTGAAGATAAGAAAGAGCAGAGCTTGGAGGAGCCGAGGTGGAGCGGAAGGGGCAAAGTGACAGAAGCTAAAAAAGAGGGTTAAACCCCCTGCCAAAAAGATAACCAAGAAAGTCCAGGACAGATGTAAACATCAAAAAAAAAAAAAACCACGGAAGCAAGCACGTGGTAGGAACCAGGGTGGTTTGAGTCTTGGTTCAGAAATACCACCAGCCTCAGCCGGAGCCGAGCAGAGAGAAAATAATGAAACAGGGCAATCAAACAGTCCCAGGGAGATGTGACCCAGAGGTTACCAGAAACGAGAGGTTGGTCGAGGACAAGGGCGGAAGCTGGATGCGGTCAACACGCATGAAAAATCTCAACAATAACAGGGAATGTAACAAGGGAGCAAGTGAGAGGGTTTCAAAATAAAGCTTTATCAGCTTCCTAAATATATTTACGCTGACTCAGATCTGTCCTCGCACCAGCCTCCCGCCTGATGGAAACAAGTCAAGCGCAATCAAACAGCTGAGAAGGTCAGTTCAACAGGGTGAACACTTAATACGTGGAAATATAAAGCAGTTGTTTCGGATGACAAGTGACCAAAATAAGAGAGAGATACCGGGGAAGAAGAGTCATTGATTCATCAGATGCCTGGGCATGTGGAAAAGTGACCAGTGATATCAAATTCAGCTGCACAGAAAGTCATTTGGACACCAAAGTAAGGCCCTGGATTTTGAAGGGAGTACAAAAATACCAAGGGGTGCATAAAAACTGGCTGCAAGGATCAAAACTGAAGTTGCCTTTCCTTAGCAGCCTAAACGGGACCTACGCTTTCTAAAATCCATTCCAACTTGCAGTACTCGGGCAGCTGAAAACCCAGCACAGGCTGGAGCTGCGTCACAGGAGGAAGGGCTTTTCCTCCCAAACCTAAAACCATGCGCAAATACACAGGCAGAAATCTGATACATCCAGTCCCAGAGCCTGGCCAGCAGCACACTGATGCTTAAAAAAAAATAACATAACTTTAAAAAATAAAATACTGTTTGCTTGTGGCCCTTCTACCTGGAACATTTATTTGGAATATCATCAGTTACACGTTTGGGGGAGTCTGGTTGTTTAACGTGCATCTGTTCCTTCTGGTGTAGACACACAGATTTCCCATCTCCAGCTGCTTTTCTCAGGTCAGCACTGCGCTAGTTGGGACAATATCTTGGGAGCCACAGCCCTGCAGTAGCTCAAACCCTGGCAAAACCAATACCCTTCTCATATAGTGGAGCACCCAATTCTGCAACCGGTACATCCTAAAAGGAGTTGCTTAGGTTTATCCAACTGCCTAAATGCCATATGAGCTTTTCCCAAGTCTGGCCCTCATTATATATCCTAAGCATCTGAAAAATGTTGCCTGAACGCTTGGAAATGCACCCCACAGTGACTGCGTCGTAAGGGTTGGATCAGCATCTGAGAGCCCGAGTGCTCCAAATGTCATGAACCTGCAAAACTGGGCTAGAGTCACTGCCCGTGTTACTGGTGTTCTCTGATTTTGCTTGAAACAGGCCCATACTGCAAAATATAGTCTCAGTACAGTTTCAGGGGTTTAGTAAACACTGGCTGGGATATTCACATAGCCATCTATTAATTATTACCCAGTGCCATTACTTATGGGTCAGCTAAAGGTCTTGCTACGCTGAACCAGGCTCTTCGGGGTCCGACAGCACCACCCCAAAGAGTTTGTTATCCAGAATTTGCGCTAGGGACTCAGGTTACACCAGACTCTGGGGAATTAGTGGTGGGAGCTGGCCTCTTCATCTGGCCACCTCTGTAGTTGTAGTACCTGGAATCTGAGTATTGAGAAAGTCTTGGGGAAAAAAAGAAAAAAGACTTGGTGGTAAGTGGAAACAATCAAAATACTACACATTGAAACAGCGGGAGACAAAATCCAAAATTGGGGGGGGATAAAATCATAATGATTGCATGAGAGGAAGGGGGAAGAATAATTTGGATTGATAAGAACATTTCAGATACAGCTGCTGAGCAGAAACCTTTGCTAAGGGGAATTCAGCAGTTGGCAGATGTGGATTGCTCACTATTGCTGTGCCTAGAAGTGTATCTTCACTTTTTGGCACTCCCAATCTGTCTTTTCTTTCTCTTGTATTCAGACTGCAAATCATTTGGGACAGAGACTCTCTTTTTGGTGTACGTATGGAGGACTTGGCCCAGCGGAACTCTGAGCATAGTCTTTTACAGGCAATAACAACAACAGACAGGTCAACGCTGAGGAACAGAGTTTTGACAATCTAGAAACAGTCAAGACACTCATTTCCTGCCAAAAATTTAACTTGTGATGAGTTATGGATTTAGAGCATACACATGAAGTACATGCATAAACAGGAACACTAACTTCTGTTTATGGGAAGCCTACAGAAACTCACTGTATCGGAACAATAGGAACAGATCTTTCTCCATCCAGCCTCCATCATGCGGTCCTCCCAAAAGCCTCTTTCCGATGGGCACTTGCCAACTTCTCCTCAGCTTTCTGGGACCTGCTGCAGGTAATTTTGGGTCAGGTTAACCAGGCATCTCTGCTTTACCCTGCTTCACAGCCTTTGCTTTTGCAGTGTGCTTTAGGGCTTGCACAAATGATCAGATGGACATAAATAGCCCCAGTGAACATCTAATTGTGAAGGAGCATACGTGTTTGTCACGATGGGCCTTCCCTGCTAGGATCCTATTTATCTGGCCATGGAGCTCATGCATATGTTCTATCCCTCTACTTTAAACCCCCAACTGAGAACCATCATCAAATCCTCTGAACACTCCTGGAAAGTTTAAAATTAGATCAGATCTCCGTGGGTGGCTCTTACTTCTACAGTGGATGACATCCAAACATGAGGCTGAACTGCGCACAGTTTGGAGGCTGCTCTGCAAGGCTCTATCCGTCAAGTCACCCTTGTAACGGGGCCAAAACCTTACATTTGCCCAAAGCATAACCCTCAGAAATGCATTAAGGCTGGGATCAAAGAAGAGGAGAAACGGAGAATCACCGCTGGACTGCTAATCCTCCTCATCCCCAACACATTACCAGTTTCATGCCAACAGAAACATAGCGATTATTTGTTGGTTTTAATCACTTCAAGGTCTAAAACTTTTTCTTCAAAATGCTTCTTCAAGCTTCAGCCTCTAAATCAGCCAGAACGGGTATACGTGCATTTGGCAGGTGTCCTGCAGGAGGACACGATGGCCCATGGGAAGCCAGAGGGTCATGTTTCCATCACAGCAGATGGTCATTTGACCAAGCGGAACACAAAGTAAGTAGGTGTGCGATGGATGTATCTGTCCATTCACCATACATAGGTGTTTCCCTAAGAATCATCAGGCTATTTTAGTCACCTCTGGGACACTATTTGTGCCAAATCTGGACCTCTAAGTCAGTTAGTTCTTCAGAGAGAAGGACTACACTTCCCCATGTGTTTGCCCAGCATCGAGTGCAATAAATTTCGAGTTCTGACAGGGCCTCCGGGCAAACAACACCAACAATAAGTATTCATAATGTTAAAGTACAGTAGTTTTCTTATTCAACATAAGACAAAAATTAATCAAAAAGTCCAGAAATATTTTAGAGTAGAAGTGCCAAGGTAGTTGGATGGAAACTAGTCAGTACTTTTCTCTTTTCAATTTCAAAATTCAGACATAATATGGAGATTCACTTCCCATTTATCCAAGATAGGGGACAAGTTCAGCTGAAGAAGGAATTTGGTGAAATACTTCTCAGAGTCCATGAGGTAGGAATGACTCACTCTGGGCAGATGCAACAGGATCTCAGGTGTCTGCACCCTCAGTCAAACCTCCTGCCTGATCGCTCCCCAAACGTTACCTGGAAAATCTTGCACATTCCCTTTTGCACTACAGACATTTGTTGCTAGACCGCACACACCTATATTTGGCAGAACTCCATGATCCATCATGCTCTAGCTATGAGTAACAAGATTTCCTATGTATTTTCTGAATTAATGATACTGATACTTGCAGGCAAAAGGATTGGGTAAGGAATCGCTCCAAGCCCCCCTCAATTCCTAAGGAGTTACCAGTCTTTACATGAAATGAGTTTTCCCTGAAGCACGGCCGCTGTGATGAAACAACGCACAAGTCTTGATCTCTTGCTTCAGTGAGAGCACCTGGATCCTATGAGGACCAGGGAGGTTAGGAGACTGCCAAGATCTTTGCCCTTCCTACATGTCCATTACATCTTTGCAGCTACCAATGGAGGTAAAAAAAAAAGTCAGTTTTGGCTCTAGGGTGCCAATGTTTCAGTGCGTTGAATGTCTCCTGCCTATCAGCTGCCAGACAGACACTAGAAAGGAGATTACCAGCCCAGTAGCTTTCCCCTCCACGGGCTATGGGTACATTCTGCACATTACCCTGGCTGATGGCTGAGCCATACCTCCCTCAATCGCTATGGATAGCTTTGCCAGGGAGGCTATAGAAGAGCCCTCTTTGGAGGGGACCCGAGGAGCCATCTCTCCTCTGAGAGCTGTTGCACCTCAAGGCGATCCAGAAAACCCAATTCATTATTTGCAGAGAGCAACCCCAACATCTGATCAATGGGTCCAGCTCCCCCTTGCAGTAACGCACAACATCTCTGCAAACCTGGGGATGCCGCTTCCTTCCTGGGGCAGAGGATCCACCCACATCATCGGGTTATACTCCGGTCATGTTTTTCAAGATTTTTAATTTTTTTTTTTTTTCCTTCTCTCCTTTCTTACAGTCAAGATGGCCAGGAGCTTTGTTTATTTATTTAATGAAAGCTGAGTTTCTCAAACACAAGAAATCAGGCTTTAGTAAAGCTTCACAGCAAACTGCAAGACTTGTGAAAGAAACCCATGACCTGGCAACACTACAGTTATATAGAGGCATTTTTGGATTTAAGAAATCAGGGCTTCAAAAAACACATGTACTAAGAAATACTGTGCTGGAGAATGAACTTCAAATCCAACACAAAGCCAACTTGTTGTGCAGCAAAACTCCTAAACACCATCCTTTTCGGCTTTCACCCTCACCCCATAAAAATCCAGAGGAATTAAATGCAGTAGCTTAGCACTGACTTAGCAACTGAGTTCTTCGTGGCCAAGCAATTCCCAAAGTTTGGTGTTTTCCCTGCATTTAACTGGGATACAGGCTTACTTCAATTGAAAATGGGTGACTTGAAAATATAAATGGGTTGAGACTTACTGAACCATGCCCCTTGCAATATTATTAGTTACCTTCTAGAAACATCACTTTTCCTTCTGCAGAGCTGAGGGTTGTGTGGTACGTTCAGGGTCTTAAAGGGCTTCAGTGTGTGACACTCAAGAAGTTCTGGGAGACTGCAACTCCAGATTATTCGGGTTAGCTAAAGTAAAATTCAGGCTAGCCCAAACATTTTTGAGTTCAAAGACAAAAAGTCTCCATATCTATTTGGTCTTATAATCATAATGGTTCAATTTTTGAAAAACCTGTTCGCAGAAAACTTTGTGATTCTTGACCACTTTTTGTTGTGGTGTGGAACATTACAGAAGATGGAAGAATTTCTTTCCTTCTTACTATGTTTTAGAGAAGTATCTTTCTATTTTTAGTTGTCTTTGGTATGAATGCCCATGAAACAAAAGGCCTATGGGAAAATACAGATTTTTTTTTTTTAAAAAAAAAGTATTTTTGGGGAAAAAAAGCCCAAACAACAAAAACACACCCAACAAGCCACCACAACTTGCACTTCCCACTGGTTTGGCCATTACTTTGGGCTCAGACCTCTTCCAGAGCAGGAATAAACTTGGAAGCCTACCCAACTTCTCACTACTCCTCCTGATGAGCACGCCATAGCCTCAGCGTTGAGGGACCTTCTGCCCACTCATCCTTCACGTCTTCCCCTTCCCTCATTTTTATACTTTCTCATCAAGTCTTTAGTAGCTTTTATTCTGGCATATAAAGGTAATAGCAACATGTACCACATAAGGTGTGCTGTGAAGCGGGTATTCCATGTGCACCACACAGCTATTTAGTGACCATCTTGACCCTTTTCCTCTACAAAATTAATTTTTCACATTAGGTATTTGTCTCCCAGAAAAAAAAAATGACAAAACCCAGGAGCAGAGTAACCCAAAATCCCAACTGTGCCTTGCTTATCCAAAGCAGTCTGAATCAACAAGCAGTAAATACACCTTTGAGAAGGTTCTTGTTGGTACTTGCGACTTCAATTCCCATTAAACTTCACACGAATCAGCTAAATAGAACCCATTCTGCCTCTTAACATCTCATGGCTTTTGCCAAACCTCACCACTGATATAAACAGCTACAGATCTTCTGAAGTTGGCCACAAAGCACCTGCTCATGCTGGGTTTGAATTTTCCCCACCATGATCCCTATGGTCCTACCTCAAAGCTGCAGTCTTAACTTTCCATGGCTGCCAGATCTTGGGTTCATCTTGGGATGTAAGAAAGCTTTGAGCCTGCTTGAGACTCTTAACTCCGTTTGGACGCTCCAAATGAAGATGGCAAAGCTTGGTACGGAAAGACATGCCTCCAACATGGACACCAGCTTTAGAGGAACGTTGCAAATGCCTGGCTGCATGCAGGGCTTTGTAGCTGCTGGCACCTTAAGGGAAACAAGGAAACTACTTTAAAAGAAAGAAAGGTGTTGTAACTATGCACAGGAGTAAAAGTTTATAGTTAGTATCTACATGTGATTAGAAGGTGCATCTGCAAAGACTCAGATGCAACGGCATGTTTCCATGCAGTCTTAAAAAGATTATTGCAGATCCCATCCTGATGCCCACGCCGCCTATTTTGCATCCACACTCTTGCAACCCAAGTACAGGAAGGCAAATGCAATTACCAGGTAGAAGCTTCAAAAAAAAAAAAAAAAAAAAAAAGAAAAAACCCAAACAAAAAAACCCACCAGAAAATATCTGGAAGTTCCTTTTTCATCAATGCCTAATGAAACTGGGAAAAAACCATGGACGTAATGACATTGGTCAGTGGCAATGGGTTGGAAGCAGGATTAGACACTTTTAAGGCAGCAAAGTCCACCCAAGCTGCAGATACCATCTCTGGCTCAAGAAGTCCCAACAGTGCAGCCTGCAGGAGGGCATAGCTGCAGAAATACTGCTATGGCCTTGCCCTTTTTTATGCTTTCCTGGAGCATCTACTGTCTGAGCACATCCATTTTGCACCGGTAACACAACTACTCAGCTTATTAAATGCAGCAGTTGCAAACTGGAGGGAGACAACATAAATACCAGCTGTTTGCCACACACCCTGCCTTTCCAGCCGCCTTCCCCGCTGTTAACAGCTGCTGCCTCGCTGTTTATATGGGTGGAAATCCTACGTAAAAGTGCCAAATCGGACACTTAAAAAGGCCTTTTCAGCAGGAACACGTCTCCCTTCTAACCGTCTCTCCCTGATGTGGGCTGGGAAGACCAATGCAAAGCAAGGCAATAGAAACAATAAAATATGTTAATCGCTCTTTTGCCTACCAGAGAGCAGAGCTGGGCCCCAAGGGGCAAGCGACATTTTGGTGAGTTTTATTTCAGTGGCACTGCTCCCTTCAACTCTGAAAAATCAGCGGTAGCAACTGCTTTTTCATTACAGCTACCTGAATATTCAGTATGTAATTTAAACCAGCCTCGGATCTGTTACCATAGCCGCCACCCCTCCGAGAAGCCCGGTGAGTCTGAAATGCCAAGCTAATATCTCGCATCAGGTTGTTTTGTCTAAGTCCAAACTCTCTTTATTTTGGGAAATGAAAACAACCCTGCCCGCTTCAAGTGATTTTCACCGGGATTTCATGCACAAGGACAAATCTGCAGCGCTCCCGTTGTACACGATGACAGAGACAGCAGTTAGCTTAACTGCGAGAAAAACCTTCCTTCCCCCAGAATTTGGGAGGACTGACTTTTCACCTGTTTTGCTGCTGAGTGCAGCATCACAAGTGGAGAAATATCAACATTTGCAGTCTGGAAGGGATTTTAATGGAAGTAAACATTCATTTTAAAGAGAAAGAATAGACCCTTTGCAGGAAAATAAACTTGCTGGGCTTAAAGAACTCAAGGAAGGATGAAGAAAAGGCCTCTGAGATCTGCAGGGTACCCATGTCCCTCTCCTTACCCCCAAAAGTGACACTTCACCTGCCTGTACCTACTGAGAGGTGATGGAGCACATGTGGGCTCTGTATTTAGGATTCCCGGCTCCACAGTCCCCTGTGTCCTGATAAATAGATGGTGCCCTCTTACCTAGGCACTGCGAAACAAGAGCCACAAAAGCTGCATTTACATACTCTTAAATCAAACAACCAGGGAGTAAGTTCAAGTCCTGAAAAAACTGTATCTGTACTACTGAATTGTCTGCATATTTACTAGCGCTTCTTCTTTTCCAAGCTAACATGACCCCAGACGTGATTTGGGCATCATAAGGAGGATAGTTCACACCATGTTCCCAAGGGCAGCATGAATAGGACTGAGCCAGGCTGGGCTACCACCACCCAAGGCTGGGCTACCACCACCCAAGGCTGGGCTACCACCACCCAAGGCTGGGCTCAGCAAGGTTTGCACCCGGAGGTGCACGTATCCCCTCAGGACACGATTGCAGAAACTCCCAAAGCCCCAGCCAAGCTGCAGCAGAACATGCCTCCAAGCTCCCAAAGCACATCCCAGCCCAGCCAGGGAAGGGCTATCCCCCTTCTGATTCAGGCCCTAGAACATTTTAAGTGGGATGAAGGAGCACCAGGTTCAAATTCTCCTCGCCTAGGTTTGAACTTGGGTCCTCTGCCCTCAGCCAGTATCTTCTGTTTAAGCAGCTCTCATTTATATAAATAGTTGTATGTAGCTTGAAGAAGAGATCGCAGCTCAATGCTCTTTGATATCTCAGGTGAGTGGTCTCTCCATTGGACTACTAAATCTAAGACAGTCCCTGCTTTGCTCAGTTTTCTTTTGGAAAAAAAGAAATCCCCCTCACCACCCTGCCTTAGATCTGCCTCCTAAAATGAAGAGAAACACCGATTTATCTTAGAAGGGCCAAACCCCAGCTCTGCCATGCTTGGGAGGATGCTCCAGCAGGTCCAGCACTCCCCCATCCCCAAGTGCTCTGCTGGGGGGTCCAACCCTGCCCTTGTGCGGAGCAGAAGGGAGGTGGCTCTGTGGTCCTCCTTTCTCCCAATTCCCTCCCTGCATTTAGCCCCTTATTTATAGTGGATCACCCTAGCAAGCCTCCACATACAGATGCCTCCGTTACACAGCGTGCTACCTGTTTGCATACTCATTTCATCGCTACAGATATCGTAGCAATAGCATCTCTTACAGGATAAAGCATCTTCAGAGCAAATTAGTTTAAGTCTATTGCTTGAGTCACAAAAATCTAGAGCGGTCAAAATAACAGAAAGCATAGGAATATGAAAACTTTGCGCTTGCTTGGTTGATAAATGTGTGTTCAACATTGGGCAACAACTTTGGGCAACCAACTTACTTGCATTTGAAAATGTGCTACTGCATCCACGTGATATCAGCAGCCTTTTATAGTAATTTTTGGATTGTTGCACAAAATAGCATACAACCGATATCAGCGTCAAGAAGAGTTTTAGTTTTCTAGAAAGTAACACAGGTGGGAGAACGGAAAAATCTCAGTAGCCGAGAGAGGAAGAGAGAATTCCCTGCTTCCATTTGTTTTGTGCACATGCCCTGTTTCTGTAGTCTCTGGGGATCTTTCAAAAACCGCGATTACAAAACATGGGAAGGTGTGTTTGGGAAACTGCAGCACCAGACAAAAGTACCTCAAAACACATTCAAATTGATTTCCATAAAAATTTACTACCCTCACACTTAATTAAATCCTTTGAACACGTTGGTGTGATACATAGGAGATGAAGGATTTGTTGCTGTTATTGCATGATGTCAAGAGAGACGTGCCGCAAACCCACGTAATGCTGGGAGCAATGCGCTCCCCTCGTTGTGCGTTCACCTAACGCGCTCCTCGAGGCTTCAAGGGATGCCGCCGTGGCCGAGCCAATGCAAAGGAAAGAAAATAATAAGGGCTAAACGGAGGAATTGTCTTGTCATTTAAGATCCTTTTTCCTGGCACCACAGAGAACGCTCATGCCATAAGAGGCTACCTTTATCCTGACTAGGCTTTTACTTTTCCCCCTCTTTCACAAAAAAAGAGGAAGAAAGAGAGAGGGTGAGATGCCACACCTCCTGCTTTTTTGGGAATCATGATCCTATTTCACTGCATCAGGACAAAGCTGGTAAAAAACCAGATGTCAATTTGGGAATATTTTGCAGGTGGAGTCATAAGTCAACTGAAAAAAAAAAAAAAACCAAAACAAAAAATCTCTTGGCATCCTGTTTTCACACCCGCAGCCAAGATTCCTGCTTTGACTTGATCCGGAGCGAGGGAGGGAGCGCAGCCCGTTCCTCTGATGCGCTGAGATGCAAAGGGTGTTTGTTCTCTGTTATCAGCAAAAAGCGGTTATGAGCTTACCAGCCCGCTCCATCCATGAGATAATCCATTTTTTATTACTACGGGTTAGGCCAAATGCACCATGGTTTGGAATAATAACAAGAGACTTAAAAATCCCCCCAAAACTGAGAGAAACCCCCCACCCTTCTCTTTTGCATTTGTGATAAAGCGGTATTTTTCTGTCCGAGTGCCCACCCTGACATATGCTTTAATAATATCAGTGCTTGTTACATGTAGAGCCGGCTTGTCACGTCACTTGAGCCAAACTTGAAAGCAATTCTCAGCCTCTCTGTGAAATCCACTTGATCCCCGTGCTGAAACGCAGCTATTTCCCGATGATACAAAGCACCTGTTTAACAGGGGGCCGGGGCAGGAAAATCCCGTATTCCAGCCAAAACAGCAGGAGAAACTTCTGGACTATTTAACCAAATTACTCAGTTGGCCACGTAAATTAGATTACTGTCATGTTTCGACAAAAATTGTTCCACCGTGAAAGTGTCCCAACGACTTCCTGACCAGGGCTGAGTCAGAGACCAGTGTCCTTCTACTCCCACCCCAAGCACATGGCCAGCACGACCATCTTCTTCCATGACTACAGGGGAGCAGCATTCAGCTAGCATGGCTCCAGACTGACCAGTTATTAACGTAATTACGGTTTTTGGAAGAGCAAGAGATGATACGAAGATTAGCCGTGTGACTAAGCAAGTCAAGGTTCCTGCTTGCGGAGGAGACCTTTGAGCACACCTCAGCGTGAAGCAGGAGATGCTGCTCAGATTCTGTAAAACACCACAGAAACATCTTCAGAGAGAAGAAGAGCTGGAGACTACTCAGGATAAATGAAATTATTTGCTCGAGATAAATGGCTGGAAGGCATTCAGGGACCTGTTCTTCCCATGCTTGCAAAATCTGAATTAATAGGTTTTATCCAGATTCAGTTCCTAGTTGTGGCAGGAAGATTACAAAATAACTTATATTTGCAGAGTAAAATTAAACTGACATCTCCCCTTCCTGCCTTCCCAAGACAATGTAGCAGTTCATGGACTCCAATTACTCTTCACCTATAGGTCTGACACCATACATCACTTGCAGGATCACCCATAGAGCACGCGGAGCCCACGCCACCCCGCTCCAACCGGCCAAACACTCCCAGCCTCTCTGCTGCAGGAGTTAAAACAACACAGGAAACATCAAGCAAGTCATAGTGCCCAAAAGATGAGCTGCCAAAACCTAAGGAGGATGTCTCTTATGAGCAAGAGTGCATGAATAAGAGAGCAATACGATTCGGAGCCGACAAAAGGCTTGAAATCTGAGCCACAAAAGTATCCAGGCAGCAACTGCAGCAAACATTCCCTGAGCAGAGCCTGTTAAAGGAGAAGGATCTGCAATCGCCCAGCTTTCTCAGGTGCAATCAAAGCAAGAAGAATGAAGACATCTCCGTAGACCTAGAGGAGCACAGAGAGAGAAGGGACAGCGGGAGCAGCCAGCCCGGGCACACAAGGCTCCTGCGAAGGACAGAATTTAAGAAGCAGCTCTGAATGTCCTTGACTGTCTAGGTGTTGTTTCTGTGCTGTTACATATGCAGTGCCAACACTTAAAATTGAATAAATGAAGGAAAAACCCACCCCTAACTGAACAGAGAAGGGACTTGCTAATCCCAAGCGTTCAAAAAGGCTGAGTCACAGGCCCTCTAAAACATTGCAAAATTAGAAAACAGAAATGCTTCTGTTGTGATGTTTAAATGCCTGGGGCACTGTTGCTTCATGCAGAATTCCCCTGCGATGGCAAGAAGCAGACATCATTTTAAACTAAACCCAGGAATCTCGACACCCTTCCTGAAATCCAGCACATGGGACCCTTGGGAAAGGAAGGATCTCGGGATATCACAACAGCCATCACGCCACTGGGCTGGGTGACGCTGCTGTGACATAGGTCCGAGCCTCCTCGGCAGGACAAGGGCTGACACACCAGGATGGAGACACCGCTGTGGTCCACCACAAAAGAGCTAAAAAATATTTCACAGGTCACCAAGTCAGAGTCACCTCACTTAATCTTAGACTGCTAAAAGTTTGACATTCAAGTCTCAGCAAGGGGTTTCTTACAGTCACTGGAGATAATGGGCACTTTAGAAGATGATTTATCTTACGTTTATCCTTTTTCTTAGGGAGGGATGGACACTCCTGAAGAGCCCCTCTGGCTCTGCTGGCTGCAGAGAGGTTCTCCATGACCAGGTGAGGGGAGTCCACCATGAAGCTACTCTTATTTCCAAGATGTGCCTTCTCTCCAAGGAGTCACTTTTATCTACATTAACGTTTGCATTTTTCATAGCCTCCTTTGTTTCTCCGCTTACCGTCAGCAACGTTGGAAGAAATTAGTCTTTTCAGAGCATTTTGTTTTCAGGATGTTCCTGAAAGAGTTTTCAGTGCAGTTCTTGTACTGGTCACACCACATCACTAGTATGTCTTTGAGCATCACGCAACCACAAGTTAAGTGGCAAGTGAGCATCATCAGCTGCACACAGGGAAGGGTTTTGTGGTTTGTGGTGGTGGTGTTCGTTTGGGTTTTTTTTGTTTGTTTAAGTAAAAATGGCCATGAAACTGGGATTCTTCCTGTGTTTTCCAGCAGGGTATATCTGCAGTACTACAGCTCTGAAGCTGCAGACTAGGCACGCTTCCAATTTTTTACCAGCTTTAGCCTCAGTATCAACTGTTTGCAGACAGTTGTCCCCGAAATCTGCATGCTGCAGCTTGTACCCATGAGAAGCCAAAATAACGCATATTACAGGAAAGCCGGTGAGCAGAACTGTCCAGGAATATTCTCCCTGCCATTGATGGAGATGCATAGGGTTTTTTATTTAAAACCACATTTTGGATGGAGAGGGAGAATCTTAAAGGAGCCTGTTCTGGGGAGTTATTTGGAGTTTTTAATTTGCAGTCAAGTTGTTTGTTGTTGTTCTTCCATTTCCCCGAATTTGTCTTTCTGTGAAAGAAAGCCACATTTTCTTTCTCCTTCCTACCTCTCAAGTGTTCCTGTGGTCATTTGCTGACGGTGACAAAAAGTCTTTTACATTTCAGTTTCTTAGAAAAGCTGAAAATACCTATAGAGCTTCTGCTTAGAGACGTGCAGTGGCCTGCACACAGCCAAAAAGTGCCACTGACTAATTACTAAGCATCTCAGCCAGGTGGACATCTAAATCCAGCTAATCCACCTGACGACGTACACAGAAAGAAGGGAAGCAGAAGCAGAGAAAGAAACCACAGAACAGGGTAGCACCGAAAAGCTCTGTTTAGGGATCCCCTGTAGGAAAAGATGAGCTGTTTCTATTGGGGTTTTTTCCTTTTTTTTTTGGGGGGGGGGGAGGGGGTGGCATCAAAATTTGGAGGCCACTTGCAAAATGACAAGGGTAACCCCAACAAATGGGACACCTGCAGCTCCCACCATGCAGACCCAGGAACACCCCTCATTGCTTCATCCGGGGAGGTTTGATGTTTTGAAGGATGGACAGCACAACCTTCAGTGTATCCCCAAATCCTTTTCATCCTGTTGTGGCAGTTCAAGTGGATGAAATTTCCAAGAAACATCTGTGCCAGAAATTAATATAAACATGGATGAGAGATTTTTAGTGAAGAAGAGACAGCGTTTACTGTTGCTGAGCAGTAGAGAAATAAATAAAAGTATTCTCAAACACATTCAGCTGCGTACTGCTACGGGGAACTGCACCGGCTGTTCATAAACCCTTGACAGACCAAATATCAGCAGTTCTTCTCACCCAGTGCTGCTTGCACACCTCTCCTTCCACAGGAGCAGCTTTTTGTTCGGAGCAAAATAATTGTTTAAGGCCCTTAATTATTAAGTCCATCATTTTTTGGTGAAGTGTTTCTGTGATACTGGTCCTTTGCTCAGCAGGAACTGGGAGGGAGCCACCCTGCCTCCCCAGCACCTTCATCTCATCCACAGCCTGGGGGGAGTTTCTGCTCACCGCTAACATGACTTTGTACCAATTGCATACAGGTAGGGCATTCAATTCTCTCATTTTGGAGGTATCTTTAAATAAAATTATTTCTTGCAGGATACACGTGACAGATACTCAACCTCAGACTTGCTCAGGAAATTACCTTGCATCTAGAAGGGGGAAAAAAAAAAAAACCAAACCACCAACTTGCCACCACCATAAATCAGCCAACTGCAGAATGTAAACTGGTGTAACACGGCTCTACCAGCACTTAGAGCAACGAGTGCTTCCCGAAGGTTTATGCAATGTGGACATTTTTGTCTTTCCTAAAAGAAATCTTGTGCTATGAATTAACAAGCTTTCCAGGAAACATGACAAAAACCCACTCCAGGGTTTAGTCACAACGCTCATAAAAAGGAGAAGTTTTCCTCGTCAAAGAAAGGAACTAAAAAGCTAAGCTTATCTAAACGTTTAGGGAAGAAGGTCACTTATGGCACATCGTGTTGTCACTGAAATCTGAGAAGGTGTTTTGGGAAGAGTTTGACAGGTGATGGGGGAAGCAAGCAGGAGACCAACGCACTCCTGGCCTTCCTGGCCTTTACAGGCTCTAAGGATCCGGCATCAGCCTGAAACAGCGGAGAAACTCCTACTGAACCCAATGGGGCAGGGACAGATATTACTCCATTTGTAAGACTTCATTAACCACCCATATTTTCAGTTCTGCAGCACTGGCTGCAGGAGCAGAGGCCCCTCTCCAAGTGCAGCAACACTTTTTGCCTGTGTTTTCCCATGACCACATCTCTCTCAAATCCTGGACACAGATAACGCTGCTGCTGAACCGACCCTGGAGCCAAGAACGCACCACAACATTGTGCTTCTCCTCTCGGCTCCTTCAAAGTTTGTGCAGATGGTCCATTAAGAGCAACACCCTCTCCCTCATGCACCCATACTGGCAGATAACTGCTAATTCTAGGAAATTTCAGCAGTCAAACACAAGCGAGAGGAGATGCAAATATCACTCATATTTTGCACAGTTGTATCAATACTGGGTATAACTTGGGACTGGGGGAAAAAAACACACGATTGATTTGTCCCTGCAGAGTCACCTTTGGGAAAAAAAGCCAGAGAGGTGGCCCAGTGCATGGTCCTTTTTTTTTTTTATTCCCCCCCCAGAAAGCATGGTCCTTTTTTTTTTTTTTATTCCCCCCCCAAGAAAGCACCGTCATTCTGTAAGACTCGCCAGTACTTTGCAATTTCTTAATACTTGGTGTATTTGTAAAGCTCTTTTGCTTCCTGTTTTGTCTACTCCAGTTCTCAGGGCTTTATGCAGCATTATAAATCAGCGATAGTCTCCAGCTAGGGAGCTTGGGGAATCAACAACAAAAGTAGACATGCAGATGGATTTTACTTGACTTTGTGACAAGACGAGCCTCACACCGGTTTTCTTTGCCTCTCCTGTGCCATACAGAGCTGCTCTCTTTTTAATGGGATGCAAACCCCTTCAACGGGCCCCCCAGGTGCCCGTACTACCTGCATGGTAGTGCCAAACCTGCTCAAATGGGCCCAGAGACTTGACTCTGCTTCTAAAAAACATCCTTTCCAAACAATAAAAAAGCCAAATAATCACAACAGGAAACCACAAGTGGTTTCACCCATAGTAAGTTAAACTGTTCAAAAAAAAACCCAACCGAACACCCGAACAACCAAACCAAAACTCCCAAGCATACCGAGCTGCATTTTCTGAGACAGGCTGTCCTGACACCCTCTCATTCCTGGCTGTTTTCTGTCTCCCACCATGCCCCAAGATATCACCCCGCTTTTCAGAGCATTACCTTATCAGTACTCAGTTCGTAACTTTGCTCACAGCAAAGAATTCTCTGGTTTTGCTGTTGTTGGCAACCCTGCCCTGCAGCCAAACCTCCCTCCAAGCACTCAGGAGGGGAGGAACTTCTCAGGAACCTTCATCCCAAGGGAATTTGGATTAATCACCCCAAGAGGAGGCCCAGGAGCTCTGAAGTCTTCCCAGTGCCTCAAGAAGTCAATGCCTATCCACCAGAGAAGAGACTGAATTGCCCCGTGCCCTGCTCCCAACCCATCCCTGGTACTCCATGTCCATCTGTCCTTCCCTGCCTTGGTCTACCAGCCACATGCCCATGAAGGAAGACGGCAAGGGAAAACACTCTTGTGTAATAAAGTTTGATTTCACATTGGGGATTTAAAACCAACAAACAAGCTAGCCTCCCTTCCCCAGCCCAGAAAGTCCCTAAAGGGGGACTTTCCGAACACCAACAGGAAGAGCCAGAAGTAGCAAATTCCTGCTTCTACCCACAAACAGAGGCAGAACACACCTCTTCAGATACAACCCAACAGACAAAAATCACAGGGCTTTGGGAGGTGACTGTCCTGCTTTCTTTCCCCCATCTCACTCATATCACAGATCCCACAATCCTCTCCCTCCCCGTGGAAAGCCTTACGTGACCAGGCAAACATGCTGGAGGGCACCTGACCCACGTCCAGCTCCCCGGCCAACAACTGTTTACCCAAACAACACTGCCCAGCCTCAACTCAGGTTTGTCCACAAAAGGCACAGCTAGGTTAAAATACAATAACAAGAAAGCACCAGTCCAAGTGCTGAGAGGGCAGGATAAAGAGATCATCCCTTGACAGCCCTTCCCGGTCCTCCGCTTGCTGCTTGGTTTCATCACTGCGCTCCCCTTCTCCCCAGGCACGCTGCCCTCTCCCTCACCACCACCTCCTCTCGCCCTGCCTTCCTCCAGGAAAACACAGGACAGGGACATCCAAATCAAAGAAATCACATCAGCTCCACGTGTGGAGCTTCTGGTGTCAACACTGTGGTCTGGAGAGGACACTGATGGAAAGTGGCATTTCAGCTCACTCCAGCCATCGCTGTAGGAAGCATCTCACCTACGGCCAGCAGAAGCAGAGGGGCATTTCCAGAAGAGGGATGATCCCAACATAAAAAGCAGGACGTAAGAAGATACATGGGCAAATGACTTTGAGAAGAAGGTTTGTCCCAGCATAAAAACCCCCAAAGAAACAACAACAAAAAAAAATCCCACTTGGGCTGATTGCTTCCTGAAGCTGTGTCTCTCCAGCAGCTACGGAGAGAGGTGGGATGACTAACTTTCCTCCTTCAGCAGCCAAGTGAGACACAGCTCACCTTCACAATACAGAATAGATCAAAGATTATTTTCTTGTAAATAGAATTTGTATCTAATAACACAACGCTGTGAAACAGGAAAAACATGCAAAGGATTTCATGCAAGGGTGTGCCTTAACTCCCCAAATACCCAGGGATGCATTATTTGTACGCAGAGTGCTGCACGCTGCGAGATGCGGTAACGTGCAGTGCTTCTGAGACCCCGAATGAGGAAATGACCTCATCTTTTTATCTTCAAAAAAATCCCAGCTCTTCAGCTCTGTAAAACTTCTGGAATTTGTTGTCTTCATTCCCTACCCTAGTGAGAAGAGAATTCTGCTTTTGTAAATATATTTAGATAGAGGAATCCATCAAGTCATAATTCTATTAAAAGTGAGCTTCAAATGGATGTTAAATTTTAACGCTATGTGCACATAATTTCAAGAACTGATTTCAGAATTGAAGATGTACATTCATTCTACGTTCTGAACATATTTAAACTGAGAAAAAGTATGATTTTAAATGATAAAGGGAAACTTTAACAGATTAACCATATGCTTGAAGATTAAACGTGTTCATGCTACGTTAGTGAAAATTATTTTTTTCCAAAAATGTATCTAAAATTAAGAACTATCCTTTGTTTTTCCAAGTTGTTCTTCCATACTTCTATATAAGAAAAGCAATCATACCGTATTCTCTGATAACAACAACATGTAGAGACGTAAACCAAGAATGCTATTCTAATAGAATAGGTAAACAATAAAAACAAGAAAGCCAGGATATGAATAATTCATGATGACTTGTTTTCCAAACATTATACTTTCCATCTCCATTACCCTTCCAACAGCGATATTGGACCTTTAGCCAGGAAACATTTCTCAAACGAGTCTAGTAACAGAGTAGAATAATGCCTCCAAAAACAAAAATCCCCTCGTTCATTTATCAATGTAAAACGCTCCAAAGTCCCTAAAAAAGTGGAAAAAAACCCCAGCAATATCTTTGTTTGCCAGTTTGCAGCCACAGTCTGTCAGAAACAGGTGAAACGCAAAAGACCCTGATTACCAGCACTAGAGATACTGTACCCTTAGCTACGCAAAGCTAATATTCACCAGCACGCTTGTACAAAGGAAGCGGGAGAACATCCCACCGCAGCTGAATAAGCGAACATCCACACGGCTGCTTGCGCGTCCATCCACACCAGCATGTCCTCCTCCCCTCCAAAATAACGGCCCCCACCTAGCCACAGCAACGCTCGTGAAGAAAATTAATAGAAATAAACCACTTACCTTTTCTTGAAGTGAATGTTTCAGCCAGAAACAAAGGCAACGGGCCATCCTCTGAACCACTGCTTGGTTTGAAGCCACTACTGCTCCACCACCCACCCTTCTCCCTCTATCCCAGCGCTGCTCCAGCCTCACTACCCAGCTCCTTGCAAGGCTAGCAGGGGGAGGCCAACCCAACTTATTACCCCTCCCAGCTGATGGAGTAATTAGCAGCAGGGGTGCCTGCACCCTCTGCCAGCAGCGAGAGCATGTGTCCTTGAGGCCAAGCCCTCCTGAGAAACCGTCTGTGCAGAAACCAACGCAGATTTGTTGAGTTTGGGCAGTGGGTTTCCTACAGGGTTATCTTCACCTCCCATTTTCCACCCGTATACCTGAACTCGGGATGAAACTGCATCTGAACGCATCGCTCTGAGCTTAGTGAGCTCAGTAATGTTCCTGTCTGCAGGGGTGCGTGACAGGGTGGACTTGCCAGATCTTCATCAAGGCTTTTTTCTGAGTTTTTTTGATTGCATTTGGGTTGCTGAAACAAAGCTACACATCCCCCACTGACAGAGAGAGACACTCTTCGCTCGGCAGACTTTTGGTAATTAATTGCAGAGGTGTTCATAAACAACCCACCAGTATTTATCCTTACAGGTGAGTTGCATCTTCTGGTGCTAGTTCTGAAGATGATCTCAGTGACAAAGGCCACCTGCAGACAGACTGCACTGAAGGGAGAGGGGAGCTACTTTATACCGAGATAAGACTGAATTTCATGGCTGTGTATCTCTCAACCAGCAGTGATTTATGGGCTGCAGAGACTGTCCAGATTTGTGTTACTTAAGAGAGTTCCAGCAATTGGTGCTGGAGCAATTAATTACCTGTGTATTTCTTCCTATGGCCAAGTTCTTGCAGGCACCTGCAGCAGCTTCGTCATTGCATAAATTGGATGATGAGGAAATTTAGCTTCTAGGTGAAAGTGAAAACTTTGACTCCTCCGAGTTAATTTATAACTGAAGTAATCCACCTGGAACTAACTGTTAGCTGGCTTCCTATGGTTATTAGGTGATTTTCATCAAAAAAATAGAGAGATCTCCATAAAAAATGGAAAACAGGGTAAGATGGATTTTTGATTCCGCTCCTCTGGCCAAAGACAGGACAGGCAGTACATAGAGCCACGCTTCAGCTCTGCCCCACAGAAAGCCCCGTGATGACTGAGTAAGAAGGTTTCCTTGTGTTCTGCATCTTTAACTTTTTCCCTTATGCAACGTGGTATGATGTTCACTGCTTTTGCAACAGAAAATCTAATCCAGTGCATCTTTGAAGAGCACTTGGAAATTCAGGATGTTTCCTAATATCAAAGTATGCTCTTCTTCCCACCTGATTCTTGAACACAAATCACTCCACGCTTACTCTGTGAGTGTCGATACACGCTGACCTCACTTTAAATTCATTCAAATATGAACGATTTCTGTTCTGGAGAAGCACAAAGGTTTGATCTCTTTGCTTGCACAGAGTGACCGGGAAGAAGGTGAAACAGGGTGACACTAATTTTAGAAGTATGTTGCATTTTTGCAAAATCAGAGCATCATTCATGTTTGACAGTAATGAACTAAAACCATCTTTGTTTCAGACTTTAAAAAAGCTAGAACAAGTGGAGTCGGTAATCCCATGGGAAGAAAGTGCAATGCTGTTTCCAAATTCTTTAGGTTTAAAGATATAAATCATTCATCCAGCACAGGACTGCGAGGGGTGAGCTAACACAAAGCTCTGAATCTGACAACACATTTCCCCTGTCCTTACTAATTAACATCAGCTGAATATGTCAGTATGAGCACGCGTTCTTCAAAATCTCTAATATACCTTTATTTTGAAAAATAGCGTCCTTTGACCTACCAAAACCACATCCCTCCCTGGTAGGAAAACTCATTAGGATAGCCACTATATTAACGTCATGCGGCTTTCGCGAACGGTCCCCATAACTGTTCCTGGGATGAGCAGATCAAGTGTCCTGTGTATTTTTGGTGAATAACGGTCAGCAGAACAACAGATGTCAGTGTGAGTAGCAACAACATTCAGCCCAAGATGAGAGACACCTGAATTGAGGTGTCGGTATGCGTGCTACACATCTGAGCTCCCACCGGAGTCATCTGCGATCTGATCGGTGCAGGTGATGAAGGCTGGAGAGCACTTTGCTGACACTAAAGCAGCCATGGGTCATCTTCTGGCCGCTTGACCCCATGGATTAGATCTCTGCCAGCTGATGGGAACTCAGACATCGACCACACATGGAGACACCAGTGCATATCTACATTTGGAGACTGACAATCTGGACCTGAATCCCATCCGCTGTGTCCTTCTTAGTAACTTCCCAGGACGGAAATCCTCACCAGGGTGCTGGATCAGACCCACCACAGGAAATCCTGCCTTCTCAGACTCCCCCAAACTTCACTAATCTCATCCTCAGCTCTTTTCTGCTTTTCATTGGTACCCTCTCACGATTCAGTTTGGCACACTTGAAGGTGAAGAGCAGTTTTCAGGTAGGATCCTGTGAAAGTCCTATTATTTTTCTCTCTACAGGCCAACAGGGAACACACGTTGTCTATGGGTCTCAACACCAACAGCCTGGGAGGTCTGGACCAAAACACATCCTTTGCGAGAAGAGTTGAGACGGCAGAAAGGTGACTTTCTCCAAGGCACCATTCACGCCTTCCCTTTGCTGGAAGGAGCCCAGGAATACGTAATGCATATCAGCACTTGCCCATTCCTAGGATATTTCTTGGTGCTGCAGAAAAAGGTACTCAGGTATCATCCTCCACTTCAAGCACATGCAATATCGTTTCCCAAAGCATGTACTGAAGCCCTTGGCAAGCCTGTGCTCCCCCAAAGGACAGCTCAGATTCATCTGCTCTCTCTCCCAGTGCCAAGAATGAAGGCGAGAGGTAGTAGACATATCATCACACACATTTGGGGCACATTAGCTAGGGTCCCCTGAGATGCACAGAGCAATTTTAGGTCATTTTTCCTCTCTCTTGTCTGTGCACAAATCCAGGTTAATCCTCGCCTGCAACTGCGATGACCAAATTTCAGACAAGAGGTGTATCCACACTGTGCATTTTTCCTCTCTGAGGTCGGAAGTTTGCAATTAAATAAGGAAATAAACCACCACAGTCAACATTTTGGAGCTCCGAAGGCTGCTCTGTGGCTCTTATTTCTACAGTATTTGCCTTCAGCAGTGAGGAATGAGAGACCACGAGGCAGAGATGGGTCATCATGTCCTAGTACTGCCTGTGACACACAGCCCTGCCTGCCCTCCACCTCAGAAAGATTTATGAGTTCCTCCTTCAACTCATAATCCTTCATTTTCGCCCTGTAACCTCCCCTGAACCCGCTGTGAGTCAGCAGGACTTGTCTGTTAAGGGAAGATTGATGCATGGCTTTGCAGCAGATAAAACATGTTCCTGGGTCAGCCAGAAGGCATTTTGGCAATATTAACCATCTCTTCTCTCATCCCCATGCCCCAGAAGAGGGACAGAGTGAGTTCAGGACCTGCACAAAGATGCTCCAGATGCCATTGCCTCGCTGACCCTCCCCAGACAGGCTGAGGTCGCGGCGCAACTGTGCTGCACAAAACCAAGGGCATCTTCCAGCCCCTTTGTACGAATCCTGTGTCCCGCAACCATGTTTTCGGCTGCTGGAGAAGTTTTCATCCAAATGGGAGAAAAACATAAACATTGTTAACTGGCGCATATTAGGGATCGCATGGCTGGCAAAAATATTGACCCTGGACTCCTGGCCAAACCCTTCCCACATGGTCACGCCCCGCCTCCCAAAGCTCTCCCAGAAAAAACCATACCTAAAGTCAGTGCTGTAGTTTGCTTTAGAGGTGGGTACATGTCAGGAATGAGAGCTGGCTGAGAGCAAGCACTCCCATTTGCTGAAAAAAAGCCCCAGAGCCTAATATAGGAAGTCAACTCTGCCAGCTTAAATCACTTTATTTCTTAAAAGTTGCCATTCTTGGTGAACATATCACGGCCTTCATCTAAAAGCAACGTTGCCGGCGAATGCCATTGCATCAGATGTGGACCGCGGCTTCTTTCACCCCCGGCAGAGGAGGGCTGCGGGCGGCAGGCTAAGGTTTGAAAAGATACTTTTCTTTGGAGATGCCAACAGTTTCCTCAGCAGATTTCTCCCCCTCGCCCCCTCCCACCCCAACCTACTTTCACAAAAGAAAAAAAACCCCGACCATAAATGGATCCTGTAGTGTCTGCAATGTAAAGAATTAGCTGAATAGGAAGAAATGAACCATGGTCTTTATGTCCTAGTTACAGTCAGTGCAAACATTGCCGCTAATCCCTGTTGTTGGAGGGGACTGGGGAAGAGACACGGATAGATCCTACTGGGAACATTTTGTCTCTCTCAATCTACACTCGAGATCACATTTTTTTTTGTGTAATAAGATTGAGTTGTATTAAGAGGCCTGTGGATAACATAAAGCTGGGGGGGATATTGTTCGCCATCTCTTCCACCGAGTGTAGCACCTACAATCTTCATATGCAGGGAGGTCTTAGCAACCCATTCATTTCAGGGGAGAAAAAGAAAGCTATTCATTCCCAGCAAATCCCATTTTGCCATGGCAACCCCCCCTTCCCGCCCCTGGCGCACAACAGTTGTTCACAGGGGCTGTTTAAAACAAGACAACAAAACCAAACCATCGCCCATCCAGCCCTGGCATTTTCTGCTTTGAATTTTCTGGTGGCGTCCAGCCTCTGCGCCGGGGCAGGGATAACCCGGTGACGGGGCAGGGCAGGGCTGTCACCTTGCCTTGTCCCCTGCCATCCCTGGTGGCATCAGACCCCGCGTCCCTCAACGAGACCTGTCTCAGAGATGGGGTGTCCTGTACCCCTGGAGCTCCCCAGAAGGACAGTGAGTGTGGCCGTGCCATGCGAGCAGGGGACAACGCGGGGCACTTATTTTCTACGCTGTTGTGCCAAGGAGAGGTTTTCGGCACGCCAGAGCCCTTGCAGGGGCTGGGGAAGGGAAAAGCAGGTGCCCTCCCAGCTCTGCCCCCAACCTGGCAGGACCAGCCCTGTTTTCTGCTCTCCCTTCCGTGGGGAGCGTGTCCATCCCAACAGCCGCTGGGGACCAGCCCAGCTCCCACCAGTTTGGGGGCCTCCAGCTGTCCTAACTCCCTCCAGCCATCCTTGGGCACGAGCCCAGCAAGCTCGCAGCCCACAGCCACAAAGAGAAAACTCCAGTTTGTGCTGCTCACGGAGTATTTGGGGCTTACGAAAGCTGTGTCCAAGCTCCTGGGGAAGCCCCAGCAGATGCAGGGCCTCCTTCTCAGCATAACATATTCAGCTCAAGGTCTCCCCTCTGCCTCTCCATCTCTCTCCTTTCCTGATGTCCCATCCTTGTGGAGCCATTAGACCTGCTGGGAGGGTTGGCGTACGGGAACGGCAGCATGGCCAAGGTGTTTTGGGACACTAAGACCCAAGCCATTTTGATCTTGCACACAGATCGCATCTCAAGTTATAGTTTCAACCAGAGCAACCAAGAACAAGAGAAAAATGACCTCTCCCCTGTCTCGTTGTAGGAGACCCTCTTCCATCAAGATGTGATTCCTTGATGTAGGTATTATCTGAACAGAGACTGATGTTACGTTACAGGAGACTCATCTGGCAAGCAACGAAGCAGGGAAATACCAGCCAAAATACAGCCGAGCAGCGTTGGGAAGACACGACCTCCCCAGCGTGTGCTACGCGGGCTTTAACTTTGCAGCATCACCTCTGCCAACAGCAGTACTTCCCACAGCTAAAAATCACATCAATTTTTGGTTAACCTGAATTCACATTTAAGAGCAAATAAGGGATTCCTGGCATAAATACAATTTCTGTAAAAAATAACATTAAAAACTGGTTTTGATTAAGAATTAATGGGTCATTTTATTTTTATAAATGCAGAGAGAATGCAAAACGTCGGGAAATAAAACCAAGTGTTTGTACCAGGCATTTCTAGAATAAATCCCAGCAAAACCACAGATTTTATCCTGCACTTTACTGTTGACTGAGGTAAATGAAGCCCTTCTGGTGACCCAGACTTTTCCCTGCTACGTCCTGAGCATAAAAGCCTGCCTCTCCACAGGCAAACAGGGTTAGTCAGTTGGTCACACCACAGCCTATTAATATGTAGCTATTATAAACACCTTCCAGATCATTTGGAAAATTGCTCTGTGTGGGTTTTTTTCAAAGTACACACTAATTTCCTGAATTTTAGTGGCACTTCTCCTTCAAAAGTTTCTCGTCTATCCAGAACATCTTCCCCTTCCCAGAAGATCCAGCACATACTGGGATTTATCACCAGTTCTGCAGCCTAAAAAGGTAACTTTAGAGTCAGAGAAGACTCCTGTCTTCAGAAAGGAAATTGTCTGTCTCTAAAACCAATAGTTAATTCAGCTGAACTGACCGTTCCTGGATGCTACTCCTCTCCATTCACAAGAATGAGCATTTGACTTGCTCAGACATTTAAAATAAGTTGCAATGAATCCCATCAAAAAGCCTCCCTAGAAATAAATCCCTTAACGATAGAGTTTGGCTCACACTAGACTCACTGCAATCGTGGGGTAGGGGGTGAGAAAAGGGAGGAAAATAAATCCAAAGGCTTCTCCATTCTCAAATTTTCACTCAAAAGGCTCTGACATGAGCAAAAGCAGATTAAAACTAAGCGGCTAGAGAAATTACTGCTCCCAGCTGTCTGTCCTGCCTCTTTCCCCTCCAGTGTCCCCGTATACGTGACACAGACAGCCTGGCTCAAGCAACAGCTGTTAAACCACTGGAAATTTCACACAGATTTGGGGTTTCTTTCATATATGAAGTGTAACCTGCAGCTGTTGAGCAGCTGCTCCGTGGGAGCTTAACCACCCGTGCAGCAGAGATGGGGATCCCGGGCGAGGGGGAGGACGAGTACCTGGGGGCAACCAGAGCACCCATGTTTGATCTGCATCCATAAACCAGAGCTTGGCCCTTGGTCCACATCAGAGCTTCGTTTTGACCTGGGAGCGTGCTTTTGGGGTCAATCTCTGAAAGGTCCCCGTTCCCTTGGTTTGGTTCCCAAACGTGATCAGGCTCTGGGTGCACAAACCTGATGCCATCCAGCTCAAACCCAACTGGAAGGTGCATTGAAGAAGTGATCTGACCTCGCCAACGTGGACGCAGCCTCTGCATCCTGGGAGTCCTCAAACTATTCAACCATGTAATATTTAGATTGAAAGATCTGCACGGCAATGAAATAACAGGATGTATTTGGGAGAAGTTAAGAGCCAAACCCTCTGCTAGTTGACTTTTTTGTTTGGTGAGGACCAGCGTATTTCTCATCCCTTGGCTATGCCAAAGCCTTAAACATTGATGGCCGCTTGGCGTTTGCTAGACCCCTCGCGGCTGAAATGAAGCCCTGGGTTCAGCACAGGGCGTTCAGGAACAACGTTGCACAGCCACTTGGGAGCTGCAAGGACCCCGTTCGCTCCTTTAAGCCTCCTTCAAAGCAAATGTAGCTTTAGTGTCTGGGGAATGCTGCCTTTAGGCTTCAAAAGCCAGGCTGAAACAAAAGGTCGCATTGTTAAACCAAAGGGCCACAGCCATGCTGGCAATGCGACGATTCAGGTGCCCCTCAACCAAACTAGAATTTGCAGCAGTGTTGCAGGGTTTGTTGGGATCTGTAGCTCCTGAACCACCCGAGCTGCCAGCAAAGACCAGGAGCTACCCTGGGGGCTGCTGTTCCCACAAGCTGGGCCACACTTGTGTCTTGGAGCTGGCCTTTTCCTACCCTCCTCTCTATACATTCCTCTAAGGCAGTGAGAAGATGCTCAGGTGAGATTGTCCTAGGATCCTACGATAACTTCAACAGATTAAGAATGACCATAGATTTATAATATCAGCCTCTTGATCAAGAACTGTCAATTTTCCACCATGCCCAGAAAAATATCTTACAGGCAAAGACAACCAGGCAGAACATCAGCAAAATCTCTCCTTAGAAAAAGCACTCAAATAATTTCTGTATCCTACCCTTCATGTAAAGAGAGTTCCGGTTCATCCCATCCACTGTGTTTCCCATAGCAATGATCCTGTTCTCTCACCAGTCTCAAAAAAGAACTACATAAAAGCTTAAGACAAAGTGAGATAGCTCATTGCTTCTGCTTTATAAATTGTTTTATTGATAACTACAAGGGAATTTATTTCACCTGCTAGTACCCATTTAAGAAATACTTATGAGAAATGCTCCAGATCAGTTCCAGCGGTGTTTCATCAGTGGTTCCTGATGAGACAGACAAAACCATATACTGTCCACTGTCTAAAGTGAGGGTGGGGGGGGAAATGAGCCTTGCAGAGTACTATTCTATATCCACTTCGTTGTGGGCCGTGTTTTTGCTGCACACATCTTATTGCAAACGCTTTCCTAATTTCTTTGCATGAAACAACTAATTAGGAGCGAAATCCAGGCTATACATTTTAAGCAGCCACACGCCCCACAACGGTTTCACTGAGGTTGTATATTAAACAGAAATAAAACATTTGCACTGGTTTGTTACTTCTTATCAGCCTCGGCCGGAAGATATGCCACTGTCAACACTGGACTCCCGGGGTAGAAAACATTACTACGGACAGCACAACCGCTGCGAGAGCACCCAAGCCTTGCACACACGCTTTGGGGTGACGGAGCAGAAGAGTTTCCAAAGAGAAGCAGTGGCAGCGCCATTGGATGGACTGTTTCAATTTAGGAACGGACCCAGGGCAGAACCTCAGATCTACCCGCCCTTGAATTTCCCAGAGCTTTTGTATTTGTGTTACAGCATGAGTTTGTCTGTTCTTGCCCTTTGACACGCTCTCAAAACCAACAAGGCTGTTGAACTCCCACTGCGGAGCACTTACAGAGGCTGGCACGTTTTTCCCAGAACAAAAAAAAAATTCCCACACAAAAGAAACACCACAATGAAAACATCCTCATCCCCAGCTACGTCTACCCCACAGGTACTGTGATGGGAGAGAATATACCCGTAGATATCAAGGTGGGCAGAAGTGATAAAAATTTCCAACTCAAGAGGCAATTTCCTTCATGCGGCATCATCTCTCCGCTCCTTTTAAAGAAAGACTCTCACAGCTTTGGAATCTCAAGAATTTGGAATCAACTCTGATTTTTTTATTTTTTTAGGTGGGAAATATTGCAGTGCTAATTGACCTTTTTAATCAATGATCCTGAAATACGCCTACACGACACCGCCGATAAAATCTGCAGGTAATATTAGCATTGGCAGGACGGCAGCTATCGTTGAGGGCAGGGCAGCTGCACACAGGATGACAGGGATCCCTCAGCCAGCCAAACATATTCAGACAAATCCCGTTTTCACTGAGCTGTACGGAAAGTTGCAGTTGTAGTTGTTATCTACGTGGTGGGAAAATGTGTCCTGCAAGGTTTCAGCTGGAAAAGACGCAGATGCAATGATATCGCATTGATGATGCATCGCAGATGCATCTGCAATGATATTGAAAAAGCTGGTAGTGACGGAAAAAAAAGGATTAGACAAATTATTTGAAGATAATAGAAATATTTTCAGGTCTCTGCACCAAAATGAAGGACAAAAAGCAAATGCAGCTGCATATTCATCTACCTTGGTGCGGGGTTTGCAGCTCCGGCTGGGGTTGCGGTGTCCCCACGGCAGAGGGGTTGGGACATGCCTGGCTCCTCAGCCTGGCCGGGTGAGCTGTGGGCGCTGAAGCACGGGGGACTCCTGGCCAAAACGGCCCGTGCATGCACGCACAGGTGCAGACAGACCCAAACTGCCCCTACAGCTGTCACCCCAGACCTGTCATTTGGGGAGAGCGGGATGAAGGTCTCTCCTGAGCTGCCTGCAGTCAGGACTGCTCAAGTTGAAGCAGGGTAGCTGTGCATGCCCTCTAAGCTAACAGCTTTGCTCTAGGCTAACCAGCTAGCTAAAGAAAGGGGTTATTAAATCGACACCCAAGCTGGTAAGATTTTTGGGTATTGCGCTGAGCTATGGGCGTTTGCAGGCTGAGATCCTTGCCCACTGGAAGGTCTCACAGCAGGCTCCATCCATCCTGGGGTCCAAGGGCACCTTCTCTCTGGTTTAGCAAAAGGAGGGTTGAAGGGTGTCTTGATCACTGCATATGAGAGCCTGGATTGGGGGTGGGGGGGAAGGTACTAATGGACCCCCAGCAGCTGAAGCCAGACAACTGCAAATTAAGAATAAAGCACCCTTTTGGAGAGTGTTTGGTTAACCGCCTGGGACAACTCTCATGGGAGATGATAGATCTGCATTTCTTGACATCTTCAGCTCCAGACCGCACCCTTCTCAATAGTGCGCTTTAGCCAAATACAAGCTATTGTGAATAATGGGGGGAATACAAGGAGGAACTGGATAATTTTCCTTTGCCGGAGGAGCCTTTGGCACCATGAATCAGCCTTTCAGTGGGACGCGCCACTTAGTAAGCAATACAAGGATTCTCTGAAGCATGGTCTCTCCTTTTCAGAGAGAGAAAAACCTCCAAAATCACATCTTGTTCTTCCTGCTGTGCTAGCCAACCCTGATCTTACTCAGGGGACGGCTTTGTCTTTCTCCAGTTGCGTCAGGATATTTGTCGTCACTGCACAGGAGAGTTTTCAGTAATTGCCTGATGTTTTAATCCTTCCCCTGCAGAAGTCGGTGTCCTTCCAAGTTGATTTCTCCTCCTCTTGCTAAGTGTTAAGCAAGCGTGAGAGCAGCCTTAGGGGGAGCAGAAAAGCCATGGAATTACACGTTTAGCCCTCAAAATCAGTAGAAATGCACTTAACTGGAACAAGCTGCCAGGGGTGCTCGGCAGGGCTCAGGTTGATCAGCAGGGAGTCTCTGGGCCAAGGACAACCCATGGCATTTCTAGAAAGGTGGCCCCCAGCCACTCCTCAAAACAAGGGGTGCAGCCCACGGAGATGAGGGCTCCCAATCTACAACCCTCCCTCTGTAAAGGCTCCACAGGCTGCAAAGAAAAAACAGGAGCAGCCATTTGAGAAATGAAATCCATTTGGGTAGGGGGCTCAAATTAGTCTCATATCTCTCAGGGTTTAGAAAAACATGTGTCCGTGTCCCTACAGCATCACCACCGTGGCCAGCTCCTAACGGCCACCACCCCGGAGAGGGATGCTCAGTGCTGGAAGGTGTTTGCTTGTTAGTAAATCCTTGGAGAGATTCAGGACAATCTATTTGCTTTATGTACAACATAATGTTTTCTGTCCGGCTCCTGGTAATGATAAGCTGAGCAAAGCGAAGGGAAGCGCCAACTTTGAGGGTCTGGGTTGTTTTATTTTTTCCATTCTTAGAGTTGTACAGTGTAAAGCTCATTTGCTCAACAGCCTGCGTCGTAGGGCTTCCCTTCTGTCTGAAGGCTCCTCATAGACACCTTGCAATAATTTTATGCTTATGAAATTGTTCCAACCTCTGCAGCTCGGCTCTCCTTCAAACAATGCATTCTCTGTGAGCCCCTGAATAGAAAACATCAGCCCATAGTGATAGAGCTCCAGTTAGCGCCCAGCCCTAGACATGGGATAAAAGTGCTTTTCAATGTGTACTTGGGAAAAAAGATGTCTTTTAATGCTCACACAGTACTCCTTTTAAAATGCTAACGCCACTTACAGCTATTGATAGGAAGAAGTTGGACTAATCTTAGCAAGAGGTTCCCATGACCTTTCAGTATCTGCAATACTGCAACTTTTCTTAAAATTATCTTTGCAGGGAAAACAATGTAAAATATACAACAGGATTTACAGCAGACAAACGACTACTTGTTAAGAAGCCAAAATATTATAAGAAAAGACTTTTTGGTGTCTTTATGAAGCTGGTACTGAGGCGAGCAAAATTCACAGTGATCAAGAGGGAATATTGAAGAGCAAAGTAAAAGTGAGTCGAAGGGTGCAGCGGTGATTTCATACAACGTGAAGCATACCTGGGGAACTCCCTGCCCTGTGATATCGTCTCAAATCAGCCATTAAAAATGAAGCGATGGGGATGAAAGACCATGATGCCCTTCACTTTCTTAGCGACAATTAAAAAAAACTCAGAAAAAACTTTCAAACCCTCTTTTTGTTAGGAAGCAGGCCCGTGAACGGTTGGAATAATCAGTGGATTAGAGATGGTAAAATGAATCTTTAAGGAAATTCACATCAAGCAGCAGCACTGGGATACCAGATCTAAAGGAAGAAAAGGCTGAATTAAAAAAAAAATAAAAAAGAGAGAGAAACACAGAAGGAAATTACTTCCCCAAGGTCTTTGCATACAGTAAACTGTGCTCGCCGAAAATGTATTCAACACCTCTGCCAAACAAAGCTCTACATGTTGTAGCCCGCCAGGCTGACCGAAATCCCAAAGAAGTAGACAGCTGGAATAAAACAGAAATCCTGGCAGAGCAAATATATCAAAATGATAGAAAACAGTAACAGGAAAAAAAAAAACCAAACCACCACCTTTGAGGGACTGGGAAATGATCAGAGGCCAGAATTGAAAAAATGAAATGCAAATAGGTCTTGTGGTGCAGGGAAAAAAAAAAAAAAAAAAAAAAATCACGCTACTGAAATGTGTCATCTCATGACATATTGTGGGGGAGTAATACTGAAAACCAGCAAGCTGTAAAGCAGTCATCTGTTTCCAAGTGGGAAGTGCACAATTTCAGAACCAGACCTTTTCCATACATAAATGATGGGAGAAGCACTTCATTCTTTTTATGGCATAGAACAAAAAAAAAAAAAAAAAAAAACACACCCTCACCAAACCAACCCCCAAAACGAGACTATCTTTGGCTGCAATTAAAATCTGATGGTCAGCTGCATGCTCGTATCCATCTGGCTCTGCTGGGACCCCTGACCATGACTCTGTACGGATCAGCGTGCGTGTCCTGATGCGATCGCTGGGTTTTGCATTTCAAAAGTGAACCTCTGGTGCTTAACTCAAAACCTAAAAAAAACAGATTAGGTCCGTTACTTGGGGCTTTTCAGCACAGAAGTTTGCCACAGTGCAGGTATGGTTACTCCTGGGGTGGCTGTGGTGGTACCCTTTGGAAAATTGTCCATAAGCCTAATGTTTTTTCCATGCATTTTAATATTTTTAAACAAAAGCAAGCTGCTTTTTCTACAAGTAAGTGTGCAAATATAAGCAAAACTTGAAATAGATTCCTTTATTTTCATCAGGCCTTGGGGACAACACCACCGGCTCTTTACAGGCTGTCCTTTTAAGATTTTTTTTTTTTTATATATGGCTATGAGGAGACAGGCCCTGCAGTTTCTACTCAAGTAAAAGTCTTTTTCTGCTGTCAGTGAGTAGGTTTTTTCCTAGTAAAAACAATCATTATTTTTACTAGCAACAGCTGTTGTCCTGGACTCAGCTCAGCAGCACCCGTTCTCCTCATTAGATGTGGCTGGTAAGCCCCTCAATCTGGAAAACACCATCCCAAACTCCAACTTTTTTTCTTTTAAATCAGGTGCAGCTTTGCTTGCCCAGCCCTCAACCAGGGAGGAGCAGGGCCCGAGTCTGGCCCCTTGCTCTCAGAAACAGCTCGGTGACGTTTGGCACCGCAGCACCGTGTCGGCAGCAGAATAACCCGGGGGGGATGCAGATGGGTAGCGGTGCTCATGGCCGGGCACTGCACGTGGCCAACCTACAGAGAAGAGGTCTACAAAGCTGAGCCAGACTGAAGACCACAGCCTGGGCACCTTGAATATTTGAACGCCGAGCATCCCCCGCGTCCGCGCCAGCCTCCTGCTGAGCGTCAATGGGATTTGGGTTCCTAAACCCCTTGGCATTTCTGGGAAACTCCAAAAGAGAGAAAAAGGATCCTTTCCCTGCCGTTCGGTGCGTTGAAGGTTTGCGATGCCAGACATTTCGGCTTCCTACATTCAGCCTAAAGGCCTCTTTGTCTAATGTGACTTATTCGTAATTACTCAAGCTGCTAATTTTACTCTCATGTAAATGATGTTGGGAGGCAAAGCATGAAGGCAGCTAGGCACGTATGGGATAATGGATGGCAGGAGGAAAGAATGAAGCTAGCACAACATGAGAACGGCTCCGGGTGCTGAGCAGATTCCAGCAAACTGAAATGCTTTTGGGAATTCCCTAGAAATTCAGGTGGTACAAAAAAGTTCCTCCTCAGATTAACGACTGAAAAGTTGGAAAGGTGAAACGCTCCCTCTCATCTGGAAAAAATCCGTTCTCGTGCCACGGTCCTCCCCAAATCAGCCCCATCACTGCCGCTCTTAGCACTGGGGCCTTCGGTTCAGCCATCCCAAAGGCACAGCCCTTGGAGACGGCTGGGTCAAGACTTCTGAGGACATCCTGTCTTCATTTACTCTGCTGGCAAAACTTCAAATGAAGCCATATAAACAAGCTCATATTTTTTCACAGCATCTCCACCTGACAGCTGAGCGGCCCTCTCCTGGGAACATGCGGCATTTAGCACGCAGCCACCAAGTGCTCGCTTGCTTTTGTATGCAAAGTAAACACAAGCAGATGCACACAGTAATTATCAGGAGACTATCCTAGGCACTTCTGTTTCGGTGCTGGTATTTACCCTCATAACCAGCACTTGTTTTCCATCTCAAACCTCATTACTCTTTAATAAAAGGAGTTTACACTCACAGTGCATGCCTTAGCTATCTGGCTGGATGCACAGTATATTTTGCAAGCCATGAAGATGTCAAGAGAGGACAAGACTGGATTTCCACAGACCGCTGATGTTGTTACTTGTCTCACAAAATGTGGAGAAGTGCTGAAAAGCAAAAGGCAGCCTTTAAAAGACCTACCAGAAGTCCAGCGAATTCAACGAGTCAATAGACTTCAACAGTAATTTGTTCAACTGTAAACCTTCACTTACAAACCACAGACGTGGGTTGAGGTTTTCACATGTCTCTGTTAATTTTTAACGTAATGGGTCTGAACCCTACAGCCAGCATTTCCAACTGTTATTATTTCCCAGGCCTTTGACTTTTTCCCACGGAAGGTTTGGCCTCGTGTACGGGAACACCTATTGGCAGCGCGTTTCCTTTCCTTGGCTACCTTGCACAGACCCCCAGCAAAGTACCCACAGACTTCGTCATATACTGCTTCTAGTCAAAAAAAGTTACAAACTCAGCTAGAGAAGTCAGGATATTCTCAAGATATAAAGAGTTTTCTGAGACATCTTTAGACAGCTGAATAGGGAAAGAGCAGCCAGAGGCCAGTGAAGCGCTAACTCAGACGCAAACGTTCACAGAAGGCTTCAGGAGGACAGGACTTCACCTCTCCCAAGTCCTTGCACTGTCCCACCACCCAGTCACAGAGAACAAGGTGCTGAGCTTTCCTGAACAGACGCACACATCTAGGGGCACTGGAGCTTGGGCTCGTTAACGGGAAGGGTCATAGATTTTCCTCTGGACCTTGTCCTCTTCCAGAGGAGAGGAAAAAAAGGCGTGGGATATGTCTTAGTTACTGGAGGAAAGAGAGGGCGATTCCAGCTTCTTTCCAGGAGAAAGAGCGACATGTGCCAGTGAAAGTGCTGAGCCAGCTAAGCACCATCTCTGTAATTAAGCATAACCTTAAGAAGGTATTTTCTTGTTTTATCTTCTTTTATCTTTGTTCCTTTACTCCAAATCTATGTTTTTAACCTCATGTACTCCTTCATCTGCCTGTCTTGTCTAATGGTACAGCTGGGGGAGCGTGAGCTGAGACACAACAAGGTATTCTCCTCCCCTGGGGCTGGCGACTCTTCAAACTGGGATACACGGACATGATCCCCCAGCGCTACCTCCCCAAAGCACTGCTTCGACAGGCATTGAGGTTTGCTTCGGGTCAGACGCTACCTGGGACATGAGCCGCTGATGGTCAGGTGTGGGAGGGGAAAAAGGTGTCCCCAGTGACCAAAAAACCCAAGAAAGGTCTCTGACCTGTAGCAAGATAGTTGAATGCCTGTGCGAACTCACGGTCCCTAAGAAATGTGCAGTGCTTTCCACCTAATATCTGCGTATTACTCAGCAGGAACATCATCATCGCTCACCTATGCCTTGACACGCTCCTTGGCCCAAGTACCTCACTGAAATGGTTGTGTCTAAGTCAAATAACAGCCTATGGTGCGTGGCACCAGCTGATGCCGTTCAGACGTGTTCTTCAGGTTTTAAATGCTATTTTTGTTTTAGCTCCCCCACTGCCATCTGTCTCGATGTAAGCCATCTACCACACAAAAGGCCTGTCAGCTCCGCCAAGCCACAACGGACAACTTTGTGCATAAACCCCTGATTTATCGTACAGTCAAAACCCATTGCATTTTCAAATGCAACTTTGTGAAGCAGCATGCTCTTAGAAAGTCACCTGATGGGTCTATTTCTTATTTCCTGCCCAGAGACACCTCTTAGTCTTCAACGACTACAGCTCAGGGCAGCAACCAACCCCTCCTAATTTCTCTTTACCAATTGGAGTCAAGAGCACAAAATGGGGCTGAGCCTACTGCGATGTCAATAGTCCACTTCCAAATTGCTCCATGTTCTGCAGAGCTTCATAAGCAATAAGCCACCTCCCGTCAGGTATCTTCATCCCTTGCTATCTCCCTTTTCAACACTTGGGTTGAGGCTGCATGAATCAGTGAGTTGTAAGAGAATACAATTATTCCTTGAGTCGTGACTGGGTAAAAAGTGATTTTACATGCTAACCTTTTCAATATTCTCTGGAAGTCAAATTATAGCTAAATAATAGTCTGGGGCACTTTAGAAAGGAATAAAATGTACTGAAAACCAAAACGCTTCTATATTTGTTCAACAAAGGTGGTACAAGACGACTGAATAGCTGCTCTGCACGGGGCTGAACTTTTCCCCTCCTGGGGAGGATGTTAGCACAAGCTTCCAGTTCCACATGGAAACCACACGTTATAGCTTCGTGCGCTAAAAATCATCAGCACCATCGCATCCCTTCGCAGACTTGGAAGCACGCCCAAAGTACCTTCACAATCATTTAGCGGGCATCAAACAGCAAAGAAGACATCTCTGTTTCCATTGTACATCTTCTTTATATACTAAAAGCACCAACAAGTGGTGGAATTACACACAAGCTGAGCCTCGCCTGTCCAAAGCGGACCGGTACCTTTCACGATGGGATAATAAATTAAATCGGAGCTGCCTCGCTCTTCTTCACTCTTACCACCCTCTGAGGTTCACGGTGTTTAGTGGTTTCTTTAAAGTCTTAGCTCCTGGGCTTCTGTGCTTACAGGACAAATTTAGCTGTCGCCAACATAAAACCAAAACCTGTTTCTTGTGGATGCTGGAAAAACAATGATCAAAAAGCTCAAAAATGAAAAGGTAAACAAACCTCACTGAATATGTTATTTCAAACAAGCCACTGTGATTCCAAGCAATTTTCTTTGTTGGGAAGAAGAGATAGGGAAGTGATTAACTCTCAATTATTATATTAAGTGAGAGAGTCAGGGCTAAAGCCAACACTAAATTCAGATGGTTCTATAAGAGGGAGGTGAGGAGGGACTGTTTCAGGAGACACCTTCATTTCTGGAAATGGGCTCCCGGTCGAGTTCAAGATCTGTAAGCACTACTTCTACTGTATTTGCCCATAATATAATCACATAAAACCAGAAGGAACTATTGGGAAGCAAAATTTTCAGTTTCTCTTTTGAACTCTACCATGCAACAGTTACTTTCCCAGGAAATAACTGGCCAACAAATTGGGGTCAACAGAACTTTTTTTCCCAGGGATTTTTTTTTAAGTCTAAATTCTGATAACTACAAAAATGAGAAACTAACAGCATCAGCACCCAGGAATGATTCTGCAAATTCAAATTTTCTTGGGGGAAAAAAAAAAAGGTGCAAAATGTCTATTTCAGCAAAAATATTAGCTCCTGATACTGTGTTATTTGTGGATTAGGCTACAGAGATGCTAAAAGTCAGACAATGGAATAATTTCAAGGTAGATTGTTATAGAAGGGACTATTTTGTTACTGTCAGATTATAGCATTTACCTCAAGAACATTCAGCTGCATGTGAAAAGCGAAAAGCATCTACCTAGGAACATGGTCCATCTATAGAGATCGGTTTGAGGGGAAAGACAAAAAAAGGGGAAAAAATCATGATTGAGGATGTGGATTTCTTCAGAATGGCAAAACTAAAGCCAGGTATTAATAAGCTTCAACCAGCAAAATTAAGTGACATTAATAGGTTTTTTTAAAAAAAAAAAAAAAAAAAAAAATCTGTTTTCTGAACACTCACATACAAGATTGATACATCTGATTCTCCCCAAAGTCATACCTCCCAGGCTTACAGCAAGCGATTGAGGCATGGGACTAGGGCTCAGCGGAGATTTTTTTTTTTTTTTTTTTTTTTTTAAACATTTTAGTGATACGAGATTGCACTGGGGGGTTTTCTTTGAACAGCAGCAGCTGATGGCAGCAAACCAAATTCCCCAGCTAACATTTCAAGGAAATGAGAAGTGTCTCAGCCCGTGTTGAAAGCTTCTTCTGTCACTGCGTAGCATGAGCATATCCGCTGCATTAATTCTGCAAAAATCCCCCTCTCAAGTAAGTGCTCTGAAACTTTCTCAGAAGATGAAACCCCACGAATTTCTCTGTAGCGAGAAATTTCTGTGTCTGTCAGAAGCATAAGTTTGCTGGGGAAAAAAAAAAATATAGCTTTGCAGAATTTACTTAGGGAAAGCCTTCATAGTTGGGTTTTCTTTTAAATATTTGTGCGATGGTAGGCTTTCCCCTCTCCAGTCAAAGGTCTGGAAGGGGAGTGGGGACCCCACCAACCCTTCCTAGCTTGCATGACGGGATGCTTTAACGGCACCTGGTACTTTTCCAGGCTGATGCATTCCCGTAACACCCATCTTATGCAAACAGCAACAACCCATCGGGTAAAACACGGCTCAGCCCTGGTCAAGTTCAAGGCAGTTCCTGGCTCTCAAGAGGCACGTTTGGTTCACGGTCTCACTGGGACCCTTCCCACCCCACGGGGCATGGTGGGGTCCCTCAACAGCCACGCTCGTTTATAGAATCACCGAACGGTTTGGGTGGGAAGGGACCTTTAAAGGCCATCTAGTCCAACCCCCCTGCCATGAGCAGGGACATCTTCAACCGGATCAGGTTGCCCAGAGCCCCGTCCAACCTGACCTTCAGTGTTTCCAGGGATGGGGCATCCACCATCTCGCTGGGCAACCTGTTTCTTCCCCTGAAGATGGGCAGCACACGTACACGGTGATTTTTGGCCACGAGGAGTTATTTGTCTGTGGATCATAGGAGGAAGCTTTCAGCGAGATCCTGACGGTGAAGTGCCTGGTTGTCATTTCCAACCAAGGCTCCTTCCCACCAACCCTGCAAGTAAAAGCCAGGTCCTTTGAGTCCCTGCCCCAAGCCTTTACCAGCTAATGTGAAACACATGCAATGGCTAGAGAGTGATAAATAACAGGAAGAGGTAACAACCGGCAGATTAGCTAAATCTGCTGGCTGAATCATGCCCAGATAAGTGCTCCCAGCTCCCCCAGCCACCTGGGGAAGCTGTCACGAGTTGAGTCCCATTTCGGCTCTCCGCAGCACACAAGCCAAAGCTGCCCCCACCGCAGCAATACCTTCAGAGCAGAACGTGCTCAGCCCAAATCTTGCTCTCATTCACAAACCATAAATAGAGAGGGCTTTCTCCACCCGTGCGGTACACAGCAGAGCTGGCTGCATCATTTGCTTTGATGCTGAGCTGCATCAACCGATTTGGCCCTATCCAAGGGGCTATTTGCCCAGGAGACCCCCAACGCAGGAAGGAGATAGTGTACCTTGAAGGGTACCAGCTCAGAGCTCCCCTTGGACACAGGATGAGCAGGATTGTACCGTTCTTTGCAGCAGAGCCATGAGCAGTCATTGCTGCCAGCTCTCCCTTTAAGGCAGATCTAAGAAAATTATTTTCTAGCTCCGTTCCATATGAAAAGCCCTAAAGATGTGAATGAACCAATCAGTATGGCTGAGACCAGCTGCACTTTGTTTCTTCAGCAGGGAGCCAAAGGGATGAGGACAGCCTTCCCAAACACATATATTGGATGGGAAATGACTTACTTCAGTGTTGGTAAAGCTCAGGATAACATCCAGCCTTGCACAGCAGCAGAAGAGAGGTGGACGGGGTCCTGAGGAAGAGCAAAATGGGTTTTTGGGGTTTTTTTAATTTTAAGTCTCATTCCAAAAATACTAGAACAGCATTTGCTTGTAGAAATATTTAGTTCAGTCTGGGACTGCCCTTCCTGAAGCCAGTGTGGGATTATTTACCTAGGCAGAAAATTGCAGAGCATAATCAAGTAGGAAAAGCGTGACCTCAGCCAGGATCTGATCCGGTCACCGGTCAAACAACCAGCCTGGCAGAGCCGCCCGTGGGGCCAGGTGATAAAGAAGTCCTTTTCCCTCCTGCCCCGGAGGAGGATGCAACGTGAAAGCTATTGCATCTCCCTGCAGAGCCCCCGAGCAGGGTGAGAAGACAAAGATGAAGGTAGTTTTGCTCACACTTCCCCCATGCACGCGGGGGCCCGGTGTCCTGCGGCATCCCCCTGTGCTACTCAGCCTATGGTGGGATGGGTGGTAGAGTCATGGGGGATTAGGCGAAAACCACCTATTTCCAGCAAAGGCAAGGGTTGTTAGAAGGTCGAAGGCTATGGAAGAGAAAAATCACCGTCCTACGAACAGATCTTTAACAGGAGCGTATTAGGACCATAGACATCTCCCGTCTTCTGGGTATCTGCATTAGGTGGAGAAGAGTCCATTGAAGGCCTAACCAGCAGCTGTTGATCAGATCTGTGTCGCAGCCCCCTAAACGCACGGAGGGACTGGGCCAAGCCTTGCTGAATGCCTTCACTCCCTGACAAAGCTTTGATCAAATTCTGTTGGGAAATTGTCTCAAGCAGCTTTCCCAAGACAAGGGAGGCAGCTCCCACCCCCAGCAGTCACCTGCTTCAGCCAAACACCGTATGGGTCCCTCCCTCCTTTTTTTTTTCCCATTAAGCCACTTCTGATCTGATGTCAGGAGGTTGCCGCTGCGTAATTTGCCCCTCTTCCCATCCTCCCCGTCGTTACTCTTGCGCTTTCCCTGGCAGCTGCTGCTGCGGTAGCAAAGGCGTGTCAGAATTGCACCCATTTCCCTGCTGCAACGAGGTATGTAGGTCAGGAGGGTGGCAGAGCATGGGCTGCAGGGACAGGCATCCTCAGGCATCCCCGTGCTTGCTGTCCAAGGGGGATGAAGGTCTGATGGCAGAGCCAGGACTATGGCATTTTGGTGGGCGTACCACGGATAGGGCTGGAGCCCCCTGTACCCTGCGATATCTTTTTCCTATGGCTAAAATAGGGATCTCATCATCTTTGGTTCTGGGATGTCCCATGCACACCAGGAGGAACATAGAGAGTAATATAAACCAGAAGTATTTCCTAGACCTGGCAACCTCGTAGCCGATAATGAGAAACATGTTCTCAAACAGAAGGCTTCCAGGGATAGAAACATTAAGAAGTCGTCTTAACGTTAAAAATCAAGACAAATTATTCCAACCCGAGACAAGGATTATATAAATCTGTGAATTGGTCCCCACGGTAGAAGTGGGGAAACAACAAGCATCTCGTGCTTGTTGGGACGCCACGCAGAGGTGGGTACTGCTCCGGGAAGACCCTGGCTAAGCCGTCGGGGGCTGACCAGTCCCTCTGTTTTACCCCAGTGCCAAATAGTGATGGGGTCCCGGGGCCACCATCCCAGCCAGGCAGCACTGCTGGGGGCAGCGGGCAGGACACTGGAAGCAGCCCGGAGCAGGAGGTGGAAACCTGCTTCAAAAGCAGCCTCGGATAAATGCCACAGCTAAAAATCCTCCTGGCCAATTGCTCTGCAACTCCCAAAGTTTCCATCTTTGTCCCAGATAGGAATTTTGTGATAAGAGTGCCAGCAGGTATGCGGAGCCCACAGAGCATTTACAGGGTTGTATTTCACCCAGGATAGCAGTGACTCATGCTTGGTTAAGTAATTATTTTTTTCTCCCCTCTATACTTCTTCCCCTGCCCCATCTGCATGAACTAACGCGGGTGCAGAACTACAGAAACTGTATTAATAATGGTCTTTTATGTGGGTTTAATCATCTCTCAGGATCTGCCAGACCACAAACTTGAAACTCTTTATGAATGTGACTCACTCCCAGAGCAAACGTTCATTGGTCGACAAACTCTCCTGATTTCGCCCCGTAAAAGTCCTTTTCCCATTGGAAGAGAGGGCCTGAGGTGTTACCTATGCCGCAACTGAAGTTCACTGACTCAAAGTAACCCCAGATACTGGTATCACACGGTTTTACACTCGTTCATTCATCCTCGAGCAGCCTGACAATAAATACTGACCTCTTCAGCAAGAAACCCTCGCAGAAATTCCCCTTTGTACAGACACACCTCCTACTTTTGCAGCCAACGTCTTTTAGAGCAAGACTACCTGCAAGACTAAAAATAAGTTCTTTTTCTCCTCAAATGTATTAAAAAATCCACATTTCCTACGGTGCACTTGAAAAGGATCTCGACGAAAAGCCTCAGTCTGTTTTGAATCAGCATCAGATCCCCCTTCGGAGCTGGTGTCTGACCTGGAGATAAACGCAGTACAGCTAGAGCTGAATGAATTTTAGAAACATTTCTAGAGTCAAATATGGGCTTTGCAAGTGATTCATAAAGAAGAAAGCCGATACATATGGATGCTGTACAGTTCAGCCCTGGCAATTTAAGGTGAGCTGGGCTTCCTGCAATATTAAAACTTATCGAATTGCTGCGTTGTACAAAGATCTCTCAAGTTCCTGCTCTTCTGCCTCTCCCAGAGCTGCAGATGGATGGAGGATCCCAGATCAGGCTCACGGGCAGTGTTTCGCACACATAAGCCACAGAGCCGATTAGAGGCTCATGAATATCGTCACATTCTCTCTCCTAGCCCAGAAAAACAGAAAGGAGAAATTTCCTGCTTAAAAAGAGCCAGGAAACGTCAAACTTGGCAGAGGTGTCAAATTCAAACCCTGAACACAGGTGATGGGCTCAGCTGCTAAAGAGCAAACTATTCACGGGGGGCATATAGAGACACATAGATTTGACCTCCTTAACAAGCATCTGTTTTTCAACCTCACCATGTACATGAGCCTAGAGGGGCGTCTCCTTCGTACGTGTTTATTTATCCATCTGCATTCGTCGCACTATATGGAGCATCTCCCACCAGGACCAGGGCTGCTTTTCAGGTAACCTCCCAGGTTACCATTCCAGTGGAGCAGAATTCAGCCCCAAAATCTGGACCAGCTCATTTCAGTAACACATTTACACCACTTAAACTGCCTCATTAGAAAATTCAGAGCAAAGCAGACATGTGAGAAGTAAACGCATTCATAAATTGCTTCTCCAAGGCACGGCGCTTCTCTGCGGAACGGGACATAATAAAAAGCTAACATCACCACGGCTTGTCCTCCCCAAACTGAGCATTGGCTCGCACATTAAAGAAAACATCTTGGATGTCTGCGTGGAACATAGCCACTTGCTGACAGCCCACCATAACATTATATACGTGGTTATTTTACCTTCCAATTACACATCCCCAGGGTGTTCCCTAAATAGGACTATGTTAGACTATACTAGGTAACCCTCCTTTTTTGATAGGCACTTAATTCCCCCCCCAATTTATTCCAACTATACGGGAACGCTGAATTAAAAGCACTGTTGATTCTGAAGCACGCCAAAAATCTTACTTTAGAAACACAACTTTCATTTTACATGCTTCTCAAAAGCCTTCAGCATCCTGGTGTATCATGCTGATTACTCAAGTTACCAACACATTTTTTCCCAGAGCAAATATCTTTACTAAGTATTTTTCCTCCCTTCTCTGCAAGGAAGCTGGTGCTAGGGGGTCAAAGAGGAGTAGAAAGTCCCAAGGATGGAAGGATGGAGAATGAAAGGATGTCTCTTCTCTAGCTATCCGCTTTGGACACGATAGCCCGCTCGCAATACTATAGACTTCCTATCACATAGGAAAGGTCACTCGCATCACCATTTTTTCCATTCGGTATTTGCACAACATAGTTCGCTTCCCAGCGAGCTGTGACCACGTCAACGTTGGCAAACTCCAATCCAATGTCGGCATCTTTTGCAAACACCTGCTTCGTTCAACAAGCAGCATTAAAAAACACATTAAATTATCTGAGATGTCAGCGGAGCTAAATACTACGCACATGGGTATTTTTCCAATGTACTCATGGGCTGAAGAAAATTCTTAATTACCACAGATTAGCAGATCTCATCTGTTAAAAGACCAAAAAAAACACCCCAGCCTTAAATAGAAACAAACATACTTATTTGGTCTTCGTGACACTGAGGTCAGTCCCATCCTCCTGTTAAGCTCTTTGTCATCCAACCTTACAGAAGTCAAACATGCCTACAAATTGTTGTGATTGCAGTCATCTGTGTGTGGTTAGCAGTTGGGCAACGCTGGGAGACATCGCTGTACCGCATCCATCGCCCATTTCAGAGCCTTGAACCCCAGCCAACATCCCCAATTGCCGTCATCCCGTGCTGACCAGGAAATGCAGCAGGGCAGCTCCTGAAACTCGCTGTCTAACTGCTTTCTTACGAGCTGATACAAGAGGAAAAAGAGGTGCCAGGCCAACCTAGCAATACAATAAGTGCCCAGCCTCCAACTGCCATACAAGCCTCAAAACCCCCCCCAAACCTAATCAGTGATTGCCAGCGCTAACGTCTGGATTCACTGAAGCCATGTCATGGCTTTGCTTTGCTGTAATTCACCTGTGAGATAAACTGTTCAATGAGCTGCATCAGCTATAAGGTGGAAAAATATATCACTATACACTTCTTAGAAAACCTGCAGCACATAGATATGTTGGTTGAGGTCAGGCTTTCCAGCGCTTGAGGATGCCTGCCCCGTAAGCCTCTGGGGCTCCCCAAGGCAGCATGCATGGCAGACTTTCCTAGAAGCCTGCTCCAGTAATTTTGCTGTCAGATCATCTCTATTTAAGGGTGTTCATAGAAATCAGAGAGGGATAATCATTGCTGACCAGGAAAGCGCAGGTTGGATGAAATCCAGAGCGAGTGTGCTGCGTTACCACGAGGTACGGCTGTTTGCCTGCCCCGGCCCCCCACTCCAGTTAGCTGCAGGGAGATAGCTATGGAGTGATGTGCTGCAATAGAGGCATTGGGTTTGGGGCTTGGGGTTTTGTTTTTGGTTTTTTTTTTTTTTTTTAATAAAGAGCTAATATCTTGGGAAATCTTCCAAGGCAGCTAGAAACAGAGATGGACATGCCAAACCATGATGCATGCTGGACACCGCTCCCCGCTGCAGCCTGCCAACGCTTCTCCAGCCGTCTGCTTCATTAGATGACAAGTTTTTCCATGAGCCAGGATCAAATTTAGAAGCAGTGATCAAGCTAGCAGCTAGACATACAGATGGTTTCTTTGTCAGGACAGCAGCAGGTATAGATCTTCCAGCTCAGAGGCTTAGGACCCATGCCGTCTGGCTTCGGGTCTCCCTGTTGACTCAGACCGGTCATCCATTTTCCTAGGAAAAACCTTAGCAAAGTTTGATGGGATTCTGGTTGGAAGAGCCAAACCCACCCCAGGCAGGAGATGCCGGATGGGCCCTTTTATCTCCCCCATCACCTGCACCCTTGTTCTGTGACCCATATGTTTATTTGCTCTGCAGGCATGGCTGATTCCTGGCCTCTTTGGAGAGCCACCACCTGCTCCAAGAGACCTTGGTGACTGCTGTTTTCCAGTCATTATGTTCGCAATAAAATTTGAGCAAGCCCATAAAACCAAGGGAAAAATCCAGCTCGAGTGCAAGTTCAGCCCAGGAAGAAGCAAGAGTTACAGCGGGTTTAGCTCAGAGGCACCCAGATCTTTGCCTGGGCTTGCTGCCAGGCACGAAAAGTTTCCTGCGAACCCAGTCCGGAGACAGAGCTTTGTCATGGCCTGGATTTGAAATACCTCTGAAGGAGCTCCAGGAATCCCCATGCACTTGAGCAGGGACCCTGGAGCAAGGTGGGATGGATGGCGAGGACCCAGAGGACAGTGCTACGCAGCAGGTTGGGGGGGCTTAAAATTTTAAAGTTCAGGTCTGAACTCCACCTAAATCCCATTTTAGGCACCTGAGCTTTGTGGTGGGTCACACTCTGGAGCAGGACCATTGCTTTGGTTCTCTCAGTGCCTGGGCTGCTCTCTAGGGCTGACCAGCATGAGAGCAGCAAAATCCGTCTCCATCTCTAGCACAGAGTCGTTTCCTCACCTCAAGTGAGGACCAAAGCTGCGTGCCTCAGTTTCCCTACCTGCTACAGGAGCCCAGCAGCACTTATCTAGCAGTGCTGTGAAGTCTCTCAGTAAAACTAATACCACATGCGAGACCCAGGTATCATTGCAATGTAATGGTAACAATTTCCCTTATTAAATATGGCTTTTTCTTCGCTGAGAGCTCTCCGCTGGTTTGCAGGAGGTGGAGCACAACCACAAGGAGTTCTGCTCAGGCCACCGCTGTTTCAGGCCATGTCGTTCGACTCGCACCACCCTCCTGCACCATATTTCCTTCAGGAATGCAACAAAGAGTGTGGGAAGCGTGGAGGGACCAACCCATTGATCTGCAGCACTCAGAAAAATCCTGTCATGCTTGCTCCTTCTCCCTTGCCTCTGCCACTTTGTAGTCGTGACCTCTCCCTGGCGAGGCCAATCTTCTCCTTGATGGCATTTCAGAGCCGACCAGGGCACTGAACAGAGAATTAGCCAGCACACAGCATTCTTTGTTAAAATACTTATTTTAATATATGTAAATGGGGCAGGTTACTGTTCAAACTCGCATACCCATCAGCAAGTATGGACCTTCCTTGAGTGGCAGAAGCCAGAGCGTAACAAGCCCGCGTTTCTGTGTGAAACATGAGCTGCATTCCTCCATCCCAGCAGCGAAACCTGACTGCCTAAAATAAAACAACCAAACGTGATATTTTGCAGGGCAAGAACGCCCTTTATCCTCTCCAGGAGGCACAGGGTTTTCATGCCACCTCTTCTTGCTGCCAGATTACCATCACTCAGCTGGTTTAGGGATTCTGAACACGGCACAACACCCCACTGCGCAAGATGGCAGTACCTCCAGACCCTAACTACTCTTGTTGCTCCTTGTCCTTGTTTTCCTGATGTTCCTTTGTCCTTTACCTTTACACAGTGTGGTGACACCAGTTGTCAATGGACTGGAAACCTTCACAAGAAGGTAGCGCTACTCACGGGACTTCGTTATCTCATCATGCTTTGGGGCACTGAGCTGATGTTTAGATACCTCCTGGTGTTTGAGATGGGAGAAAAGGGTCAGAGAAGCCTCTTTCACCATATCTTTCCTGTCAGTGGTAAAATACTTTGTTCAGACACTGACTGCTACTATCAGGTGCATGCAGGGGCTTCATGGACCCAGGAGCAGGGCATTCAGACCCCCACCTCACAGAACCCTGTCCCTTGAAGCCCAGGACTTGTCCCATGTTTTGGTCAACCTAGTCAATAAACACAAAAATCAAGGTTTGACTGTGGGACATGGACATCTTTTGTACATGCAGGAAGGGAGCTCCAAGATAGACCACAGCCTTTCATGCCGTGGTGTTTTAATGCCTAAGAGTTATTTAGCGACTACGTCTATTGCAACGTTATCCCATGGCAGAAAGCAGTTGAGTGGAGCCACCAAAAGGAAAAGTAGGGTGGGATTTTGTTCTGCACAGCCCCTGTAGCACTGCACGTTGTTGCCTTTTAGCCCTAGTATTTGCTACTAAAAGCAAAAAATAACAAAGAAGAAAGCGAAGGAAAGAAAAAAGGAAGAGACGGAGACAGAGGGGGAGGAGGATCAGAGGCCATAGGGCGCCCAGAGCCTCATACAAAGCACTTCGCTTTCTTTTTGATCTTGTCCTTGATCAAGAAGGTCCATCCCACTTTTGTACAGTCACAGGCCATATTATGACTTGTTTTCTTGACTGAAAGAAATACAACCCCAGATATTCACAGATACCAGCTCTCACACACAAACCTGAATAAGGGTCACGTTTTCAAAGAGGTTGGTGTCTATTATATCCTAAACCGAGGACATAAGAGGGACCAAAAGATCTGGGGTTCGTCTGCAGCTCCGCTTTCCATGTGAATGTAGATGACAAGTTTAGGATCCCTCTCCCCCCACCGTGCCTCACGTCAGCAAGTTTTTAAGCAAATTGGAAAAAGAAGGAATTATCTCAAAGAATTAGTTTTTCTACAAGGTTCCTGGAAGTTTGCGTTGGGGAGAACGGAGAAAGAAAGAGAGACCCTGTAAGCATATCCACTCAGAGTAAGAAATCAATCTATGGGTTCACATCCTATTAAATATTGGAGAAAGACACACCAGAGAGTGTTGTCCACCAGAAAGCTTTCAATCAGAGTTCATACTTTCTTAAATGCCAAAGTCAATCAACCTCAAGACACAAAACCATAGGAAATCAGGCTTCCTAGCTGCAATGCTCACAGGAACATGGGTTTTTCCTCTCCTTTGGACAACATGCAAGAAATAGAAAGCTAGTTTCCAAACCATACAAATGTGAAATGAGCAACTGTTCACCAGGGAAAGACCCATAGCTAATTACCAAGCCTGTCTAGCAACCTCAACGTTAGGCTCATAGGATGATTCAGGTTGGAATGGGCCTCAGGAGGTCTCCAGCCCTAACCCCTGCTCAAAGCGAGGTCAGCTATGAAGTCACACCAGGCTGCTCAGGGGTTTGTCCAGCTGAGTCACAAAAGCCTCCAAGGATGGAGGCTGTACAACTTCTCTGGGCAGAGGTTCTCCCTCAGATCCATAAGTCACAATGCTCACGAACAGGAAGGTATTGATCGATGGCAAGTGAATCACAGAAATCTCGTAGTCAGAGCGCGCCGACTGATCTCTCTCTTGGGGTTCCTCGTCTTATCAACACTTATTAACACCAGAAGGACTAATAGTTTTGGTGGAGTCCAGAATAAAACCCACATTATTTAAAAACATCTCTACAAAGTAAAGTTCTCTAGGGAAAGTGCAGAACACAGCCTTTTTCCCCTGCAGCTGCATTAAAAAAAATCCACCCATTGCCCACAGTGATGTCAATCCCTAAATTTAAACTAGGAAATCAGCTGTCATCGAGAAAGTAACCTCAGTATTTTCAGCCTCCGAAGAGGAGGATTCCTGACATAGCCTGGAGCTCCTCCATTGCAATAGCAACGCTCTAGCGATCCACATTGCCTTATGTGGGAATATGCCTCCACCGGTCCCCGACTGGCCCCGGGCAGGAGGGGTGCACAAGCAGGTTCAACTGGTGTAAGGTATGATGGGTGCAAGTCATAGCCGATGCTGAGGCTTACTTCACATACCCTGCCATCCTGCGATACGATCAAGCCCTAAAGAGACTTTGGCAAGACCAAACGCATCTTAAGGATGGTTAGTAGATCCAAAATGAGTTAGCCCATAACTACTGCTAGCAAGCAGCTGGACAGGTCCATAAATGCAGCTGTATGAGATTACAGATGGGGGCTGGTCTGAGCTATGAGGTTCTCCCAGTTCAGGTAATTTTACATATTTTCTACATTGCACATATATATATTTACATACTTATTCCCTACTTTCCCGCATGAATAGAGCCAGTTTCCAAGAATCTGATGCACATTTTATGCAGTGGGTTGGAGACACCAGGAATTAAAGAGTTTAGATCCTGATCCAAAACGAAGAAAGCTGCAACCACGCCATTATTGCAGCCCTGGTTCTGGCTGTCTCAAAGCACTTTCCAAAACTAATGAGGTTCGGCTCTGCCTCAATGTTAGAACAAGCCCATGTGCCAAAATTTGGATACGATTAGAAAAAGAAGGTGTCCCGGTACAAGCAGCAACTGCTTACTTCAAAGACACGACTGCAATGCGTAACTGTACCGATGGGGAGGAATCGGTGCTAATTTTCATTCCTATATTATTTACGGGCTCATTTCCCTCTGCGGTTCATACCTCACCAGAGGCAGCGATGAAGACCCATCTGTGGGATTATTCTTGTTAATGAGTGAATGGGAAAGAGCCCAGAATGACTCTCGGTTTCCAGACTGAGTTTCAGGGATTGGCACTCAAAATAACTACCTATTTATCTGTGATTTTTTTTTAGTTGAGAAATCTTGTTTAGGCTCGGCTTTTATCTTGGCTGACAGTCCCTTAGTCGTCACTGTTAGAGCACACGCACATCCTGGTGAGACCGGAGTAAGGTAATGAGCACAACACTGCTATGGGTCTTGATATCATTTGCCTCTGGCTGTAACTCTCTAATCCTTTCCATCACACAAAGATACGGCTCTGGTGACACAAACCTAAGCACAAGGCATCCGGGATCAGCTCAGCATTCTTGTACTTATTCTAGACTCCGTTGCAAGACTCTTCTTCATACCAGTGTTATGAAGATATCTGATAAAGTTGCTGACTCAAGCTTTTTTCTCGTGTATCGCACCTCCGCAATACATAAATGAAAGGTTACCCACCCCGTTTTTGCATTCAGCATCTCCCAGCTCCTCTCCCCCGCATTCATTGGGCTGCTGGAGATTTTTCCTTTGCAGACTAACAGTTGTGACACTCCTAGCAAGGTGACTCAATACTGAAACGCAGACACCGCTTCTCCACTTTGCTTCCAGCTGTTTGAGACATTTTCCTTCCCTCCTCTTTATTCATCACTGCCTCCTTCAGCTCCAAGTGCTCGTGCTCAAGAACGCCACAAGCCTGGTTACTTGGCTTCTTGCTCTTAGGTGCAACTCAACCGTCCTCGGGTGTCGGTAACCAGAGCTCAATTTTCCTCTATCCTCCCAATTTAAAAATCTAATTTCTTAGTACTGTCTCAGACTTTATCACTCTTCCCCCGCTAGCACCATTCAAAACCACGCAAGTTTCTCCCTTTCCCATCAGCATTACGTTCCACGCCTCCTGGTAGCAGAGACATCAGAGGAAGCCAAACCACAGGGACAAGGGCTGGATGGCAGTGACACCAAGAAACTTGCAGATTTCCTCTTGGAGCACCTATGGAAAAGGATCGACTTATTTTTCCTTTGTGTGTTCCCATTTATTCATGCTGAACACTCCCCAGTGTTTTGTGTCTCGGCAGAAGCTGCATTTGCTGTATGCAAAACCCGCATTCAAAAGACACAAGACAGTCATATGCCATCAGGGTAGCTGCCCCGGGATGTTTCCTGGGATCACAGCATGGAATAGGTTGTATTCGTACTATTTTAATCAAAAATGATCCGCCCCATCCTCCAAGAAGCAAGTTCAAGAACAATATTTTCAAAATACAAGAATTCTTTAAATTAGTTCAGGATTTCTCAAAGACCACTTATTTTACTATCAATAGAAATAATCAGATTTCAGAAACTATTTGAAAAATAGTTGTATATAAATTATTTCAAAAATCACCTCGCAGTATTAAATGTAGTATCTATTAGAGCTACTGAGTGCTTAAAAAAAAAATCTTGTTACTTATTTAAGAACTTAAAAGTTTTTTGGGAAAGGGGTAATCCATTTTGGAAAGCTTGCTCCGCATTTCTGAACCTGCTGATAAGGTCAATGTGTTTGTGCCAACATATCTGTCACTTCCATGCAGACATGAAGAAGGTATTTCTGTACTAAAAAAGTTGTGAAAGCAACTTCATGTATATACTTAACACATATAAAATGCCTCATTTTTAAAGATGGTAGAGCTGGCTATTTTTTGCAACCTCTTTCTATCATATCTTAGTTATTTTTTCTTCCAATAAACCAGAGATATTTTTATTTCCTCTTCATTTCTTGAAACAAGGAGACTTCATGCATCATTTGGCAGCTCTGTGCAAGCAGTTTGTACTTGAATTTCCAGAAACACGGCGTGTCATTTACATTGCCAGTTGCAACACTTTTTTTCTGTGTAAAAGCTCTCTTAGATTTCACTAGCCACTGCCTTTTTTTTTTTTTTTTTTTTTTTTTTTTTTTTGAATAAACAGTCATTGAAGGCAAGAAGAACGCTGCAGGGCAGAAAAATATCCCAGCTGCTCTTAGAGCTGGAGACTAAATACAGATACCACGCTCACTGCTGGCTTAAGTTGATAAACTTGCCAGGATTTCGTGATGCAGCCCCAAAATTTCAGCTTCCCAATGACAGGGTGGACGCACAAAATATCTCTGTCTTTTAATACAATATTTTCCAGGGGAATGTGTTGATTAGCCCTCAGTTGTAGAAAATGCATGGCTCGCTGATGTTTTTCTGCCCTGTGAAAGTGTTTCGGGATTCTCCAAGGAGACGGTTGGATAGGAGAAGTGACCAAACATTAAGGAATAGTAGGGAAGGTAAGTTGTAATAATCGAACGGCGCCGATGCTCAAAAACCAAAATACACAGATCACATATTGCCATCTGCTCCCACTCAAACGCACCGACTTCGGTGTCTGTCGCTGCTCTCATTAGAGCGGGTACCAGCTCCGCCCAAACCTCTACCCCTTCCCAATTGCTTTCTAATGGGAGGCCACAGAAGAGCAACACCAGTTACAGGGAGACGTTATCCCTGGAAACACTTACTGGAGTCTGCAAACATCCACGCTCATTTTTCTTTAAGCAAGCCAGACATTATTAAATGGGAGACACCACGTGATTGGAGAATTAAGAGTTGATATTCCACATTTACAAGGTTTTAGAAACAAAACAAGAGCTTGTAGTAAACTAACTCCATTAGAATAATATGTAGAAAAAGAAAAAAATTAAATCCTGGAACGCACAACTCTGCAGAAGTAAGACATGATACCAGAAAAACCTCCAGAAAGCCTATTTTTAACTCTAGAATTTCACATGTCCAAACCACACAGCTCACCCTGTGTTCCCAGCCCTGCAAAGGAGAGAGGAGAAGTATTTAGCAGACATTAGCACCTATATTCTGCGAGTGGCAGATGCAAAGGAAGGGATTAATTTCCCCTAACATAGGCCATCTAAAAATTAAATGGCTGATAGTCATCTTGGCTTCTTTTTTAACACAGATTAAAATAGCTGCTATGTGCAGGTCTCCCTTGCTCTCTCCCCAGAGGCTGCAGAAAGCACTCAAGTGCAACTTAAATAGGAGGCTGAAATTAAATCACAGGTATCCCACCCACTCCTGAATGCATGGCCCAAATTCAAAGCACGCTGGAATCCCAGGAAAAATCATGGTTGTAATTCTGGAAGGGTGTTTCAGTCCTCTGCTGCTGCTGCCCAGAGGTTTGGGGAGGTCAGGACAACTCGGAGGTGCTGCAGCAGCCAACTGGAGCAACCTGCTGCGCTGGCTGGCAGCACCCCCAGCATCCAGCATCCTCCACAAGCGCACACCAGTCTCCATTTCCTTTGGTTCAAAAGGAAAGGTAAACATGGAAGCAGCAAGGTGTGTGAACTCTCAACCGGTCTGCTGAGATTATTTGCTTGGGATATTTTTACTGTTAGATACCACTGACCCCTACCAGGGCAGCACTGCTCTGCAAAGGCATGCTCTGACAGCATTAGAACGAGCATCTCAAGTTCAAATGCAGGAGCTATAGTCAAATCCAGAAAAAGGTCCAACAGAGAGGAAAAAGAAAAAAAAAAAACCAAGTTTAAATTTGTCTGTGACTTCACAGGATCCTCCAGCCTGAGAGCGTTTTGCCTTTTGAGGCTTCTGCACTGTAATAACCATGCATGCAAGCAAGCAAATGTGCGCTTGCACAAACCCAGAAGAGAACAGATTCTGACCAAACCAGCTTCTCCTCCTGACAGCAGCACCCTGCATGACCCCCACATTCTTAGTCGGGTGCCTGAGGCAAAGGGTGTCCCACTAGCATCACCCCAAAGGTACGGTGCAGTAGCGTAGGAGTGTGCAGGGTGCTCCGGGGAGCGTGCAAGCAGCAATACAAGCCCCCAGCTGCCAGAAAAGCCTTCCTGGATGAGTGAGCACGACCAGGAGACATTTAGAGATCTAAGGGGAGGCTGCAGGGTTAACACCTGGGAAGGAGAAGTCCTGGAAAGGAGCCCCCATTTTTATTGCTGGAGCCTTGCACTACAAACCCCAATATAACACTTGCAAGCAAGTGCTTTGCCCTTTATCAGCCGCACATTTAGTGTCCAGCTGTCAGGGGAAGAAGCTCATCCACTTTTTTTTCCCCCCCACAGCAGATGCCGGTTTTCCATGCACGCTGCCAGCTCCACACAAACTTTTTTTTTTTTTTAAATAAATAAAAAAACCACATCGCATTGAAAAACAAAGCTTAGATGCAAAACGCTACCCCGATGAAATGTGGAAAGAGCCCAGGCTGGCTGCTGGTGACTGCTGCTATTCATCTGACTAAGCAGCATTTGACATTTGGGCTTGGCGGGTCTCAAGTTTCCCTCTAGTAAGATATGGGCTGACTCCGCAGCAGCCAATCTCGGTCGGAGGCTGCAGATGATGCCGGAGGGTGGTGAGGCGAGGTATGCACACATCCCAAATGACAGAGCACGCTGCTGGACTGCGTAAGCGCAGCTCCGGCGAGCCTGACCTCAGTTGCACCAGATGCATGGCACCACTGCCCAGTCCTGCACCTCCTGGGGATGATGTTCAGCTGCAAATTCCTCTCTTTTTTCACATTTCTTGGTGGCTTGTACTTGGGTTTGCTTTTCTTCACCCAGTTACGAGAGTTGTGTGTTTCCTGTTGCCACGTGGTTTACCTTCCGTTGTAAAACAGCTTCCACTTGCCTCTGATTACAAGACCAGCATTGAATTTCCCAACCCAGGTTGAGCTTGGTGCAATATAACCAGCAGCATAAAGGGAAATCCTTTCTGTAAGCCAGTGTTTCAGAAGAAACCCAGTTAAATTGAAATCATACCAAAAGCGACAGGCTTGCCGACAGCTGGCTGCATGTTGCAAGGAGCCTGAGCTGAATCAACAACTCAGACACATCTTCCCTGGATGGAGGAAATCCAAGCCAGACACCAATACCACAGTCGAGTCTTCTGAGGGGTATAACCCACAAAAAAATCCCACTCTGGATGGACGTGTCGCTGCTCAAGCACAGTGAGCCAGCTGGAAGGAGCTGGCTGTAGCGTGTTTTCCTTTGATGCCTAAAGCTTTAAGTACAATTCAGTAGAGAAACTTTGTGGTACTGAGAAGATCTATAAAATCCTTTAAGCTTTACACTTCCCTGTCTTTGCTGCATCGACGTTTCCTCCTCCTCCCCACCCCGAGATTTTGCACTAACTACAAGCAAGGACTAACACAGGGGAATTGCAGCATAAATAACGTGAATACTAAAATAAGTGCCATTATATGGGTTGTTAAAAGTATTACCTGTTCCCGATTCGAGTACTAAAATCCTCCTCGACAAAATTTAAAACAGATTTGTCCAACACAGTCTTTCAATGAGTAAAAATCCTTTATCACCTCATTTTGCACCAGAGCCCTCGTGACTGTTGCTTGCAACAGTGCCATGCAGTCTCCCAGCTCCTACCAGCACTGTCCCTCAGACCTGCTTGTCACCCTCACTTCCACTTCAAGACCCTCGATGAGCAGAAATGAAATTTGCAGAATTGGTTGCATAAGTCCTGCAAACTAAGTTGAGCACTAACGTAAATACGTCTCCTGGATAACAATAAGCCTCTACGAACCCTGAAGTCCCAACAGGCATCCACTCATCCAAAAAGCTATATAGGGGCCTTGGCCCCAATCCCATTGAAATGAGTGGAAAAAAACCCATTAACTCCAGATCACAAGCACTGTTGAACACCGCAAACCCACGGTTCATAAACTGCGTTTGCCAGGTATCCCCATCCTCCGCCTTCAGGTGGTGGATCATCCAAGGCTGGTTTTCCGTATGGCATCTGGCTGTCCCAAAGCAGAGCCCTGCTGCTCTCTGCCAGCCCAGTGGCAGGCATCGGCAAGACCTCGGGCAAAGCTCAGCCCACCACCGATCCCATTTCTTTGTAGGAGGAGATGCTGGAGCCCTCCTAAGTGGGGTCTCAGGCAGTGGTGCCTGCCTGTGATCAGCCATGTGATGTGACTGCAGGGACACCAAAGTTTTATGGGTGCTGCACATTATCACAGTCCAGTCATGCAAGATATGGCACGTTCCTGAGCACAAGGTACACTTGAGATACTCATCTCTGCAAGTATCAGCTGGGCCTTTCCAGAGGCAGCTTTGAGTGTGCTAATGTGGACAAATGATGGCTATGAACAGTCCAGCCTCAGGGGCCCATATGAACAGCCCTGTAAGAGCAGCTATAGTGGCAATTCAGGCATCTTGAGGGATAAAACTGAGGCTCACCCCTTCTAGATCATCCCAAAGAACCTCTGCCGGTTGTGAAAATACTATCGCTCATCCTGACCTCCCCTTGATGCTCTGCTTGGCTGAAGGCAACAGCCCCAGAGCATTCAGTCCGATGAACACCCACCCCACAGCCATTGAGCCTGCAGCAGACCTCACATCAGCCGACAAGTAAAGGAGCTGTAGGTGGTGACAGAGCAGGTATAACCAGTGTGCACCGCCTGCCGGAGAGCTTGCCGCTGAGTAAGACCAAAGACCAAGCCCAAATACGGTCTAAAACAAACAACGGGAGAATCCATTTCTCTGAGGAACAGTTTGTCCAGGTCATGCTGTCGAAACCTCAAGTGCATTACAGCAGAGTAACACCATCCTGACGGGCACCTCTGCCATTTTGAGGGGTGCATACTCCTGAGTTTTAAGCATATCTACAAAATGGAATGAAGAGGCCAAACCCAGGAGGATAGCCATGCCTTATATCACAGACTGATCCCGAGTCCCGCATATTTGCTCTGATTGTCTTTAGTATTCAAACACAGGTGAGAGGGGACTACCGCAAATCCAGCTCTGAGTACGGACAGTGGCGTAATTCTGTGTCTCACAAGAAAGAGAGAAGGGAGCCTTTCTTTCCCCCTTCCTCAGGAAGGGTACAAGCTTTAGTGCTTGTGGGTTTTTGGCCATCGCACAGGAAGGTGAGCAGGTTTATCCCTAGCCCACAGGGAGACAGGGCTGGAAGGGTTTGCGTCCTAAGGCACACTGCAAGCAGTACAATCACCATCTCTGACATCTCCCTGGAGGGCAAGGTTGCTCAGCTGTTGATCAACTCTCATTTAAAATCATACAGAGTTTTCCTTATTCTAGCACTAACCTGCGCTCCTACCATGTAACCTTAGGGATGAGAATGGATGAGTCCCACCATGCTTAGCAACTACATTCTTATACGTGCATAATTGTGCTTCTACCATCCAGGTGTTGAGACCTGAAATGGGAGGAAAAGGATCTCGTTTACTCCTTCTCAGCACAAGGAAAGCTTGGAGAATGCTACCAAGAAGCCTGCAAAAGCCAGCGATGCCTCAGCTCACGGGTCATCAAACTATCAGAACCGTATACACACGTGGAACAAGCTGCTCTGTAAATCACATAATTTTTAGAAATATAGTCTCCATCACTAGCACATTGTTTTCCCTGGGAAGAGTCCTCCCTTTGTTTTTCAACCACAAACTCCCATGGCTAGAAAGGGGCAGGGGGAGCTCCAGTTGCAGGTTTTCTAGCAGTTTAGCAACCCTTGATAAACTTCAGCATATTTACGGTGGTTGTTGACATAAAGGATTTTATTTATACCGAATACATGCTTTAAACAGCCGATTGTCACTTCAAAACATGACAAACTGACCCCTGTACTGGCCTCAACAGGGCTCACAAATCATAAATTTACGTAAGAAATAAAACTTCCCCTAGGACAAACAACAGGCTGTACAAACGCATTTGTTCAGCAGCCGCTGAGAACGCTCATTTCTTAATCAGACTTTGTGAACACGGCACACACCAACATAACCTTATCTTACCTCATCTGGGATTCAGACTATGTGCTCACACAGTGGTTGCGCTACGCGAAGAAGTACAGCGGGGCTCAAGTGCCAGGTCAGGATGAATCATGCTGTTGCACAAAATAGTAAGGACCTACACGCGGTCTTAAATCTGCATTGCAACAGCCACATCCCCATTTTTGGGAGCTGAGGATCCCAGGCATTACGTACCTCCTTTGGTGGCCTGGAACCCCTTATCACAAGCAGATCAGGAGCTGCTTCAGCTGGCGATGCTGCAGGTGACTGATTTGAATGCCAGGTGTTGAATCACACCACAGAGCTCCTCAGCTGCAACCTGTTATTGGCCAACGTCAACAGCAGACCTCAATTGCTCAGGTCCTCCTTCGGAACCAGCCATCCAGCAAGCCTGGTGCCAGGATAAGCTTAAGGGTTGGAACGGAAAATGGGAGCGGGGCCAGGAATTTGAAAGTCAGGTTTTTGACTGATTATTTAAAATATGCCAGATTCTGGCATCCATTTCATGCAATGTGCTACAGTATTGTACCAGGCATCTCCCCTGGCACTATCACTGGTACAAAATAGTTTAACGAGCTATCTTGCACAGTGAGCCATTTCAGAAGTTGAATGTACTTTATTTCACAGAAAAATAATTTTCTACTGTCCAGCTTTTAGCCAAGAGTTGACCTAATAACTCTGCTCCTCAATTCTATCCAGGGCTTGACCCGAAGACTGCAGGCTACTGACTTGAGCTCAAGCTTTGCACAAGGAAAAACACTGAGGAAAGTGGTGGGAAGGAGGGGGAGTGAGAAGGGTGGGAGCTTGGGAATCCAGCTTTTGGGTGCCTGTGCTGTGCTCTGCAGTTTTGCATCTTGCTTCCAAATGTCCCTTGTACTTGTTTTTCCTATGCAGTATGTTCTTCAGATCCATGGATGGGAGACAGGAAAGAATGATAGGAGCCCACCTGCAACATCAAAGTGATTCAGAGAATCTCCTGACACACAAAAATCTTGCTTCTGCTGGCAGTCTGTGAGAAGTAGGCTGAGGTAGGAGAGTAAGTTCACCACATGTGTAGCAATCTCATGGAGAGGCCCACTCCAGCAGTGGCACATCTAGCTTTGCTCTAGCTACCTAGCTATCTCCAGAAGTTGTACCACCTAATTGCACAAATGTCTAAGCAACAGGTACTGTGAACAAGGTGAGAACAGGGAAGTAAAGGAAGAAAGAAAGGAAAAAGAGAATATCCCTATATGGCAAGAGCCCCAAGCTACTTCTCTTCCATCACACAGGCACCGATGGGAGTCACTGACACTCCCGCTTCCTTCCCAGGAGACTCACCGTGAAATCCTTCCCATCTCAGAAGCCAGTGATTTAGACTGGAATGACACAGGTGGTGGCGACATACCACAAATTCTTTGGGTTTGATTGGCTCTAAAATGATTCTCAGGGCATCTATTTTTAGGCCTGCAATTGCGTTTTTCCATGGCACTCAATCACCCTGCCTCCCATCCCAGTACTGGGCAGAGCAAGAAAAGGCAGCCAAAGACAGAGACCAACCCTCCAGCATGGGAAGCATAAACAGACTTGAGCAAAGAGCAGACCTGCTTTGAAGTACAAGAGTTGTACGTTCACCACTGAGATATCTGGAAGCCATTTTAAGAGAGCATCAGCTCATGCAACACAAAGCGTTGAGCAATATAAAGTTCTTGAGAACCTGACTCCTGATAGCTTTAGTGCATGGTCACCATGTTACTGCAACCTTAGGAAGAAGCTCCTAGAAGAGAGGTAAGGGAGAAGGCGCCTAGGGGAGGCTGAAAGACATACTGCAGTGAAGGACAAGGGCCGCCGTTCATTCTGCAGTCACATCAACCCCCATTCACTGATCTAAAGTCATGTCTAACTATAAGGAGACAAACAGTTGTCCAGGGCTCAATTCTAGGACCAGTTCTGTTCAATATTTTGATCAACGATCTGGATGCAGGAGTTGAATACACCATTAGCAAGTTTGCTGATGATACCAAACTGGGAGTTGCTGTTGACTCTCTTGAGGGACAAGAGGCCTTGCAGAGGGACCTAGATAGATTGGAGCACTGGGCAATGATTAACAGGATGAAACTTAACAAGTCCAAATGCCAGATTCCGCACCTAGGACGCAGTAACGCCAGGCACAGGTATAAACTGGGAGAGGAGTGGCTGGAGAGCAGCCCTGCATAAAGGGATCTGGGGGTGCTGGTTGGCAGCAGGCTCAATAGGAGTCAACAGTGTGCCCTGGCAGCCGAGAGGGCAAAGCACATCCTGGGGTGCATCAAACACAGCGTAACCAGCCGGTCAAGAGAGGGGATTATCCCGCCTGTATTCAGTGTTGGTGCAGCCTCACCTCGAGTCCCCTGCGTAGTTCTGGGCCGCACAGTTTAAGAAGGATGACAAGGTCCTTGAACGCATCCAGAGGAGGGCAACAAAGCTGGTGACAGGGCTGGAAGGAATGTCCTGTGAGGAGCGGCTGAGGACTTTGGGCTTGTCTAGTTTGGGGAAGAGGAGGCTGAGGATCAACCTCATTGCTCTCTACCGCTTCCTGAGGAGGGGAAGTGGAGAGGAAGGTGCTGATCACTTCTCCTGGGATCCAGGGACAGGACATGTGGGAATGGTTCAAAGCTGCGCCAGGGGAGGTCTAGACTGGACATTAGGAAGCATTTCTTTATCGAGAGGGTGGTCAAACACGGGAACAGGCTTGCTAGAGAAGTGGTCGATGCCCCAAGCCTGTCAGTGTTTAAGAGGCATTTGGACAACGCCCTTAATAACATGTTTTAACTTGGTCAGGCAGTTGGACTAGATGATCGTCCCTTCCAACTAAAATAGTCTATTCCATTCTATTCTACTAGATTCAGTGGGACTAATCACACACCGAAACTAGGCTTATGCTTGGGTGCATAGCTGATCACAGCTTTCCTCTTGAAGCAAAGAGCCTAATGCACACACTTCTGCACAGAGCACCAGGACTTGGGGTTCCCGATCTCTAGGATGTAATGCTATAGGTACAGAGGCCAGAGACAGGACATCCTTGGTCTTTGCGTACAGCACCTGAATCTCACCTTTTTTTTAGAAATAGGAGTAACGAATAAATACCGGTGTTTGTGTAGGGTAGTTTTGTTCTGTGTTCAACACCTGCCACAGAAAGTATTTCCTCATATCCATACTTGCCCTTTCCCTCAACGTCAATCTACTCCATACTCCACTTCCTCACTACCTTCCCCTGAATCTTCAGTATTTGAAGACTGACACTTGCCACTGTTGGAGTAGTACTCATAAATGCTGAGTTCTGCTTTTTGTTCACCACAGCCTTACACACTTTTCTCCAAATTAGCCAAATTTTTACCATTCTGCCACCTGTAGATTTGCCGAATCTCATAGTTTTATTATTACTCTTAAAATATGGTTTAGAAGTTTCTGGAGTCTGGTGAGTATACTTCTTCTTAAAAAGACCATAACTTTAGTTTTGCGTAGGTGAGAAAGTTTAGCCTTGTGAGTTTGAGAAAAAAAAATCCTGCAAATGAGTTGTTTAATGGTCAATTCAATGATTAGAGGTCCAGTAAATACAACTTCTCAGTGCTCTGCCATCTCTTAAGTTCTCCCTTCTGTGTTTAAATTACATTGTCTTCTGCTTCGCACTCCTTCTAGATTTTGCAAATCCCTTTTCAAGACCTGAAAAATCTCTATTTATAAATAACCACAGCAGAGGGAAAATATTGTCAGTGTAAAATATTCTTACAAGCAAAACAAAAAGCCCAATGATTTTATCATGTGTATCTTCTACTAGAGCTAAATGTTTATAAAAAGGGATTAAGATTTTTTTTTTCTCCCTGGCAACAGCTATAATAAATACACTGCTAGAGAAAAATACGTGAAATAGAAGACATTCACTCAACACTGAAGAAACATGTTTGGATACAGTACTGCAAGGAACTTGCAGAAGAACCTAACACCATAAAAATTCTGAGCTCCAGCTTGCTGCCAATGTGAAGATCTCTCAAAGTAAAACTCCTCAGGTAAGCTTTCCTTTGAGATGTAGTCAGATGGTGTTTCCAAGCTCCATTAACTGATTAGTTAGTAACAGGAAGGATAAACGTTTCCCATAGGTTATCAGGCAGCAACACAAAAATAAAAGCCCAAAACTGTTCCCCCCTTCCTGCTTCCTCCTCCCCCATAGTTCATAGGTTTTGGCTCATAGAAAAAACCCAAAACAAAACAAAACAAAAAACCAACAAAACCAGAAGTATCTAAGTGGCCTGGGGCTAATGCAGAGAACCTGCTGTGACACCTGTGTTTGGGACAGCAATGAACCATCCAGCCTGATGGCAGCGCAGCACAGCCAGGCTCTGCCCCCCTCCACCACCACGGGCAGGAACTCGGTCTGCCTGCTGTTGGTGTCTAGGTCAGGTACCACAATCTCTCCACGGACTGGCACATTAACTGTCCTGAGCTTGCTGTCTTAAGCTTCTGGGCAACAGCTCACTGTCTCGCTGATTTTCAAAAAGAGATTAAAGCTGTGGTTTCACAATCATTACTGCCACATTTGGGCAATTCCTGATCTCTCAGAAACGGTTTCAGTCCACGTAGGGTGTGAACATACAGCCCTGCTCCTGCTGAACCAGAGTAAGAGCATGACCACCAAAGGAAAAACAATAGCTGCTGTGGCTTAGAATCATAGAATCATAGAATCATTAAGGTTGGAAAAGACCTCTAAGATCATCAAGTCCAACCATCAACTAACACCACCATGACTCCTAAACCAGGCCCTGGAGTGCCACGTCTACACCTTTTTTGAACGCCTCCAGGGTTGACGACTCCACCACCTCTCTGGGCAGCCTGTTCCAATGCCTAACCACTCTTTCGGTAAAGAAATTTTTCCTGATGTCCAATCTAAACCTCCCCTGACGCAACTTGAGGCCATTCCCTCTCGTCCTATCGCTAGTTTCTTGGGAGAAGAGTCCAACACCCGCTTCACTACAACCTCCTTTCAGGTAGTTGTAGAGAGCGAGAAGGTCTCCCCTCAGCCTCCTCTTCTCCAAGCTAAACAGCCCCAGTTCTCTCAGCCGCTCCTCGTAAGACTTGTTTTCTAGACCCTTCACCAGCCTCGTTGCCCTTCTGCTGCCAGGATGAATTTATCATGCTGACAATTTCAAATAGCTGTGGATTAGCAGCCTGAGTTTACACCTGATCTGCCCTGCAATTCCTATGGCTACAGCATTTTGACCTGGCATTACTAGCCCTACAGCTGCATTTGTTATCAAACAGCAGCCTTAAGTAAGTTCAAAAATATTACCTTTTTATCTTAATGCACCTTCCATGAGAAATACTTCACCATTATAAAATTAAAACCAACAATCATGCTCTAATCTACCTGTTCATTTCAACTTAATTTTGCATGTAAATGTACCTAAATCAGCAAAGACATCACTAGCACTAGTTCCTCGTAGCTGTTTTCAGAAGAGGGAAACTGCACCCCTGTCGCTAAACGAGTTAGCTTGTGAACTCTCAGAAGGATTCATTTCCCCTCTGATCCCCCTCAGCATCCCTGTGCAGCATCCAGCTGGCTCAGTCAGACATGGACTCTGCTAGGTGGAGCGGTGAGACAGAGCCCTGCCCAGCTTAACAGCATCACACCAGATGGAAAATGCCTGGATTTACAGATTGGGAAAGAGCTTATTAGAAATACTCTCACAATGAAGTGAGACTTGCCTGAAATTGTGCACTTTAGCAGCTTCAAGATTTCTTTTTTAATAGAATGCTACACAACATCCTGTCTTAATTATTTGAGCTCCACTAGAAGCATAACAGAACTGCTTACATATAATGCAGAAAGGAGTGCAACAGGTAAGTCTCTCTCCGTCAGGTCTCTGTACCTTCTCCCTCTCTCTCACATACACTTGCTTAGGATTAAGGTTTAATAGCTTTTTTCTGGACAAAGGAATCATAATCTATTCTTCAATCTTCTGTCAGATGCAGCACTTCAGTCATCATCTTGTTGAACAAGTCCTCTCAAATTGCAGTTGGACCCCACTCTGTAAAACAGCAGATGCTTTCTAATTCACTTGAAATCAAGAGGCACCGAAGACTCTGGGGTGTATGGTAGCAAAGATGTGTTGGTACCATGGCACCTGCCTGTTTAAAACCCACAAAAGGAGAAATGGGACCTGAAATTTTGGGTGATTCAGTTTCAAGGTTAACCTAGCATGCACTTACGAGAAAAGCTGTGCTACTATATGGAGGACAAATGCCTTTGTAATACAGTGAGACCTGCAGGGTGTTTAAAACGCACCACCCAGTGGCAGAAAGCTACATCCACATTTATAAGTAAATATCGCACAGCTTTACGCGAGCAATGATTACTTTCCACAAATGCTTTCTTTTCTCACACATTTCAAGACAGACAAAATCAACATTTTCATTATACTTTAGAATGGAGACTCCTCACACAAAAATAAAGAATACACCTGAGCCTACAAAGAAAAAAAGAAAGTATGCACTTGGTACAATCAGTGTATGTAATTATCCCTCTAAAATCTAACACCTTTCTTCCGTATCTTCTGCCCCTTCCAGGACACTATTAAATTCCCCTAATCCAGATTGCTCTCAGTAAGATATCTTAATTTCCCAAAGGCAGAAACACAGTTCTACCATAGTTATATCTGGGAAACTGGAGAACATACTTTGGAATGATGTCCAAGGATCAGATATTACTGCTGTTATTCTGTAATAAATGATTGGACTTGCTAGTAAAGACACACTCAGACCAAATCCCCAAGGCTAGGCACCCCTATATATTGTGGAAGACTGGCTCAGGAATCAAATATCAATGCTGGTGCTCATCTTTAATAATAACTTGGTAAGAAAAAGCCAATATTCTGAAGCACAGCAAACTGTGTTTGTGCACGACCTAGCACAGCACCTGGTTTTGTACTTCGGGGAATACCACACTCTAGAATCGGGAACTACAGAAGAGGAATGCAGCATATTCCCCCAAAACCCAGAGCATCCATGCACCTTTCAGAAGAAGGGCTTCCCCCTGGAGACAAAGTCACTGACAACTCACTTGATGACTGGTAGTCTACACAGAGCGATTGCCAATGGTCTCAACCGTTCAACGGTTTAATCGATACAAAGGACACCTTTTGGCAGCAGTCTAACAAAGCAGCCACATTTCCAATGGGCAACAGAGAGCAGAAGCACATGTTTGGACAATCCACGCATAACTCACCCTAACTATAACACCTATGTTGGTTTTAAGCCTAAAGAAGGGATTGCAGTCTCCCTAACCCAACTGAACTTGCCACCCTTTGGAGGGAGTGTTTATACCAGCTGGCACTGCAACCTGAGACCAGAGACAGGCAAAAAGAAAGAAATTAAATTTACTCCCAAAACAAGAGCATTTCCCCTTAATGCCCCTGAACGCAGACACTGAACTTTAAGACCTGGAAGTTGTGGAAGAAGTTGCATGTATTAGAAGCGCAATACATTAAGTCCCAGTAACTTTATGGGAAAGGATTTTGCTGTTTCACTTTAGTGTGACAAAGCCCCTCATAAGAGGCTCTTACAGGAAATGAACAGGATAAAAATGGAATGATATGGGAATAAGCAGTTGGCTCACGCAGCAAAGAAACGTTACTAGCAGGATGTACAATCATCTGTGCTGCTAACATGTTCATAAGTTATCTGGAGAATGAGGTGGACGTCATGATGCGTTCTGCAGAAAAGACATAATTGTTCGGGATGACCAAATTCAACTCTCACAGCTAGAATTACACATGGATCTGAAAAAATTGAGTGATACAGAGGGAAATGAAACATCACGTGCAAAACAAAGTGCATGAAAGGGATTATTCTTTACTGTTACCTACACAGTGATGAGCTCTGAAAGAACTGTTACTACACAGGGATGAGATCCTGGAAAAACTGCGGCCAGTTCTCTGAAAATAACAGTTCAGTGATTATCCACACTCACGAAGGAAGAGGGAATTAGTTATTGGTTATTATGGAAGGAACTAAGAATAGAAAACATCCTGCTTTATAAAATCCATGTGGCAACCGTATCTTGAACAGAGAAACCCCAGTAGCCCTAACTTACTAAGATACAACAGAAAGAGGAAAACAGATACTGTGTTAGATGAACATCTGGTTTGCTGCCTTACGGCAAACAGGGCTAAGTATTTCTACAGTCATTAAAGACACTGCATCCATAAAAACCCCAGGAACAGTGATCAGCATACTTCAACTGTTATCCACCAGTTGTAACTATGCTTGCCTTGACCTGAATTTCTTGCTAGGCTAGGCAGTCAGGTTTTCAATAACCTCCCATCTTTCACAATCGTCACAGCTCATGCCAGTGGAGTGGCAAGAAGGAGTTGTTGATAAGCAATATTTTGACAGTGGACAGAGGATGAGAGAGAGTAAAGGCTGAAGTCTTTGTTACTATTTTAGTCTATGTAGCACAGTAGAGGCTATGGAGAAGCGCGTGCCATCTCTGACATGGATCCAGCTGAGTATCTAATGTAGACATCCACATCAGAGCAAGCTGCAAGTTGCTCTTAACAGTACAGCGAACCTAGAGGACTTCAGTGAGTACAGTCAATGGAGATCTCATTTCATTCAAATGTAACCTACATTATGTCAAATGATTCTTAACTTCAACCCACTGCCTGTGAGAGGCAAGACAACCTGCTCAGATGTGCACTTCCCAAATTAGCTAAGAACAGCCCCACGTTAAGTGACCCAAGAGACAGACATGATACTGACAGAGGAAGTTAAGAAATGAGTTGCTGCATGTATGCAGTTACCATGCAGCAACACAGTTCGACGCAACTACCCCCCTTCTTGGACGAAGGCTGGCAGATTTCCTAGAGTTCTCTAGAAACTACCTAGTAAACACCAGTTATTTCTCAGCCAGGAAAAACAGTCCCTCCAAAACCAAACACTAACTTACCAAAAGTACAAATTCTCACAGTGATTTACTTTTAAAATAAACAAACAAACAAATGAACACCAAGCCCTTTTTTCTGTTATATTTATTGTTCTTTTGGGAGGCACAATGGAAATTTCAGCTTTCGCTCATTTTCTTTTCCCTTGCAAAACAGCAGGGTACAGGTTATAGCCATCAATCTACAATCAGTATACACTTCAGAAGGTCTCCAATTAAATTTTCACATTTCCTGATGATAAAGAGGCACATGTGCCAGACAGCAGCAGTAGCTGAAATAAGAATAGTTTAAGCAATACTTGCTTAAAAAGCTGCGCTGACTGCTATTTTAAGGCAGGTTTGGTGAAAAAGTTTGACAGGCAATTTCCTCAGGAAATGAAAAGAATTTTGCCTACAGAAATACATTAACTTTGATTGAAAAGAGGCTTTTAGAAAATACTTCATCAGTGTGAAATTATATTGATGTTACACTTCCTTTAGTTAGAAAGACATTAATGAATCTTTTTTTCAGAATTCAGACTTCTGAGCTATTCCTTTACCTTGCAGGAATGGCACAAAACGAAGGCAGGTAGTGATGCTTTATTGTCACAAAAGGCAGAAGTTTCTCAGGGAATTAGAAATTCAGCCAACACTGCAGTCTCCATAATCTCTCAGGCTGTGTTCTCAATGATAAGAGCAATACCTTGTCCGCCGCCAATGCAAGCTGACCCAACTGCATATTTCCCACCACGACGCCTGTACAGAAAAAGTAACAGTGAAAATTATTTACGTTTATGAATCCATAGTAGCTGTTGTCCTGATTTTATGAAAGGAAACTAGCTATCAACGAGGTACTACTAAAGATGACGTTTTAGAATGTGTATGCTGTTCTTTTTCTAGAAAAATATCATGAAGCCCCAACTGATGTTGAAATATTTCTGTAGAAAAACAAGGAGTTGCAGGTCTGAGTCATTTACCATCTAAAAGACGGTACGTTGTATTGTTCTTAGGAATACAAAATGGCAAGGAATGACATTATGGGATACTTGTGGTTTCAACACATAATAAAAATGGCATAAGTAAAATGTAATTTTATGGCCAAGGTAGTTTTTAAAAGCTAAGTTTTCTACAGCCACACTCCAAGAAACAGTTTTCTGCAAGGTGCAAATTCACTGAGGCTTTATGGTTGAACACTAATATAGTGTTGCAAGTACAAGCAAAAAGATACAGTGATCTCTGTCCTGAAGGGGGGAAAAAACCCCAGAAAATTCAGATTAAAATGGTGCTGAGCATATCAAGCAAGCCAAAAGAGTCAAAATTTCTGAAAATGGACTAAAGGAGAAAGAAGGTAATGACAAAGCCTTTTAAATGGAGCCTGTTAAGAAAAGAACAGACTTTGCTCAAAGGCCATTTCAATAAAGGAAACCTTCCCACTGACTACTGCGGGCTTGGATCAGATCTAGAGGAAGCAACAAATCCTGTCACGACAACAGAATGGAATAAGAGGCAAGCTGCAGGACCTGGACTACAGCACAAAGGAAACAAATCTGTACAGAAAGCAGTACACTTTACTGTGGAGAGTTTTAACTCAGCAGACCAGAAGATTTTAGTCACACAGTATCCACACTAAAAATCTTTTGCAGGCGTAATAAATCAGCATTGCATTCACTACCAGCAGCTATCAGCCACGTACATACCTTAATTCATGGACCAGATGAGCTGTGATCCGTGATCCTGAAGCACCCAAAGGATGACCTATTGCAATGGCACCTCCGTTGACATTGGTTTTTTCAGGGTCAAGGCCCAAAACTTTTTCAACAGCTAGATACTGAGGTGCAAATGCCTCATTCACCTGAAACACCAGAGAAACAATACAACTGTTCAGGTCTGTCTTTCCACACAAGCTTTCAGCAGCATGGGTGCGCACAAGATTAAATGAGGTGTGCGTCTTCTCCAGGTCATTTTGATTGAGAAAAATATTAAATATTGTGTTTATAAAGGCACACTAAGACAACATACAAATTGTCAGGCCAACCCAACGTAAATTCAAATCCTCCTGACACACGTGATACAAGGCAAGTACGTAGTATATTTTATAAAAAAAAGGCACGGTATATTCTGATGCAATGTGTTCATGAAGAGCCTATTGCTCTGACAAAAAATGGCCTTGTTCACAAATGGAGAAGTGTGACTAACTTAAAACACTAACAGTCCAGCCAACAGAGTAAAACCTCAGGCCACATGAGGATATTTTTTTCCATGGCATGCTATCACACCATTTTCAATTTCCATGTGCCTGAGATTTTTGTAATGACTGTGCAACTGTGTGGTAGCAACTAGATGGATAGAGGTCAGGTGGGCAAGCTAAGACAGGTGGGCTCCAGACACGCAGAAACACCTACCTTGTGATGATGGGCTACACGTATGAGTGGAATGTTTCTGCTAAAAAGATCAGGAGTAACCTTACTGTTCATGTTAAAACTCCTTACCTCTACCAAATCCATGTCCTTCAGGGTCAATCCTGCTTTCTTCAGAACCTCGGTAATTGCAGGTACAGGGCCTATTTGGAAATTATATGCACAGTTAGTTAAATAAAAAAAAAAAAAAAAAAAAAGGTTTAAAAACATTTTATAAAAAGGAAAGCTT
>WAAD01033560.1:369742-385126 GCA_013389945.1 Fregata magnificens | reverse complement strand
GGACAGCTTCATAAAGTGTCATCCGATCCCCTCCCATGAGCCCCTATGCAGCCAATGAATTCTGGATATGCCACTCACCTGCTTTATTAGGTGGCAAGAGAACTCCTAGGTCTCAAAACTATCTGGCAGCATTCTCAACACACTGCCACAGAAAGTTAGGAGCGTCAATACTGCTGCACAGCTATGTTGGTAAATGCACATAGCTTTCAAGTCAAGAGAACTGAGTGTCCCCAACCAAATAAAACAACTTCACAACAGTTTTGAGGCATTCTCCTTCCCAGTACTCTTGGTTCAGCTTATTCTTTCCTCACAACTTGCAGCCTCCAGGTATACAAAAAAAGAAAAAGGCAGGCTGTTCTAGAGTTTGCTGGTCATGTGTTTAGTTACGGGTATTGTTGTTTTGGTGTTCTTAATATAATTTATCCGGAAATCTTCTACTCAAAAAAACTAACAACAAAATGTTCCCTTGGACCCAGGTCCCAGCCAACTGAAGACAGTAAGATTTGTTTTGAGACTATTTTGTTTGGCAGTTTGGCAATAAAACTGTTGTCTGGAAGACAGCTGACATCTATGACCTAGTATAATCCACTAGGGGAGATTAATCTCAAAGCACAGCTACCTAAGGAAAGAGACACTCAAAGAGAATATGAATTAGATATGTGCTTGTAGGACAAAGGTATTGAGATGTTAGATGGGAGCTGATCATCAGACAAGAAAACCCAATCCTAAAACGTTAACAATCCTAAATGCTATCTTACTACCAAAAAAGGTGTTGAAAACTCATAGCTCAAAGAATAAAAAACATAAAAATAAGTAAATGACCAGAGACGGAAAAATTAAAAGAAGAAATGGCCCAGTTCAAAGCTCAGTGGATTATTAGAAAGCCTCAGGCAGCTTAATACTAGACTCTAAATGCATGTCATTACGGATGGATTTTAGTATGCCCATTACGCGTGAGAATAACGGGAGGGTCTCATGTGGACAATACAAAGACCATTAATGATGGCCAAGTAGACTTTTTCCTCCTCTCTTTTTTTTTTTTAAATAATGAATTCTCTCACTAGACATTGTGAGGCAGGACTCCCTATCACTATCAGTATGTGAAAGGGCAGTTGCTCGGTCTGAGCTCTTGTTCTCAGATCTGTTGCTGTCATGTCGATGAATCTCATCTGGTCTTTTTGAGTTGCTGGAGACAAGCTGTGGTGTTAAGGAGTTAGGATGCTAACTGTTTCTCCATATGATTTATGAAGTTTTTAAACAAGCTAAAGAGTTGCCTGACTTAGAAAGAATGGGCTAGTTTAGAAAGCACAATGACAGCATGAAGTCTACCGAAAGAAACCCTCCCTCTACATCTGCTTTGAAGGTTGTGATCAGATAGTCTGATCAAGAAAAGAAATCTGACAATGCTTCATTTGCATTTCTACTGCCACATGGAACCAGTCAACAATGACCTCTCTGAACAGAATGACAGAAAGGAAAAGCGATGCTGGGATACAATGCCGTCTACAAACTAAACAGAAGGGAAAAATCCTGGGGTGTCTGGATTGGCTTTGAGGGTTTGTCTGCGCTAACAGCTATTTGATTAGGAAGCATAAAATATGGGACTAACAAAAAAAGAGGAGTAGTTGGTTTGCCAAAATAATACCTGAACAGATGTGTATCCTGGAATCCAATCTTAGCTTGAGCAACTGAGTAACTGCTGAAAGGCGTACACATAGCCAATATTCCTTCAGCAAGAGGTGAGGAAGACAACTCATAGTTGTGCATTTAATAATGGGACTTAAAGCTTACAGGAAACTACAGTGAATTTCAGGAGAAAACTAGTTTTAAAAAAATGAGAGAGTGCCTATTTTCTTGACTTACCAACAGAGAGAGTAAAAAAGAGGGGGGGAAAAGGTGCCTGGGGCACCATAGTTCAGTGCTAATGCTATAGGTCAGGTACTGCACATCCCCTTTCAGCCAAACTGAGGAGTAAGTCAGTCCCTCTGCATAAGATGCAGTGGAATGGACAGTCTCTCTGTCGTAAGCCACACAAACGTCTTCAGAGCGACCAGACTCAGCACACTGCAGCCTTCCTTTCTTTCCTTTAGAATGCCCGACACAAGAATATTTTAATGCTGCTTGATGCTATAAAATAATGTGCTTTATTGCAACTTACCAATGCCCATTATGGAAGGGTCGCAGCCAGCTGAGTGATAGGCTACTACTCTTGCCAGAGGAGTAAGACTGTGCTTTTTAAGTGCTGATTCACTGGCAATGATGACTGCCCCAGCTCCATCACACACCCCCTTGCAGTAAGAGAGAAAAGCATTCTTAGTGGAGAAAATACAAACAAACAAAAACACCCCACACTTTAAACTAAATATGCCCCTCAAAAAAAGCCTGAGTCCAAGACACTGTTATTAACATTTAACAGACAATTGTATTAGTGTTTACTCAAAACAACAAACCACAATCTTTCACTATTCTGTGAACTGTGAAAGAAAGTTAAATACAGATGTTTAATTAATGTCAATGTTTTAAAAAAGTAAAATACATTTTTGCCACTTAAAGTCTCCCTTATACTGGAAACATCATTCTGTAGGCTTGCAAGGACACTATTAATATTGGATAACATATGTACTATTAATTATAAAAGATACTTTCTGGACACCCATACTTACTGTGGCTATGATCTATTTTAGGCAGGAATTCAGATTGTATGATCACAGTGGTCCTTCTGGCCCAAAACCATTAATCAATTGATTAAGAAAATGACTGTAAGAGGAACAGTCTGCAATGACATGCTGCTGAGCACCCAGTCTACTCTAGGTGAGAGCAAATTGTGGTTTGGACTACAGAGGATACTAATTGCGGTACAAAGATCAGCAGCAGCAGCATGCCCACTAATATAATGCATGATTTGTAAAGCAAATGTTCAGTAATCATTGCCCCCAAAAGAAAGCAGAATGGCTGATTCTACACGGCCGCTGCAGGTATCAACTGCATAATTCAAGGCTGATGAGGAAGTGTCAATACCTCACTAAAAGAACAGTGACAATCCACAGAACCAAATTTTAGGACGTAGGAGCAGACTGAAGTATCCCCTGCCATCTTGGGGCTGGAACAGTCAACCAGGGGCATTCAAAAGCAGAATTAGAAATCATTTTCGTCAGGAGACACTGCTGACAGCCAAAGGTGGCTCAGTGAGACATAAATACAGTGGCAATAAATTTGGAGAGCCTTAGACATGACTCTTTCACAACCCAAGGCTTTGACGTACTCACTGAAGCATTCCCAGCAGTCACCGTTCCATCCTTTTTAAAAAGAGACGGGAGTTTTGCCAATTGTTCCAGAGTGGTCTGTGGTTTTGGGTGCTCATCCTTTTGCATATTTTCTTTCCCCTTTTTTGTTTTCACTTCGATTGGTGCCATCTCAGCATTAAAGTAACCAGCATCATGAGCTGCAACCACAAAAAGGAAAATAAAAGGACTCTGATAAAAATATCAAGATGATTGCGCAGCATGACCAATAATCCTATTTTCATGTGCATACAACTTTTGCTCTATTTTAACCAAGAGTTCAGGGACAGTACTGTTTATGCTTTATTTTGTTTAAATATGCTGGTTGGTGTTTCATTGTTTGTTTGGTTTTTTAGAAACTGGGCAAAAACTCTACAAATACATTCTCAAACTTTTCCAGAGAAAGTCTCAAATATTAAAGTGTTATTTCAGCTTTAAATAACTGNAACCACTAGATTTATTTTTGGTGCACATCCCCCTGTATTGTTGCTTTATTCTACGGCCCTGTCACTTATCAGAGGGCCAAGAAGCTGTAAATCTCACTCGGAGAGGAACGTGAAAAAAATCCTGAGCCACGTTTTCTCTGTTGATAACCAGCATAAACTATTGTACATCAATTAAAATCCTGTGCAAGCTGTTCCTCCACAGGATCTCACAGTCAAGTCACGATCTTAGAATGGGGTTCAGCTGCCTAAACAACCTGAGACAATTCAAGGCATTGTAGGTATCTAAGATGCCTGTAAGACCATCTGGCCACATCATCTAAGATGACATTAGACGCCAACATTCAGGCAACTAAACGCTACCTTTTGTGTCCACTATGTTGAACTGAACATACATATTTAAAAACAAAACAACTCCTATCTCCCAAAACCGAACCAAGACTTCCAGCCACTTCAAATCATTCCACAAATGCAATTCAAAGGGATTTAAAACTAAGACACTGAAATTGCCAGATCTGATGTTGTTTAGCTACCTCTGAACTTTCTCCATAAATTCCACAAAGTCTTTTTCTTTCCTGATTAGCCACAGGACTCTCTTTAGTGTGGAATAAGATGAACTGGTCATAACAAGCGGAAATGAAAAAACCAAGGCAAAAACCTAGAAAAAAAGAAGGAAGCAAAAGCCTCTTCAGGGGCACAGTTTCTAGCAAAGGTTCCAGGAATGGCAGGAGTTGGCTAACAACATCAGCAAGGAAGGTAACACACAATTGAGAAAAGTTACAAAAAGCATTGCTACACCCACTGAAAAAAAACACAAAATCTTCCTTCAAGAGTAACATTAGAGTCTAAAAGCATGCTTAGATCTTTGCTTCTTACCTTCACCTTGGGGTTGCAATGTGTGTTGAAGCCCCAGGATGACCACTACACCTTTTACTGGCTTTTGGCCTACCATCCTGTTTACACTACCATCAATAAATTTCACAGTAACCCAGTGCCTCTGAATTATGGCTTTGGCCATGAAAACCACCAACAGAACAGTTTAAACACAGGTCCGGAACAAATATCCCCTCTTCAGATTCCATCTGCTCCAACTGTTCAAGGGTTGTAGAATAGCATACGATTTGCAAAAGGAAGAAGAAGGATTTAGATCAATTATAGCACATGCTGGCATGCAAGAAGGATGTGGGTCGCTGTGGGAGAGGACTGTAGTCTCCCTACTCTCTCACCGCAGCGGAGAGGAAAGAAAGGAGGGGAGTCAGGCGTGCCTGGGACAATGCTGCTCTGCTGCAGGGAAGACAACGGCAAGTCATCCCTCCAAAGGGGCACCAACAAGCTACATTCAGGAACATGGATCCTGTTCAGGCAGGAGGTGACACGTGACAGGCCAACGGCATTTGCTGCCTGAACGGCTATTGAATGTCCACTAGGAAGACGCAGCAAGCCAGTGGAAAGGGGCTTGTCACTTAACCTGTTGATAGGCACAATACCTGACTCGGTATATTGAAAGTCAAACCCCCTAGGAGTGGGCTACTTGTACCACAGGGCAAACAAAAGCATGAATTACAGTATCTGCAAATCAAAAGACAAATTACACCAAGATGCACAAGCTACACAAAACTTAAAAATACTTTGAATCGATGCTAAAAACTGCCTAGATTTGAAACTAGTATCACATAAACACTTCCATTCCAAAATTTACTAACCAGCTTTGCATCTCTGTTGCGTTTTGAATGCGTATCGGTCACAGTCCTCTCGCGTGATGTTGTATTTTGCAGCCAGATTTTCAGCTGTAACTGCCATAGGTATTTTAACATGCGTATCCGTTAGACTTTCCCACAATGTGTCTTCCAACTGCACGGAGCATTATGAAACGAAAATTATAAAGCACAGCAATATTAACATTTACTATTGACAGTTTGTAATTATTCAGCAGCCTCTTGGAAACTAACGTCTCTTTGTGAAATTAACTCAGGTTACCTACAGACACTTTCTTTAAATCAGAACACACACGTTGCAAGACAGTATGCAAGTTCTCATGTGTTATTTTAGTTAATCTACGTTGTGCTATAGTGTGGTTCTTTCCACTCATATGTGGCCCTGAGAGGTTTGGGAAAAGCCTATGATTCTTAGCATTTCAGCACATTTCACTGCTGCATGAATTATTTATTAGAGACCTATAATAAAGCACAACCGTCTTTCCGGTTACCAGGAAGGAAAGGTGAGGAACTGTGAAAAGGCACAGCAGCCTACTGATTCTTTGGGTCTTTCTCTCCTGTCAGGTAAAATCGCCTTACTTGAGTCAAAGGTTTCTATGGGTAAAACATCTCAGGTGAGAAAATACTCGTCTAACTTCACTTAACCTGATAAAGGCAAGCCCAGTCAGTTCAGATGGGTTTTGTCATCCCTCTGTCACCAGTAAAGTTCTGCAAGATAAATCACTTATTCACCTGCAACTGTACAATGCAATTATCTTCACGATAAGAACCCACTGGCACCTACGGAGACTCAGTGTTATCAGCAACCTTGTGAAGGGGTTCTCTGTAGGCACTGAGGCTTAGTCACAGTGCCACACAGATTCACAGAACAGAGTCAAGCATACTTCATATGGACCACCGTCATAATGGAGAAACAGCGTAGAAAAAACAAAGGGCTGAAACACTGAAATATCCTAACTTAGCATTTTGATGTTGGTTATGACCCACTGAATAAACGGTAATTATCAGAGCAGAACTGGATCCTGCTGCAAATTTCCCACAGTATTCACTAAGGATATACCTTCAGAAGATAATGTAAAAATAATTTCTCTGTCAATGGATTTAATTTCAATTTACCATTTTTAAAATTGAGAGATGCTTGCAACTTAGAGGTATACATGTTCTCTACCAGTCTGTCTACCCATTGCTAGCCTCACTAGCTTTACCTAAACTGTGTATGCCTCTATTTCACAGCCTCTGACATCACAAAAATGTTTATATTATATACAGTACTTTGATGGGATGTACCAAGTGAACTAAGTTTTGTGTCTAAGAGTTTATTGATATGTTTAACATGGAACAGGAGTTCAAGAATAGTTTTGGAAAAGTTAGAAAACTGGCATGCTTAACAAAATTGCCTGAACCTACTGTTTTGGTAATGTCTGAATACTGGATAAATGCTTTGAACAACTAAATCCAGATCTAATCTCCGATAATTTCATTTGCAAGGATATAGTGTCTACAGGCCCAATACTTTACTTTGCTCTATAAGCATGACTCTATTCACAGGAAAAAAGAAAAGTAGAAAGAAGTACTACACCTTGAGTTCTGCTCCTAATCTGGTTCCAAATCGAATGTTTCGAACCGCATAAGGAGCCTGACTCATATTTTCAGCTCCACCACACAGAACAACTTCTGAGTCATTAAGGCAAATTTCCTGTTAACAGAAAAACAAAACAGATCTAGGATTTAGTTTGCTGTTTTTGTAAGACAATAACAACTGTTTCAGAAAAAGACCTCATCACCTACAAAGCCACACACAGAGAATGAATTCATGCTTAGCCATGTGTATATTTATGGGGTAAACCCTTCTATTAAGATTGGGGTCTGTCTCTTTCATTACGTGTTCTTTCTTCTTCCTTTCAGCAAGGAACGATTATATCAATGAGGGAGGAAGAGAATACGGATGCACACATATGACAGGCCTGATGAACAAAGCCATTACGTGGCTGCATGCTTGTGTGGTTAGGTTCACAGATGGTTGAACTTTTTTTTTTGAGCTCCCAATCTTCTCAAAAGGAACACACATTAAACCTCAAAGCCTGAAACTAGACCTTACGATTCTAAAAAAAAAAAAAAAAAAAAAAAAGGACATCATTTTAGAAAACATTAACCAGGTAAGTTGCCAAAAGAAACCCCCAAAATGCACTAATTCATCTTTGGCAAAGCACACAGAACCTAAAAGCCCTAATTCCTAAACGCACCATCAGACCACTCAAAAATTCTGCTTCCTTAAAATGATTCACTCAGTTGGACAGTTAAGGTTATTCGTGTACTGGAATGGAAGCAGATGAAATTATCTTGATACGCGTTTGAGATGACTAGTTAATAATTAATATGACTGATTTGTAGTCGTATGTGCTGAGACACTTCCTATAGTTACCAAAAACTTTGTGCACATTTAAGCAGCTCAGAATAGAATCTGCAGCTTTGTTGTGTGCCAGAGAAATACAGAAACATTAGCTGCATTGATGAAACGCCATATTTGGAGAAGACCTCACAATCATACTTTCGATATAAGTGGTCAAATTCTCCAACAGATTTTTTCAGTCTAGACCAACGTGTGTATAGCCTTTGCAGAAAGCACTAGAAAAAAGAGTCGGATGGATATTATTGTAAATGTGTAGCCTTAACTCTACATTGTCTTCTGCATTTTTCCTCAGAGGATCAGACCCAAAATAATTGTCTAGCCAATGGGAACTTTAAAAAAAACCAACCAAACAAATAAACAAAACACAACTATGTGGTTGCTCAAATATTCATAAAACACCCTTTAATTTTGTAAAGTCTAGACCACTGCTAGTCGTAGACCACTGGTCTGTATGAATAGACGAAATAAAAATCACTGTACCATCTTATTCAGTGGTTTTGGCCAACCACTCAAAGAGAAGTAGATTTTCTTCTATTTTAAAAGAAGTGATGCTATAAATTATCCAACCCATGAGAGGGTTTGGATCTTTGAACAAAAACACGCTTGCAAAGCACAGGTTGCTGCTTACATAGCTAGCTAGGTGAGAATATAAACAATGACCAAAAGATGAAAGCCTCCTGTTGTGGTTCTGATGCCCAGTAATTCCAATTCATACAAACAGCATCACAGAATGCAACTATTGCACAGCTGAGCTTGTTTCACTGGCTAACACTTGTTGCATTCCTTATATTAAACTCAAAATAGCTACAATGATGATTTCTAAAACCAACCACAAAATATGGCACTGTGGAGGCTGAACTCCTGCACAAAACCATGCAGGACGACAGGAAGTCTCTACCAGCGGTAGCTAAAAATCCATGTTAAGACTCATCCCAAACACGAAGTACACGTTTCTACACCCATCTCTTCTCTCACATTAACAGTCTGATACAGGTTACAACTAACACAGAAAAAAAGAGCTTTGTACCTGACATCCACTGGCAATGGATTGGAAACCAGAGCCACAAAGTCTGTTGACAGTGAGGGCTGGAACTGGGACAGGAACTCCCACACGTAAACCAACGTGTCTTGCAATATAAATCGCATCTGCGGAGCTCTGCAGACAGAACAAATAGGAGGTTTTGTTACGCTCTAATTTCTTTGGAAAGTAAAAGTCTTGATGAAAAGTCAGAATGGTGTAATTGCATCACTGATAAAAGATAGTGTATGTTCAACAGAAATCCTACTAGTCACAAGAAGCACTTTGATTCACTTCAAAAAGACACCATCATATACGATCAAAAAGGGCCGACGTCTTAACATGCATTTTAAAGAAACTGTGTGTTGTCAAAGCTAGACATCAGGCCAAAAATGGTACTACAGATGTTAAGACTGCAACTTAATAGTCTTACATTTTCCCTTATCCCTTCTTTTCAAAATGGCATACACACAACAGACTGACATAAGACCAGATCCTGACTGGCGAGCAGCAATTATTTCAAGGTAAATTAAAATTGCTCAGACTAACAGGGGAAGGCCTCCAAAACCAGACAGTGTGGAAAACGCAGAGATGCCATTGCTGCTTCGTATCCACTTTGTGAAATGTCATAACTGTGACGTTCTAATTGGACGCTGGCCTGTTCTAACAACGAAATCTCATTCCTCCAGAGCTTTTCAGAGACGGTTATATCAGACTTCTATTTGAAAAGCAAAGTACTGCACGCAGAGCAGTTTGCTTTGGAACCCACTCCTTTAATAAACCAGGCTCCAACACGAGATGAAACAAAAATGATTAGGCTTCTGCATTTCAACTACTGAGTCAGCAGATGATGGCGAGCACAGGTAGAAAACAAAAAATTATAACAGCACTGCTAGAGGTGTGTAATGGATCTTCTCCAAACAGAGAGAACATTTATGCTCTTGGGGATCACGCCCTAAGCGAATATGTATTATAAAGGCAAAGTTCTGGGCACAATGCTACTTGCGAATGCAAGTACAGAGAAAAAAAAAAAATTAATCAAGCCACTTCTGCTGAAGAAGGGGAGTTTAAAATGGTCATACATTCATAGTTATTTAAACTTAATCATATAATACTTAAAAGGAATCCGGGACTAAAAAAAGAAAACCTACTGGGATGGGGAAGTATGATGCAAGGGAAAAGAAATGTAATTTCAACATGAAAAGACTTTTTTTTTTTTTTTTTATTAGGAGAATGCTATTTTTATGTGAAAGCATTACAAGAGATTTGGATGCAGCAATTTTTTTTTTCCTAGGCCACAAACAGTTCTTACAAAATCTAAAAAGTTGAATAAAAGAAGCTGAGATGGTAGCTGTAGGCGACAGAATAATCAAAAGCTACTCTTTTGGCTGAAAAACCTTAAGAAGGAATACTGCACGTTTGTCCACTTATCATGAAAGTTCTGAGGTATTTGTTTCTTCTGCACCCTTGAAACACTCAGTGCAAAATAAGACTGCCTACCCTTAATAACGGTGAAGTCAGAATACAAACCAAAACCAAACCAGAAATGCTCTTTGCTGTCTTGCCTAAAACAAAGACCCTAACCTAGATATGTGGATAACTGTGGTTTTGCAATGCTGGTGCCCTGCATACAATAGCATCTACATCACAAGCTCTTTGGAAAAGATACGATTCTCCAAACGTCTCTGCCAATCAGGGCATGTATCCCTTCAGCTCAAAGTAAACTCATATTCACTCAAAAAAATTCTATTTAGAAAACTCAAAGGAAATGGGCTCAAATCAGTTACAGTCTCCAGAAAGAAAGGGATTTACACAATTCAGTGAAAACTGACTGATCATTGAGTTCCACAGCTCGAGTTATTAAAATCGGAAAAACGTACCAGGGATTCACAACTAGCCATTTAATGAATCCACGTTTTTTAGAAGATCAGCTTGTCCTAGTTTAAACTACCTTTGGCACTAAAAAAAGAAAGCTACGCCTTGCTCCCAATAATATCACAAATCATGCAGGGTATGTCCCTTAAACATGACCAGGAAACGCTACACTATAAAGGCTACTTACCCATTCCATTTCCACCCCTTTGGTTTATTCCTGGCTGCAAAGCAGAGGTAACTATCTATAGGACCACACCGAAGGAGACGACTGAAATAACCACTGACCAGCAAATGATCCATGCTACCAACCTGCGTGACACTGCCAACAATGACACTGTCGATGATCTCGGGAGAGACCTTGCCAGCAGCCAACGCAGCTCGAGCAGCATGTTCTGTCAGATCGGTGGCTGTGAAGTCCTTCAGCAAACCTCCATAGGTCCCGAAAGGAGTTCGCTTCGCTGCAACAATGAATACACCTGCAACAGAAGCAAGAATCATCCAGATGTGCAGAGTCTAGCAAACAGAAAATCACCAAGTCAGCTTCAACTGGATAGCATCCTAAATTCACAAGAGGCTTTGTAAATATAGGCAATGGGAACTCATGCACTTCAAGATAAGTAAGATATAGGATATAGCAATGGGTTAGACAGGGGAGGTATGCAGAACTAATGGTCAGGAAGAAAAGCCGGGAAGATTCCAGAAATACCTCTCTTCCACAAAGAGATTTGAAAAAAACCAGGTAGTTTGGATACCAGACAGACAAAGGAGGCTGCCACACCACATCAGACATTAGTGCTAAAAGCATGAAAGTAACACCCATGAAATCCCACAGTGGACATCTGTGAAACAGTCGGATGAGGAACAGTTCTTTTAAAAAACAAAGAGGCCATTCCCTCATCCTAGAAAACTCAGCAGATTTTTGGCTTATACTCTGAAACAGTTTTCACAAAGAATTAAAAAAAAAAAAAAATCAAGCAAAACAAAAAACCTTTTTATATGCATTTTAACTTTGATTCCTTTAACGTAAGAGGAAAAACGTTCCCTAATCAAAAACTTCATTATATTTCCAGGGCTATATAACTGCATCAGCATCAGTCCTCCAGTTTCTGAGAAGAAAATCCAGTTTTCAACAGACAGGAGAGCGTCTGCAAGTGCACGTGTACAAACGCATTGGCCAGAAGTAGTCTATACGAATTTCAGCTTGGGAGAAGCTGTCTCTGAACCAAAGCGAACATCCACTCACTGCTTGTCACAGCGGCTCTCTGCTTCTGCGTGCAGAAACAAGCGGGAGGCAGCCGCTATGAACTTTCCCCCAGTTGAACAACAGAGCTCACGCACCCTGCTCCTACAGCTGCCATGAAGCATCCACAGCTATTTTAAGTAACACTAGAAGGATATATACAAAGATACAAATGAAGGCAAGTGAAAATGCCTGCTCGTTAAGCTGCTCATGAACACTGTTTTCAGGCCTTCTGTTAGAGGCGGTGTGATCCGTACTCTGTGGCTGGTTGGTCAGAGGGAGGGTGCTCCTCTCTCTCTCATGTATTTGGATGCCAGACTGCGTGATTTATAGAAAAGACTTTCCAAACCGGTCAAGGTCAAGCCTGCTCCACTGACGAGGACTTGAACACAATGCTGGGATCTGAAACAGGCAATGAATATGCTCAGAAGATCATCTGGGAAATACCCTGAAGTAGACTAAGCAAGAGTTGCAGCTTCAAGGACAGGGATGAATGCTAAAACCAACGCAGTTTTCGAAGCCGTGAAGACAGCAAAGTAGAGTAACACCCTCACACCCTGATGCTGCCCATGGGCTTCTTTCTGGGGTACCCGGAAGACCTTAGAAAGAAGTCTTTGCTAAGCACGCTACTGCTGCTCCCTTAAAATGTAGTGCTGACACGGTAACTATTCAAAAACTGTGAGAAGCAGAATTTATTTCCTCCAGGGAGTAAATAGCTGCTAACTATTATACATCCAAAAAGCCCACTCTTCAGGTTTTTAAGTGTAGAGGGAACACCACAGTCATTAAAAATACACATCTCAAGAGGCCTCTGTGTATTCAGAGGTCTGAAAAGCAACAAAGCTGATACTGCGGGGAAGGTCCTGCACCCAGGTTTGGAACAAATGCTCCGAACTGACCCCTTGTACACACACAGCGTATGCTATATTCGTCATTGCTTTTCACTCTTCATTTAATCATCATTCAATTGATACCAGCATGTAATTCAATTTAATCCGATACAATTCTTAATCCGTTGACTGAACATTTTTTACTTCGGTTGTACATATTTCTTCAAAAAAAGCTGAAAACTACTAACAGACGCAACATATGAACGCCTACAAGTGTTTTTAACAAAGGTGAGGATGCTTTAACTGATTTATGTTTATGGAAAACAGGCATGTTCAATACAGTCACTGCAGAATTAGTCCCTGGACTCTCTTAAGTATTGAGGTGACAGATTTAAATTTAGACCAGTAGTTTTCATTTAACTATCCAAAACATCTTGTATTAACAATAATTTATTGAATGTTAAGACTGAGTCTTCACTAAATGTTAACAATGCTCGTAAAAAAAGACCCTCAGCTCTTTTAAGGATGATCTCATGTTCCTAAGCTTATCTGCCCTGCAGCAAAGCAGGCCTTGACACTCATCTTGCCACCACTGCTCCTGCCCGCCGATTCCTGTCCCTCTGTCTCCTCCAAAATTGTGCCGGCACAGCTGGTTGCAAGGCTTTGCTGCGGACCAGCTCAGGTCCCTGACCGAGCTAAAAGAACTTGTTCTCCTCCCTTTTGGCCAGGTTGTTGGTTATCCACATTATTTGCTGAACCACATACACCGTGTTGCCTTACAAACAAACAGTCCGGCGGCGAGGATGGAACTTTGCCCTTAAACCTTCCTTTCACAATAATACCACCACCTCTCTCTTCCACAGAGGCTGCTCGCTGCTGCCCACTTCACAACAGCACTGCGGGGCCAAAGCATAAACCAGACCAGGTCACACAACTGCGGTAGCTGAAGACTAACCCAGAGACGGCAGAAAATGAGGGGCTAATTTTCATTTGGATCAGTTCTGTGACTGAGTTCACTTTCTGGCTGCTCAATGAAAGAGTAATTCCAGACTAAGAGAGAAGGCTGGACTGAACCAGTAAGGGAAGAAGCAGCAGCACAACCTGTGCTGAGTTATGCTGAATTAAACTGACCACAGAGCTATTCCCCTAAGGGTATATTACTCTAGAGCCTGCCTAATTTTGCTTGATTGGAGAGACATCTGCAAATGCTACTCCCTCCACAAAAGTTCAGGAGGGACAACAAGGGGTGGAAAGTCCTGAGTGCGAAAGGGCTCTATGGCCTTTGTCAGCTCTTCCTAAGTCCCCATTAATGTTTTACATTACCATGACAAGACTTCCAGAGTCTCTGCAGTTTTCCAAGGTTGGATGAGAGCAGAATACTACCGAATACATAGGGATCTAGAAACTTTTGGGGCTAGAAAGCAAAGGTCACTCTGAATCCTTATCAAACACTCAATTCAAGACATCTTTTAATCTGCTTTTGTTAACCACTTGCTGCCAAACGGGGATCTGCTATTATAGGTCTGAAACATTCTCTAACCCTCCAACATTGCTCAAATGCGCTTGGTATGAAAATATTTCTTTGCCAGATCCTATTCTGAAGGCCTAAAAACCAATCACGAACCTCAAGGAAAATTAAGGAGCAAGAACAGTGTATGAAAAATATCGTGGCACGAGAGAAGATCCTGAAACAGGCACAGAAAACTAACACCAAACAAGTCTGGGCAAAGCTGCTCTCTGTATTATCCAGTTCAGCAGAGCAACACAGAATTAGTGCAGCACTGACCAGACAGGCTTTCAGCACTGAAACCTCAAACCACGACTTACACATATGTTGTTATTTAGGCACAGTCTGTCAAGTAGCAAAGCACTGTCAAATCGATAAAAAGCCCTATTTCAATAAATTTCAATTTTGTTTTTAAACAAGATCAGGTATTAGAGGGCATGTTTATCTCATTTGAAGAGACACAAAATTTAAACCACGTAGAGCAGGAAGTTACTTCTTTACACAAAACACTTTTAGGAACTGTTGGCACTTACAAACAGAGTTTATCCTGCACCGTTACTGCTAACGCAGGCAGGGGCTGGACGTGACAAAAGAAACTTTCAGTCACTGACACTTCAAGTGCCACTTCCAGTCACCGCACGTAGACCTGGCCAGTTACTGGACATATATGCGCACCCTTTGCCATAGGATTGTTTGTACCACAACGGGCTTAAGCACTGCAGAAAGCCAAACACAGTATATTCTGTTGTGCAAAGGGTTTGCAAACCGGTGCGCAAACCGGAGAGGCTCGCGACCGACACGGCGGACCCCTTCTCCACCCTCTGCACCTCACACGGCTAAGCGTTCTTCGAAAGGTGGCGTTTATTTCCAGCCGTTCATCGCACGGATGCCGACACGGCACGGGGAAGGTCCCCCCGGAGGGACAGGAACGGCTTCAGAGGCTCCATTTTGGGTTGTCGGAGGGACAAGGCGAGCTGCCGCCGGGTTACGGGCCCTACACCGGGCCAGGGCAGGGCGAGGGGCCCGCTCCCGCCACCCCGGGCAGGGCAGCCGGGGCAGCCGCCG
>WAAD01033560.1:334900-369246 GCA_013389945.1 Fregata magnificens | reverse complement strand
CCCTCTCAGCGCCTCGTCCGGGGCCTCCGCGGGGGGCTGCAGCCCTGCGCCGCTTGGCAGCCCGCGGCCGGCCCAGCGCTGCCCCTGTTCCCGAGCTTTATCCTTTCCGGACTTGCCTGCCGGTCTCCCCCGTGTCCCCTGTCCGTCGCAACCCGCCGGCCCTGCCTAGGGGATCCACGCAAAACACCCCCCAGGGCTGCGGTGGTTGAAAACGCCCGCTGAGGGAGGATTTATGTCCGTGAAAACTTCACTGGAACCATTCAGACTGTCGGGCAGAAGAGGGGAGGAGCAGTAAAAATATTTCGTGCGCAAATACAAATTGCCGTATGTCTTTTTTTGATGCAATTTAAGTTTTATACATTTTGTAGAAGAAACGGCCTTCTCCTGTGAACAATCCCACTCTTGATTCAAAAAAATCTTTCAGCTGCTTTCCCTGCATAACTCCAACGATTTCATGAATCTAGAGATGAGGGAACGTACGGCGACATGCAACCTTGTCTTTAAAAAAAGCAGAGGGTTTTACTACATTTTCTCTCTCTGCCATTGACTTACCTCCTCTCCCCTACGCAGGTGCACGCGGGCTGGCGCTGCATCTCCTCCCGTCCTTTGCAACGGCCTTCAAGGCCGTAACATTCCCCACTCAACTGGTTTCTGATCAGCTCACAATATTTAAGCACCTCTGAAATTAGGTTATAACTTCTAAACCTTTCAAAGTCTTCAGTAAAAGCTTTGAGGCTGTTACTTTGTGTTTGTAAAGGCCTGCGTAATTTTTAAATAGAAATGTTTCTAATACATAGAATATTGAAAGGTCTATTTTTCACATTCCCATTTTTGACCAAAACACACAATTTCTTCAAAAGTGTTTATTTCACAATTTTTTTTTATCCACAGCTGAATATTACAGTGACTATTACAAGCATTTTCCTATAAACAAAGGTGTAGTTTACAGATTTGTTCAAAATGGAAAAATATTTTATAAGCAGTAGTATTTCATCTACAGTATTCACTCCTGTATATCATTCAACTTCTTTGAGAGCAGCTATACCTTCTGCTTGTTAAGGTAATGAGACTTCACCACCACCCCCCAAACAAAATAGACATTGCACTGTAGTAGCACGTTTTTTGATAATTTGTTTTTTTTCTAATTTCAACTTAATTTGAAAGTTTTCGTCCACTGGCATTTACATTTTTAAATAAATTGTATACTCATTGGGGAATACGTCCTCTGGATTGTTTTACTTCACATCTACATTGCTAGAACTTCTTTCCGGAAGAAAAAAAATATTGATTTATGACTGTAATATATGTGAATCAATAAAGTTGGAGGAAAAAGGTTCATGGCAGTTAATGCAATTAATTTTAATTAGGTTATATTTATACGCAATGGCAAGATGCTGATTTTTTTCAGTTAAATATAGTCTGAAAGAATAACTGTGCACAGTTTTGTTCATTTACTGTTGAAAATTGAGGAAAACGACCTGTTGTTTCAAGTGCATCTTTGTCACTTGTATCTTTTGCAAATCACACAAAATGGAGGGTCATATCTTGCAAAGACTTGTGATTTCGGTGTTTAAGTTGGGGTATCAGGAAAGGTAGCCACTAAGGATGCTTAAACTCTGCAACATGCCCACATTTTGTTACTGTTTCATTCATAGAAGTCCTTTTAGATACAGTAGAATAAGTTGTATGAGCTAAAAATGTTTATGATGTAGGATTGCATAAATTCAGTCTTGAGGTCTAATGTTCTTTTCTACAGTTAACTACCACAACAGATTTACCAGCCAAAAGATAAGCAACCTCAGCTACAACATGCCAATAAAAGAAAAAAAAAAAGTTTTTGGTGAAAGTGAAGCGTGTACATTGTTCTGAATCCTTTCCCGAGGTCAGACAGCGCATGTCTGAACTGAGGCTTGAAGTGTTGGTTTCATAGTCGTGGTGGTGTGCGTGATTTGGTTTTTTGGGGGTTTCATTTTTGGGTTTTTTTTTTTTTTTTTTTTTTTGCTTCCCAATAGTGCTTTTCTGAGATACATTATATATGCAAAAATCAGCTTCAAAGTGTTTTTGCAGACCTCCTCAGAGTGAGATTTTATAAGCAGACTTATAAATCCACAGACAACTTTTTATGACAGAACAATAAAAATATTCCCACATTTTAACGCTTGTTTCAGAGAAGTTGAGAAGTCAGTTACCTTAGTAACAGCTAAAGGCACACAGTGGGAAAATGCTCAAGTTAATAATATTTAAAAATAAAGACAGATCTGGAAAACAGCCAGCTTTCTCAAAGCCATGCTTTGTGTTAAATTTGCTTTTTAAATAAAGAAGTGCCAATCTGAGGAAATGTTCATGCTTGAGCGTAGCAATTTAACAAAATTAACATTTAAAAGCAAATTTTTAAAATTGCTAACAGAAAAGATAACATATATTAAAGACATTTCATACAGAGTCCTCTTCCAGATGGATTTTAATGGATAAACTACATTATCACAGATCAAGACATTAAATCCCAGTTCCCATCTATAACGTACGAAGAGTTTTTAAGAAAGTCACTTTGTTGTACATATAAATTATGGTCCTGAAAATGTCAGTGAAAGACCATTATCCCCTATCAGACCATTAACCACATTTTATAATTGTGGTCAGCAACAAAATCATTGCGGAAGAGGATTCTGCAGCAGCCTGTCACTTAGTCTGAACGATAAGCATTGGTTTAATCAATCTGTTGGGAAATGTACTCTGAATAATTTACATCAGAGAGAGGTAGAGACCCGAAGAGCCCGAGAGGAAACTGCTGGCCTAAGATGAATTCTAAGGAATAGCTCTGTGTTAAAACCGCCTTACAGAAAGACTGAATTCTGCTTTGAATTGTTTTTTTATTTTTAAACTGTGATGACTACTATAGTGTGGGAAAAAAGGGATAAGATACAATAAAAAAAATTAAATTCAGAGCACTGCAAAAACATTCACTTGCAAACCGTGAAAAGAGGTAGGTACAATGCATAAAAACGTTGTAGATGAGCAAGTGACAGAAGAGCGTGGGCTGGCTGGGCAGAGAGAGCAAAATGGTGGCGTTATCCTTATTGTATATGAAGGGGAGATGAAGGCACTACTGAATACACACAGTAGATGCAAATGCTCAAGGACTGTAGTTTGGAGGTAGTGCTGGTACTATACAAGCAATACATTTTCTTCTATAATTAGTCGGGTGATGGCTAGAGGAAAAGATAAATTCTCCCTAGGGAATGGCCTTAAGTCTGTCCTTCACTGGTAACAGCCGTACGAAACCATAGTCCGTTTGAAGCAAGGTATTTACCCACCGGCATAGACCAACATAATTCTTCACAGCACTCAACTTTTTCTTTAAAAAATGTGCTTTTGGACAGTAATATACATATATAGTACATACAGGGCTAATACAGTTTGTATATACATAATTATATACATGATGTTTAAATCAAAACACACTCCTTATCTAAAAAGGTGACTGCAGCATGGCGGGATTTAGTGTATCTTTAAGAGACTTTGCATTCTATTTTAATCCTCTGAGCAGACAGGGTACCTGATCGTAAATTTGCTGTTTGGATATGATTTACACCAACTAAAAGTAGTCGGATACAGAGAGGTTTGGTGTTTTTTTTTTTTTTTTTTTTAAAAGCTCTTAATCATTGTGGAATTGCTGAGACTTCAGGAACCGCAACCACAAAAGCGGGTAACTTAAGATCTACTTAGACAAGACCATTATGGAACTGGAAAGGCCAAAATGCTCACAGCGCTAGGATCAGCGGGTCTTTCGCTGCTGCCAAACATTCTCACCGCGTTTTGGCACGCTGAGCTACGGCAGAAGCATCGCCACTCTGAACAGTTTGCAGACCGATCACCATCAGGATTGTTGTACAGCATCACTCGGCCTCGGGAACCCACCTTTTCCCTTTCTCAGCAAGGAGAGTGGCTGAGAAAAAAAATCAATGACTGCTTTCCTAAGTAGTTGGCCCCTTTCAACATCCACCTGGTGAGGTCAGAGGGTTGGTTTGTTTTAATTTATAAGTTAGGTAAAAAAAAAAATCCTAACAGAATTTGAATTGATTGCAATCATTCATTTAAGGTTGTTGTAGACAAAGAGTTCGCATTCACTCTTAAAGAAACTGCTTACATTGCTAACACACTATCTTACAATTTTTTTTGTGTTAAAACATTTCCTTGCTTATCCGTTCCCTTTTGTTTTAAAAGTTGGTTTTGTTTTGGGTTTTTTTTGTTTGTTTGTTTGTTGTTTTTTTGGGTTTTTTTGGGTTTTTTTGGTTTTTTTTGGGTTTTTTTGGTTTTTTTTTTTTTTAAATATTCTTCATTTATCTAAGCCCTGTATTTGCACGACTGGTAAAATTTCGGATGGCTATTGAACTGAATGGATTTTTTCCATGGACTGCTGTGGCTAGGACTAACCCACTGAACTGGGTAGCACTGGCGGCCCGATGATTAAACTGGGCTGCCTTAGCACGTCTTATCTCTGCATCAGATTCTGATACAGGCTATGTAAGAGGTCTAAGAACCTCGACAGCCACTGGATGCAAGTTTTTTGACTTTTAAAAGCACAGGGAAAGCCAACAGAAGGGATTGGGATGATGCTCGTCTATACTAGAAGCAGGCGGCCTAAGGCAGTCCCTTGTCTCGAGATGATTTCACTAGGACAAAACCTTTGCAAGTCACTAATATCAATTTGGTAACGGAAGAAAGTCCAAACTCCCAATTTATTTGAATTCCCATGAAGCAGATGCACTGGATGTAGGTAGTTAGGAGGAGCAACAGCATTTCTCAAACATAGAATCTGTGACAAATTCCACGTCAGTGGAAACAAGCAGCGTCCAAGCCTTAACCGGCGTGATAAATATGTATTGCGCGTTCTGCAACTTACTTTCTGAACTCACTATCGTGACAGTTACTAGCAAGAACAAGAGGCAGAATTGCATGTCCCGTTATTAATCCATACAAAACCACCTAGCTGTTAGACAAATTACATGTCCTTCAAGGCAGCATAAATGTCTCAGATTTTGCTTTTGATTTAACTGTCATTTCTTCATAGACACCTATGAAGATCAAAGTTGTCTATCACCATTCTTTTTTGTTAGTGGCTTTTGGAGATGATTATGAGCTTTGAACTATGTCAACAAAATCAAGCAGTAAAAAAGAAATCTACATTTCAAGTATCCTTATTCTGAGCTGCAAATTACAAAAAAAAAATCACATACAGATCAGTCTCTTTTTCACTGTACAGTTTAGCATCCATTTATTACTGTGTATTGGTTCTTCCATAAACCTGTTTGGTCCATATTTAAAGAGCTCCTTAAATTCCTTTCGTGATTTTTCTTTGCTGGAGGTCTCTAGGTAGGAGAGGTGGGCTTAATTATACTTTCTTCAGACTTTATTGAGAAATTCCAAGTTGAGAGAAGCAGGGAGATGAATCGAGTCCATGGTTATGGAGGATGGGTTGAACGGAAACAAAACTGGGAACATGTGCTTAAAGTCTAACAGCAGCTGTGGAGGGTCATTTCGCTCTTGCAAGTGCATCTATGAGGTGTGGGAGAAGAAAACAAGTTTAGTATCAGTTGTTGCCTTTTCTTTGCATTTGGCATGTTTATCATCATCAAAGGTTTGAGAATGTACACAATTTTAGAGATATTGCAAAAAACAGCAAGAACTATTTTGTTCTCTACTGCAGCAGCCCTCCCCTAAGCAAATACTTACAGGAACTTCTACACAGACTACAGGAAACATTGCTTCAGAAGAACCTGGCTACATTTTCTACACGACCATGAAGGAAGACGCGGGACTTGGAAGCAACGTGACACCCTTGCACAGCAGAAGCAGCGCTGCATGATAACAGCAGACCACTTTTGATTCAGCCGCTCAGTGATGGAGACGTATTCTAGGAGAAGTTGAACACATTTTCTGTTTCCATTTCCTGCCTCCTCCTTGTGAGCATTGAAAGAAGTTTGGTTTTCATTTATTTATTTTTCCTTTGGTTGCCAATTTCTGCCTTGTATCGCAGAAGTAACTCCATTTCACCGATGCTTCACTGACTCCTGCAGCCTTACTTCTGAGTCGCGTTGCTACTAAAGAGCGTTGCATTAGCTGAGCTGGGAACTTAGGTGCTTATTGCTCTTTGTGATTAACTGCCTGGTTATCCCTGCAACTGTATATGTTGCAAGTAAGCGTGTGCACATGCAGAGCGCTAAATTCAGGACAACATGCAGCAGCATGCCTATTACAAAATGTCTGAGTTAGTAATGATTTAATACAGATGTCATTAATACCATCTCCTCCACTTTACAGCCCTTTAATTTACCTGTATGTCTCGTATGAAAGCTACTGTCACACGTTCTTCAAACTCATTCACAGGAGTGTAGAGATTAAGTATCTTTACAATCTGTTGAAAACAAAATAGGATTGCAGACAGTCATGAGAAGTCAAACTTTTCCAGAATGCAAAGCACCACTAACATTTTGTCTTGATACGGCCATAACAAGTCTGCTATGACACTACTGAGAAGCAGAAGTAGCACAAGTATCATCCTGGTGTTCCTTTGCCTGCAGGTATGGTAAGCATCTATGAACCTGTCCAAGTCACTTATAGCAACACTTGTAAACTGGGAATAGACTTGAACATCAGGTTTATAGAGGGACTCCACTCGGTGGGCATATGGTGACACAGGTGACCACTTCCCAGTACGTCTGATGTCACCTCTACAACACTTGTCCTCGTGCTACCTCACTCCTACTCCTCCCCTACCAGCGCTCAAGAGCACACATTATAGACAGGGAGATGGAGATGCAGCAGAAAGGATCTCCAAGAATCACTGGAGAGCCGCTCACATCTCTCGCTTCTCCCTTGCTATGACATTATCAAATTAAGGCCAGGCAATCCAGCAGCAAAGAACATAAGTTTATACCCTCCTGGGGTGGAGTCTCAAAGTTTAAGGTCAGATCCAGCCAGCCTAGGTGGGCAGTTCTCAACCTCCTGCCCCAAATAAGAGTCCTTGCTGGGCATCCTGCAGACCTAGCCAGGTTAGACCCTGGCAAAAGACAACAGGTGGCTTTAAAATCCCAAGTGTCTGACTTATACCATGAACTCCTCAGAGCTGGGTTTCATCTTTGACCATTTCTGCTGGAGCTCCTGCGCCATCAGCAGCACTGTAAGAGAGGAGCCGCCGTGGTGACCGCCTCTGACAGGGGTCAATACCAAATACCAGTCCTGAAAAGCACAACTCGTCCCCACCGTGGGAATTGCATGCTGAGTCTGGGCAATGAAGAGCTAGCACCAGGAGACCGCCCTTTCCCGCTCCTTTAATTATCGGTACCCTCCGGTGTAAATCTCTGCCCTGCTCCCTACCTGCTGCGTCGTGAGCGATGTGCACAAGGAGCAGATGGCCTCGGCATCTTCCGAGGTTTTCTTTTTCAGCTGCAGAAGCTGTGCCGCCTGAATCAAGGGCTCCAAAGTTTGTGCCGCTCCACTCTGCTGCAGATTCTTCCCACGCAGCCATTCCTCCAGCTGGCTTATGTTAAACCTGAGTAAGCAACCAAGATAAGATGTGAGCTGAGACGTAGCATCTCAAAAATCCTCTAAGAGACTCAAGGTATGTTGCAGTGCTGGTATACGTGGCTTTTTTGATGCATATTTGTGATACACATGGCAAGAGACAACCAGACGAAAGCTTAATACTCAACCACACACAGCAAAATTTATACTCTATGTACTTTAGAAATAGATGAGCCATGTAACAGCTGAACACCACAAGGGATGTGCTTTCCTGCAGCATTCCGGTACGTTCAAGTTTCAAAAGTCAATTAAAATTACACTTAACAGGCTTTTAAGTGCTAGCTAAATCCTGCAAGGTACGCAAGTACCTTTGAAAACATCTACACAAAAAATGCCTTTGCCTGTGCCCACTCCCAGGCTCAAGGGGAACATGCAAAGGATCCGCCGTGGGAAGGAGAAAGGGTAGCAAAAGGAAGGTTTAAATCACCTACACCGAGAAGTAAGTTGATAGATTTATGCCAGGGCTGATAAATAGCCACGACCCCTTTCCAGCAGGTTTCACTAGCTGTCCTTTCAAATTTCAATCCTTATTACTACACTACACTAAGACAGCGACGGGGCACGCGGGCCCCTGATTCCAGCCCAGCAGATGTCTGTGCTGCTGCTTCACTGCAGCTCATGAGACGCCAGAGGCACTTCACACAGCAACAGGTGTTTGTCTTTAAGATCCACCTGCAGAATCAGAGCCTTTGACACTACAACACTTGCTACGTTAAAACCAGCAGACACGGCAGCAGGAAGGAACCACGGAGACTTCTCCATCCCAGTGTTCAATCCATCCTACATCACCTGCTGTAGTCTTCGGGCTGTGCAGCCTTCCCACTCAGGCTGGGTGAGGCAAGGCTGGAGAAAGCCCACCCCAGAGATAATTACTGTAACACGCATTTAATTCACAAGCGGCACAGCAAACCGCGTTGCACTCAATGGGGATTAGCTTTAACTACCACTGCATTGCTCTCCTGCTGAATCCAAACAGTTTCTCTGCTTACTTACACCACTGCATTTTATTTTCCTATTTTCCACCACTTTATAAAACTAACAAAAATTCCTTAAGCAGGTACATCCCCACCCCAAGCCTGTGTCCCACCTTAGCTGCATGCCCGTGCTCCATGAGCAGACATCCTTCCTCAGCAGGAGGTTGTTCAGGGCAACCGCGTTGATCATGTAGAAGAGCTGCTTGAAGACCTGCTGCACGATCTCTGGGTCCAGACCCTGGTCACACATGATGCTGTGAAATGTGTTCAGCTGGCGAATGATTGAGTCTAAGCTGTAGGAGTTGTCACCATCTGCCATGCTGGAGGAGCGATTCCTGTAGCCCATCGGTTTAACACCTGAAAGCCCTTGGATACTCTCATTTTCCAACACCGCAGACACTGAAAAGGGGAGGAAAAATGAACTAAAAAAAGTTTGCATCCACCTATTAGTCACTACAGATAAGAACTGATCCCTCCGTGGGCAGTCATAAACATGCAGCAGCCTCAGTGATGCAACACAATGGATGCTAGGAGGTCTGAAAGCAGGACAGATCCATGAATTGGTAGTTTATTGTGATAATATGAAAGAGTTGAAACACACAGAATATCTGTAAGATCACACTTGTTCCCTACTTACTGTTACTACACAGAAATCACCATGCTGCAGAAACAGGGAACACCTCTCCTTTGAGCTGTAATCAGTTCTCCCTCTACCCACCACAGAGCCTTGAAGTCTGCAGTTAACGTGATTAATTGGCTCAAAGGACTGGGAGAAATGAAGACAGATTAAAAGTAATAAAATTCTTACAGCCTGACTAACTGACAGAGGAACAGGACAACTTTCTGCAAGGAGCAGGAGGTACATGCAGCGATGGTAGGCAGTGATGCCGTTGGATGCAGCCAGAATTTGTGCAATGGCATTTGGAGGGCAAAGGGAAAGAGTCCCGGATACAGAGGAGTCCACGCTGGGAGCTCAAGGAAACTACCAGCAACTAGAAAATATAAAGCACTGAGAACAGCCCCTCAATTAGCTTAGCAAGGAGGACAGATTTAGCTGAGGAGGTAACTCTTCTCATCCTGATTCACCCTTTATTAGGTCTTTATTAGTCTCTTTTTCCTCTTCCCAATTCTCTCCTCCCTCATAATTCACATTTCCACCCATGAAAAGCTTAACCATGAACCTGGTCTGCAGGGGAACGCTGTTCCTACGGACACACCAGCACCACCTCACCTCTGTCACTACCTCCCCAACAGAAAGGAAGGAGGTATCTTCCATCATGGGGGGAAAAACCCTCATCCCTATTAGTTTCTACCATGGGGGAAAATAAAAACTCATCCAGGTCTGCCTCCCTAATTCCAGGTCACTGCTAACACGAGGACCTGCTCCAAACCAAGACTTTTTTTTTATTTTTAAAATATGCCTCTCTACCAACTGCAGGCTTTTTCTTTGGGGAGAAGTCATGCTAGCACTGTACAAAGGTCTGAAAAACACTCAGAGTAGATAATTACAGAAAAAAAAAAAATACCCTCCTAAATGCTAATGTGCTGTGAACTTACCGATCATGGGTTGGAGTGTGCCCTCTGCTATCTTAATGAGCTGCTGGTAGATCTGGATGGAGAGGTGGCTCAGCACCTGGCGGTACTCGGTCAGGTCAAAGTTCTTCAGACAGTGCTCATTCTGCTTAGGCGTGTTTTGTGTCATGAAACCCTGAACAGAAGGAGATTAAAACACCTGTTTTCATTATTCCACCTATTTATAGTCCAGTAAAATCACTGTATTAAAAAAAAAAAAAACCCAAACCTTAGAGTACAATATACCCAGATATGTTACCAAAGTACATTTTTACTCTATTATAGAAAAGATCAAGACTCATAAATCACCTTTGATTTACATTTGTTCATAAATTACTACTAGAGGCTGCTTTTTGAAGAAAATTATCATTATGCGATAAGTTTTTCATTTTAGCTTTAGCAAGGAGCAACATTTGTATTAATTGCAATATAGATATGAACTAGAAAATGACATTTCAATCCCTGAGAAACCTTTTTTAGCTATTCATTTATTCCTGTGAGTTGCAATTATTTATGGGAAACCAAATATTTTGATTAAGGTATTAGAAAATGGAAAAAAAATTATGATAACCACATACTATATGCTCTGACAACACTTTAAACTGATTTGAGGTTCAGAAATCCAAGTAACTGAATTTATTCCCTGCCTTTTGCTGAAGAAGCAGCTGATCTCCTGCAAATGGATGCTGTAGCCCTGAGTTCTGGGCTCAGACATTAACGCCAGTTTTGCTGGCAGAAGCAAATGGGATCTAACTTAATTTTGTAATTAACACAGATGCTTTAATTGCCTGGTCATATCGTCTTATCAATTTGGTGCCAAAATGAGAACTATGCAACTTTTTTTTGTTGTTTGCTGACTAGCAAAAATGCAAAAATACAACATGCATAATTTCAGTTGACTCCAGAATTTCTAATTTTTCCTGACTAATGAAAAAGTGTCGTGCTCTTTGCACTGCAAGCTTGCATTTAGTTTGGGTTTTTCTTTTAAACCTGTTTTCTTAAAAATAGGTTGGATTTCAAACTAAAGATAGTTTGGAAACTGCTCAGCATGATTTTTCCCCGCTGTTTGCACCAAATCATCAACCGAATTTGCAAATAGCTGGTTCATTTAACACAGTAAATCATGGCAAAGAATGTGAAATGTAAGTTTGGAGTTTTGTTTTTTTTTTTACCCTGCTGGTTTTCTGGGGAGGATTTTCTTTAAATGTAACGTTGTTATCCAGGCAGAAGAGGGCAAAGAGGAGCATAACTATTAGTAAGTATTATCTAATTTATTTTTCTTTTTAATTTAAACCTTGGAAGTCCAACACTGAGGTTTTACACACCAGTCATTATCTTGTGAATGAACTGAATAGTTAATTTGAGTCCATAAAAATTTTTTTATTTATTCTTAAAGCTTGATTGCTCAATATATCTAACACAAATCAAGACTAAATGAGAAACAACATAATTTGGCTCTGCTGAAAATTTTAATACCCAGAACATATGGCTGTAAGGATGGCAACATGTAATGTACTAAGAGGACTGTGATGATCTGATTTTGTTGGAAGGGATCAGCTATAATAAAACCTATTTCAACTTATGAAATATTACTGAGGTGGCAAGAAATGAGAGGATTTCCTTCTGAAATCTTACGTTACGATTATGCATTTTTGCTCTCTCAAAGTGTGGTTATTTTGAAGTAGTTGGACAGAACAGCAGGGAAAAAAATCAGTAGAAACATTCAGAAGAAAATTGCAAGATTTAGAACAGTCTTCCCCTGTCTAAAAATCTTGGTTAATGAAAAGCTGCGGGACCTACCAAAAACCAGGTGAACAGCCCTCAAAACAGCCTACCAGAAGGAAATCCCCTGTTCAGACAAATCCAAGTGCTATGAAATTCAAAATATTCTGTTGCATGTTGTGTTGTAAGGGTCCCGGTTTCAGTTCTCAAATGCCTTGTCTCGGTGCAATGCCCTGTGAACCTCTGGTAGGAGCTGCCTCATATTATATCCAAATAAACGAAGGAGGAAAGTCAGAGATGACCCCACATTGTAGCCAGAGGGAAGAACCAGACCCAGGAGACCTGAAGACCTTTCCTGGAGGAATGCCAACATACTCAAGATCAGCGACAAGTTTCTTACCGCATCTCCACTGTACTGCTTTAAACAGTGCAGGAAGCGACACGTATTCGCCAGCCAAAACGACGTCATCTGAAAATCATCGTTGTGTTTCTGGAAGAGCAAAATTAAAACATGTGAGACCCCCTCCTTTGGTGGGGGAAGCCGGCATAGCAAGACAAAGTGATTTGGAGTTGCCCCACCTAGATCAGGCAGCTCGCTCTCTGCAGATGGGCAGTATTAGCCATATGTCCCCTGCAAACTTTTTTTTTTTTTAATCTGTAAATGCAAACAATTTTATTGCTAAGATCATAATTCTCCTTGTTCTTCTAAAAAGGGAAGTTATAAGAGTATTTGGGTTTGAAAATCGCTACGAGTGCTGAATTTCACACACTTTGACATGGTTATAACCATCTTACACCATCTCAACTGCAAGAGAAAATGGACACCTACCTTCAGCACTTTCTTAATGCCGTTGATGGTGGAGGTGAGCAAAGAGTGCACTTTCTGGTCGTCGTTGATGTAATCCGCATGTCTGATGCACATGTAGAGGATGTAGGCGGGAAGGCAGGGAACAGTAGCAGACACTGCCTGGGGCTTGAGATCTAGAAGGTTTGGGTTTGGTTGGTTTTTTTTTTTGGCTTTTTGGGGGGTTTTTTTGTTTTGTTTTGGGTTTTTTGGGGGTTTTCTTGGGGTGTTTTTTTTTTTTTTTTTTTAAATCCTCTTAAAATTCACCAGCTGCCAGGTGAAACAGGGAACACCAGAGCTGGAGACATACCCAGGCAAACCCCTCTCCCCCCAGCCCTGGGGAAGCTGAGATTTTGGCAGCTTGCATCCCTCTCTGCAGCATGGACACAGAACCAGAGGTCCAACTACAGGACAAATGGACCTGCTGGAGCCGGCCAAAGCAGAAAAGCCACAGGACCAGGGCTTGGGAGGGTAGCACAGTCCGCACTGAAGTTTGTGACACTACGACATTACACTTTAGGGATGCGCAGATGTGCACAGGTGGCACTAGATCTTCTTTACCATGTAAAAGCCTACTCAAGCAGCGCACAAATAACCCTAGAAAAAGCTCCCTGAAGCTTTCAGGAATACCTCCCACAGGTTATAAAGCTCCCCTCTGAATTCACAACTCAGTAAATCACTCTTTCCCTCAAGATACTGAATCCTAACGGTAGCTGCGGGAATTTGCAGCCTCTAAAGGAAGAGCCTGTCTGATTAGGGAAACTTCAAAGACCACAGCAACGTGCTCGTGCTGCTCTTTGAACACTTTTTAGATCCTTACTAGACTCTGCCGGGGTTAGAGAGTGATGGTAAATACTAACCCAGGGAAGCATGAGTTCTCTAACAGTGTTGAATAAGGGGATGCTGGCAGCAATTCTGATCAGACCTTCCAGTGTAAGAGAGCTCACAAGATTATTATCTGTTATCTGTTATTATCTCATAAATCAAACTACCTTTGTTCCATTGCTGTGCAAAATCCCTGGGGTCTATCCCTTGCTATGCCCTCCCCATCTATTACCACATGATATGAAGCTCAGCAAGTTACTGCCTGCTCTAAAAACTGCAGCCTCCTTTCTGCATTTTCCATTTTTTGTAGTCCCTAAGGATTATATCCATGCTGGTCTACCTGCTTAGGGCTGCACTGCTTTACCCACCAAAACTGCCGTCACCATAAACGTGCAGCCCCAGAAGGGATTAATTTGAGAAGATCTATTTGCCTGTCTTGAGATCTCAAGTTTACAAACTCTCCCAGGCAAGAGAAGAAGGAGCCGGGCACAGAAGCAGAACAAGTTCCTCACCTGTAATGAGGTTTCGGATGAGGAGTGGCTCATCTTCTTTATAATATTCCAACATGCCCTGAAAATCTTTCTCCTTTCTCTGGACAGCAACTTGCATGGTACGCTCGTGCCGCCTCCTCTCTGCTGGTACCATGGCTTGGGATGCTGTGAAGAGAAAAGAGCATGAACGGTGATATCTGGTGATCGAGAACTACTCACGTCCTCCATTGGCCTTAGAGCAGACACCAGGTCAAAGTATTATATATTAAGTTTCCAATAATGTCATCAGCTTCGACAGACTTCTAAAAATATAGATAACCAGGTCTTGAATTACCAGTCAGCAGTAGTTCTGACTCTGAATGAAATAAAGTGCAAAAGCTAGACCTAAAGAGGAAAAGATGAAGTCATTTTTTATTTTCCAAGGAACCACAGGCTAAAAGGTAGTAACCCTGTGGGAAGCTTTTCAGTGTATCATTTTCAGAGAGGGGAAAAAAAAAATAGCCAGGCAATGAAAAAACACCTAAGCATCACATCTTCTGGCTGGCTGTAAAGCTGAAGAACTGCAGTGGCACACCATTGAGCATTGTGCTTCCATAAAAATTTAATAAAACAGAAGAGACCAGCGTGCAAGTACTGCAGTAAACAGCAGCCTGCTGCATGCAGATTACACTGACGGAGACCAGCTGTGCTAGCCATGGAAATCCTCCAGTTATTCAGCTTAATTTCACTTAATGCCTAGTTTTCAGAAATTAGCTCATGAGAACAAGGTTATGTGATTAATCACAGCATCGCGAGAGAACGGGAAGCTCCTTCTATACAACACAGATGTCACATTTGAAGTTTTCTGATCAAGCAGAATATACATCTATATTTTAATCCTAAGTGATTTTAATCCCCCTTGAAACTACCAGAACAGAGTAGTTGCCTGCTAGCCACGGGTCTCTCTAGATCTCTGCTTGGGTCACAGCATTGACAGCAATGCAAGCAAAAAGGTTTCTTAAATACCCTCCGAACGCTGGTATACCAGGTGTCAGATCAACACCTCCAGCAAGCACTCACCCTCCATCGCTTCACGGACCCTCTTCCAAGTTTACCACGTTCAACCACGTTAACAAGCTAAAGCTACAGCAGCGCAGCTATACTTGCTCAAAGGCAGCCTAAGCATGACCCAGAAGCTTCATTTGGACTTTTGGTTCCCTGCTGTCACACCACCGATAAGCTCAGTGCTAGCTCAGTGTGCCAGAATGAGCAAAGTCTTACTTTAATACAAAGAAAAAGAGAAAAACCTACAGCTCTCCAAGGCTGGCTAAAGGAGTGAAATCAGAGTGCTGTTCCCCCACCCCAATGTCTACCAACAGCCAAGTTACCTTCAAAATCTTGGACCTTCTTCATGTAAATCTTCAGCTGCTTCTTCAGCTTCTTTTCATTCTTTTCCAACTTCTCTAGCAATTCTTTAAGATCCTGAAAAACAGAAGATGCATTGGGTTAAAAAAAAAAATCAAACCCAAGAACAACTCACCTGGGGTGAGTTTGAAGCTGGAGTCACTCAACAGCCTGGGCTATGTATCACTACCGCATGGTGTGAGCATCTTGGTACAAGAAGAGCTGTGTTATTTCTGGATTGCTCAGAGACCCTTACCTACAACACAAAGACCGTGGACGTTGTGTACCTGCTTTTTCTAGGAGTAGCCTACAGCCTACCACCCAAAGCATTTTACTCCTGGCTGTTAATCATATTTAAACTAGTTGGATACTAGAGTTGTTGAGAAAGGCAAGCAGCCCTCACCTGAACTTAGGAGGGGCCAGAGTTCGCTCCAGACCTTGCAACACAGATACAGGAAACGAGAAGGGGAAAATTTATGACCAACAAGGCCAGCTGTTCAGGATGGCAACTGCCCCCCACACTCCCAATAAATGCAGGTAAAAAGAAAGGATTGTGTTATCTGTGTGTATAATTACTGAGTATAGGGTCCCCAGCAACTTCAGTGATCTCATTTGGTAGGCAGTGCCACAAAGTAGGCAGGCTTAAAAAAAAATTAAAAAATAAAGTACTTAGGGAGTCACAAGAGTCATACAGCCACTGAACAACAGTTCAAGGCCAAGTACCAATACTCCCAAATGCACCAGTGGAAGATGCTGAAGGATCATGCAGAGAGTTTAGGAGGGGTGGAAGAGACCCCAGTGCCTTCTCCTCCCCTTCACATCTCCTATCTCCTTTCTCTCAACCTGTTTTTTTTCCTCTTCCTTAGGCTGTGTTTTCAGTCCAGCCCCTTACCAGATTTTCATTGGTGAGACGTGTAATTTCTTGCTGAAGTCCAAACTCCACCTGGGCCTCCGGAGACAGCTGCAGGGTCTGCAGGAAAGCCTGCTGCTGTTTCTCCATCTCTTCTTTCATTGCATCCACCTGGTTTTTCAGAGCTTCTACCTCCTCCTCATGCTCTCTTCTCTGATCCTGGAGCTGTGCTTCCAGTAACCTGAGAAAAGGACCACACCGATCAGCCTGTGGTCTTGGCATCATGGCAGTAACCACTGTTTGAAGTAAGATCCTTCAAAGTCCACCAGCTTGGGAGATGTTCCCTATAAAGTCAACCTCCCTATAAAACTGACACACACAAAGGGGCGCTACAGCTATTATTGCCACATTTGTTATAGTACAAATTAAATACTTTTGAGATTAGAGACATGAGATCAAAAGTTTGGGGTTTTTTAAATAAAAGGGGGGGAGGGGAAATCCAAGAGCTCCCTTTTTTCTGCAACTGTATCACAAATTTGGGTTCCTTTACTCTCCCCATTAGCAAAAAGCAAATGCATGGCAAGAAAGCAGTGCAGATCAACACCTGCGGGTTTTTCAAAAGCTCCGCTTGAAGGGCATTTGCTTTTCTGCTCACCCCCTTTCTTACTCTTGAAAACCAAACCGTATGTCTTGCAAATGACTCCGTTCAGTTGGACTGCCACAGGCTTCGCTTGCTACTGCTGGGAGTTTCAAGAAAGGCAGAAGCTGAAACGCTTCATTCCTTCTAGTTGTTTGCAGAGCTCCTATTTATCTTTACTTAACAAGAAGTATATTCATTTATATGTCAATTTTCATTCATAAACTACCTGCAGAAAACTATACACAAGGCAATTTTCTGTCATCTTGATCAGTTCCTGCTTTCATTATCACTGCTGACTTCACCAGGACTCTTCAGCAGTGGGTAAAAAGACTTGCTTCCTTGTACTCCGTAACACACAAACACTAACGCCATGATACACAGCTGACAGAAGTCACCAAAACCAGCTCTTCTCCCGCTTTTAGGTGGGTACCCAACTTTTTCTCTAATAATTTGTCCTGCCACCCTCTCCCACCCCCCTTTCCCCTACACCAGGTCTCCTTCCAGCCCTGCCCTGAGCCTAGGCACAAGGACAACCCCCGGGGGGAAATGCTGAGCTAAAGCGTTAGCAAGGCATTTACTTAATGCATTATCCAGCCATTTGCAAAACCAGAATGCCTTTGTTAATCCAGTGGAAGAATGATTCATCACTAAGATGTTAACTGCCCTCCTGTACACACACTTGCTGATGGAGATGCTGACAAACCTGGCAAGTGACAAGATAATTGATTTTTAAAGGGTATTGTCTACCCTCTGCTAAATGGAAATCTCCTTGTTAGTCCATCAGCTCTTTCAAGAAGACAGAAATAAATGACTCCAGAAGGTATGAGGAATCTGAGAAAGGGGCATCAAGCCAGAAACTGCAAAGTATTAGTCCCAGACTACACAGGGCGAAGGTGGTGAAGAGGAAGATATCCCAGGGGGATAACAAAGCTCATGTCCTTGCTGTAGCTCATGGATGCGCTCTCCTGGGCAGAGCTAGACAGCCACACACCCAGCTCAGGGGCTTCGGCTCCTCTGGCATCAGATGCAAACAGCGATCCTCAAAGGTGAGGAAGACTCTGATGTCGATAGCTTAGCATTTACCCAGGACATGCACAGACTTGGAGCTGTGCCAGTGGGGAAAAAGCTACAACCCTTCTGGGTCCACTAGGAAATTAACAGAGATTCACGCCTGTGAACTATTTCCTGCAGGAACAATTAAGCATGGGATTTTTTTGTTGGTTTGGGTTGTGTGCTTTTTTTTTTTTTTTTTAAGGACTGTATAAAAAAAATACATGCTTTCTATAGAAGATTTCTGGATGAAAAGCATCAATCATTCTCCAGTTTGTTTTTTGCTGTTGTTGCTTTTAGAAGATCTAAACAACCCAATTTCTACTCCCATTTTCCAGCAAAAGATAGAAAAGGATATTTTCCAACAATAGAAACACGGGCAGTAACACACACAGCCTCGTAATCATGTTGTCAGGAGTTATATTCTTAATAGGCTTGGAAAATACAGGCCCACCATAAAATAAGTATTAAGTACTTAATTTTCATTTTATTTCTTCACATGGGTTCAGATTAACTGTGAGCTGTCCTCAGAAAAACACGCTCCTTCTACGAACTTGGGCTCCTACATTGCTTTGAAAAACAAATTAATCATCCCCAGTATTTTTCCTGTTATTGTCTGCTTTTACCCTGATCCCTCTAGATGTCACAGCTTTAGACTACTTTATACAAAAGATTATTTTGACTTTTCCTCTCTACAGTATCAGTAATCAGCTCATTTCATAACTTTTATAAAAATCATATATACTGGAGCCTCATAACCACCCTGCAGCAGAGCACACACTGATTAGCATTTAATTATCAGCTCTTCCAAGCAGCAGGTTGAACCAGGAGAAGAACCCAGGAGTCCTCCTCCCTTGCTTTAATCTCCATTTGTGTTCCTAAACGTTCATTAGCTTGGAGATGAGAGATCATTACAGAATCACCAGCATCCCCAGGAGATACAGAGGTTGCAGGTACTGCCCTCGTGTGTCCTGCTGGGATGTTTGCCCACCAGACCTGGACATGGGGAGAGCTGTGGAAGGACGGTGCTGTGTGTCCACCACACACCTTCCCCCTTATAGCTATAGGCAACGCATGGATGGGAGTGCACAATCCCGGGAGCATGCAAAGCAGACAGCATCGCAATACAAGCACAGGGACTCCACTTCTGACATGTCAAGGACTGGAAGAAAACACTTTAGGGAGGTGCTACATCTTAGTGCAATTTGGAAAGAAAATATCTGAAATGTTTGGGTTTTTTTTTTTTTTTTTTTTTCCCCCCCTTTGGTGTGTCGTGTGTTACACACAGTAGCACCAGAAGGCTCCACATATGTTGGGGTCCCACTCTGCTAGATGAATGGCTCAGGAGCCTGTGCCTGTATTACAGGAAAACCACAAGCATAAACTTCATGATTTTAGGCCATATCTACTTAACACAGGTAGGCAGACCTGCGCGGATCTTTGCACATCTGTGTACTCCGAACTCCTGGACACTGCCGTTGACACCTGTGGGTGCCATCTTTTGTTCAGTACCTCCACTTGCTCTGCCTTGAACTGCCAAGTGGTTTCTTAAGTCTCTTCTCCCCTTGTGTGTGGCTGCCTGTCACTCCTTCCTGTCTGCAGAAGTGTTTTGTAGNTTTTCCCCCCTCTTCCTGGAGATTACAGCTTCCCAACACCTTTATCACGCAATTTCCCATTAATGTAACATAATTCTTACTGAATCACAGCTCAGGCATTAGTGACAACAGCCACCATCAGCAATGCCCAATTAAAATCGCAAGGACTCCTCTGAAAATTAGAGGAGGGTCTCAATTTCTCAATTCCTCCAGTTTGGATATCCCACCTCTGGCTGCTCCCAGAGAGAACAGCAGGTCCTATAGGGGACAAGAGGACAACAGCAGAGGAAGAGAAAGAAACAAAGCGGCAAGCGAAAGGGAGAGAGGGGAGAAGAAGCACTGGGGAACAAAGAAAGTGTTTGACCTGGCAACTTGCTTTAAACCTTGATAAGCCAAGCCGAGCTCTCCATCTTCATTGAGATACCCCCAGTCCTCAGTCTTGCTAGAAATAAAGGACAGAAAAAGGAAACAAGAGGACAGAGAAAGACAAAAGGTCAATTGCAATAGAAGGGGAAAAGGTGCAGAATCCTTATTAATTTAGTTTTATTTTATTTTTTAAAGCACACTTTCATTACATTGTATTTCCTTTTCCACCACGGTGAAGGAGAACCATGTCCTGGTCGTGCCCTGTACGACACCCCTGGCTAGTGGAGCTTCTCCTCCCTCCCCAGCTGTGAAACGTGTCCTTGCGCAGCCCTTTCCTCCCCGACCCACCGCAGTCAACGTGGGAATCCAAAATCGTTCAGGTCAGAAGGGACCATCACAGATCACCCAGTCCAACCTACTGCCAGATTATCATAATTCCCCGAGATGTTACTGTTTTTACCAAAAAGCCCAACTCCTGGAGGTCAGAGCTTGAGTTTTCATTTCTGGATGGCTAAACTGTTTCCCATATGATTGCAAGGAAAAGCTGGCAAGCCCACGCCACACCAGCTAGCTCAAATCCTCATTAAAACCTTATGCTTAAAAACCAGGGAGGAGAAACAAGGACCTTGATGGATAAATGAGGGAGCAGAAGTCAGCATAAGGGGTAAGGAAGAGCTGTCCAAAGACAGACGGGGTAAAATGAAAAGCACAGCGTGATCCTTAGCAGCTCCCAACAGACTTCCCTGCTTCCCCCCCAAAAAAAAATGAACTATTTTTGAGCTGGAACAGCCCACACGCACTTCCAACCCACAGTGCAAAATAGCCCGACCCCACTGTTTACGGCATACTGATAGCTTGGAACAGCTCACTCCTCTTCCAGACCTTCTGCGCTCTGGCAGATCTCACTAATAAGTCATTTTTAAGACAAGTTTCTCCACTTCCCTCCTTCTGCAGCAACTTCCACTGGTCTAAAATAAATTTTCTTCCTTCTACTTCAGTCGAGGGTCTCCTCAATCATCAAGTCAAACACATCAGCCTTTCCTCAGAGCAACCTTCAGTCCAAACACCCCACGGATGTTTGTTTCCTTACATCCATATGAGATCAAATCTCCTCTGTATCCGGCCAGGCAGAAAAATGCCCAGAAAAGTCTCATCTCACTTTAAAACTAAAAGTTTCCTTTTAACAGGGTTGGGGTTTTTTTAAGTTACAAAAGGCAGGAAACTCATTTATCTTCTTTAATAAGGTGTTGAACACATTACAAATGAGTGAGGTAAGCTGGTCAACCTGACCAGGAACACTTGCTATGGCGAGATTTTACTTGGCTTTGATGCGAGTTAGAAAACAGTTTTTCTTTTTGGAAATAATAATTACAAAAATAAACAACAACAACAAAATCACTTAATATACCATTAAACGTTCAGAGAAAAAAAAAGAACCAAGCCAATATGCATCTCCTACTTTGAAAAGGGGTGGAGCAGATGCCATTCCCTGCCAAGAAAAGCTCTGCATATTTAACTGGAAAATGACAAACTTTCTACAGCAAATTTTCACACGAGGAGAGCAGTGAGAACTGTGGTGGTGCAGCACTACCACGAAAGGACTCAAGAGGTGTATATCCCTTTGATCCTGGTGTACGAGCATGGCATTTCTCAAAAGTAGCAAACGTTTCAGGCATTAACACTTGGAAAATTCATCTGTTAAAGCCATATGTATGAATTTAGATTAAAACCTTATTTTTAACCGTACATAGCAGGCTTCCAAAAGGGTCTGTAGGCTGACAGATACAGGGAGGCTTATTGGTCTGATTTGGGTAAATTTGTTAGTAAGGTCTTTTTTTTTGGTTCAGATAATCTTAACAGAACATGTACTTAGGCACTGAAAACCAAGAAAAAAACCCAGGAAGGATCCTCACTATTTATTACATGTCAGTAACCTGGGAAATCTCACCCGATGAGCAGCATTTTTAAGAGATGCATTTTCCTGGGTAACCTCCTTTGAAAAAATAGCTTTCCTTCCTTTTTTTAATCATATGCATTGTGGTAAATGAGGAAAGCAGCTCAAGGGGGTGCCATTATACTAAGATAAAACTGCCCTTGGAAACAAGCATTCTGTCTGTGTTCATCAACACGGCACTGACTCAGAAATCACCGAGCTTCCCTTCTCCCAGAAGTTCATATTGACCAAGGCATTAAAAGTCAACAGGAGTCCTTTCTAGCTAATTAGATTAATTAGTATGTGCCAAAATAATTTCCTAAAATGCCGGGTAAATCCTTCTCTCAAACAAGCCTGAAATGAGTTGAAAGGACATGATTCACAAAACCTCATTTCTCCTTTATCCTTATCTTGGAGGTACGGGTCTGGGGGAGCAGCTGGCGACCTGCAGTTGGCAAACTGCCTTCATGAAAGGGGGAGAAATTCCTGCCCAAACACCTCCCTCCCCTCCTCCAACTAGCTTAAAGGAGATACAGGTATACCAAACCCCAGAGATGTTAATTTTAGCATCTTCAGATAATTATCATCTCTTAATAAAGAAGGAGCATTTCATTTTCAAACACAGATATGCTTTTTTTTTTTTAATTAAATGGAAAACTAATGCACATCACAGATTAGACACAGGACAGAGTGGGAAGCAGTGATAAGAAGAGACACATTGGAGAGTGGTAAGCAGAGATATGAACCCCTTCCATGTGATGGCCTCTTCCAGCTGCAAAAGCATCCTCCAAGTGAAGCCAGCATCAGCCCTTCACTTTGCACTGCAGCTACAGGTGGGACTTACCAAGCAGAAAAAAAAAAAAAAAGAAAAAAGAAAAAAGAGCCATGTACTCTATAGAAATCACTTGGAAGTTATCACAGAAGTTAATTTCAAAAACTAAGCCTGATCTGCTTTGTGATGCCAGGTTATAATATCTAACATTATCATCTGGTCTTTTGTTGGCTCTATGTTTCCCACCAACATCAAACAGGCTTGAAAGAAAGATCCCAAGAACTGAAACAGGGAACAAAGAGCCTACTTCACTTTCCATTCCGTTACTGAAGCAGAAAATTAGCTGGAAACTAACTTGATGCTTTTCCCTTTAGCAGCTGAAAGTCAGCAAGAGAAAAAAAAAAAAAAGAAAAGAAAAAAAGCTGAGTTCACTGCCTTTATAAGGGGCTGCTTTTAGTTCAAACTTCCCCTTGACCTGGCATCAAAGGGCTTTCCCCTGAGAGCGGCGTGGAGAAAGAGAATTGCTACGTGGGCAGGGTTAGCAGCACCTGGAAGATTTTCCTGTTTTCCTCCTGCTGTATTTAAAAGTCCTGGATTATACAGAAATAGAGTGAATAAAAGGTCTGTCTCCCACCAAAATAAAGCCATGCTCCATCCCCAGCCTAAATAGCTAAGACATGACAACTTCAAGCTAGGAGTGACCCATGGGTGGACCATGGCTTTACCACATCGGTCAGACTGAACCGATGGAAGAGCATCTGCCTCGATTAGAAACAGCCAACAGAATGAAGGTATCAGGGTAAAGAAAAATGGGAGTGCTTCCTGCAGCGCAGATGGGAGAAAAAGTGGCTCTTGCTTATTAATCCCACTTCAGGATTGCAATCCCACCAGAGAAGCTTTCCATTAAAATACTTATTGATCAAGATTAGAAGGAGAAAGCAGTTTTCTTTCTCATGCTGACGCACTTGGGTACAGAGCTGCTTAGGTACGAATGCAAATTTGTGCTGGGGGGAGGGAATGTTAATTTATATCGACAAATACAATAATCCACGCTCCTCGAACATTTGTTTTCATCTGGTTTTTTGCCATCGACTCCAGCCTACAGTTTATAAACCAACCCAATATACAAACAAATGCACAGGGAACCATATAATGGGGACACTGGTGGTGATTAACGAGCCATTGCAGAAAATCAGGGTGATAGTATGCAGAGCTACTGCTACTCTATTGCAAGACCAAGCTTCATATGAGAGGTAGACGAGAGAGGTGATAGGAAACTGAGCCTGGAGACTGCAGATTTCCCTTTTCAAATCTCAAGAGGCCAAAACACACCACGGCCTGACCACATAAAATTCTTAAATTGCAGCTCACCTGTGCAATTGCAAGGAAAGAGATTTATACGCTATGGAAAATTAGACCATTGCAGCATTTTTTATGATTTCTGTGTGTGATTCCACCCACTACAGTAGTCTGGAAACCAGAATGGCTGAACAAGGACCAGAGTCTCCCGGCAGTTGAGTGAAAGCGGACAACATGCACTCCAGGATGGCCAAATCGAATTACTATTGGGGACCAGTGATACAACCCATACATACAGGTCAGACACATGCCCTATGAAAGCAGCAACTCTTATTTTGACTCAAACTCCTTCACCAACACCTGAACACAAACTAACCATCCCTACACGTGCACACTGGAGAATACAGTTTAGGGAGTAATTAAAGCTGTGCCTGACAATGGGATTTCACATCCCATACCAGTGCCCACAGCTCCAGGAGAACATTGGAAGGAAATAAGAGAAAATCCACAGAATTCATTAAGTGACCAAAAGACACACCTTGCAGTAGGAAGCATCCTGAGCCCCATTGATTTACTGACAAAAAGGTGATGTTTAAATCAATCTCATCACCTCTGCTGCAGGAAGGGCAGAAATTTCATCAGCAAGTTCACTTTAGGAAAGCAAATATTCAATCGCAACAAATTGAAAAAAAACCCCAAACACTGCTCCTGATCCAGCCAGACATGATGCCCAGGTGAGAAACCAGTGTCACGAGAGTCCTGGACCCCAACACTCCCCACTCTTCCAAGTCCCCTGGCTGAAGTGAAAGCTGACAGTACTAGTGTGGGCAGAGCCTCAGTCCACCCATCAGGGTTTTAAGCTATGTTTAAATGCAATGCATGTGGAACCCAGCCCTTCCAGCAAGCCCGCCTTTGTATTCAACACAGGGTTAACTGGAGAGATCTCCACAGGTTCTCCTAGGGCTTTCCCAAGAAGTAAAATAGATGCAAATTCAGAAAATCCAGCCCATACTATGGCAGGAATTTGGGGGACATACAGCACAGACATGATGACCAAAGTTGACCACACAGCTGTATATACATTGAATTTTTTTACACATGAATCCGGGCACATGAATTGCACCTTTTTGGCCATCCAGTTCTGAAAGCATTAAGCAACTCTTCACAATTTTTCATACTGCATTCAAAGATGGTGTGTCTTTGCTCATATTCATACAGGTATGAACAAAATTCTTATTAAGTCATGGTCTTTCCCAGCCTGGACTACCTTCTGCAACCAGTTTACAAAGTGCCAAAGTATACTGTGTTATTAAAAGCCATTAATCCACAACGGTTAGGTCTTCTAACTACCTTGCTGAATGCAAATTATTTAGGAAAAAAAGCCTCAAACATCTCTGTTTATCAAGAGAAAAGGAGATGAACATTCAATTTCCTTCCAATAAAATAAATATTTACTTTCCATATTACCTTGCTGTTTAATCCATGTAGTTTTGTCTTCTTGCAAGATACTACTTTTTTATTTGATGTCCTCCTGGATAGCTGCAAGGATTGATTTAATGCCTCACAATATAAGCCCATTGTTACTATAAGGACAGGCACACGTTTACAATATTAACCCTCGCTATGGGAAACCTGTAATCAAACGAATGTTCCCGACTCCTAGTTAAGATGCAAGAAAACCAATAATGTGGGTGTTGCCAGAGAATACAGCGTGTGTTTGTTAGCTCAGTTCACCATCGCGGGCTTTTGCCACTGGGAAAACGAGAGGGGAACCGTGCTGTCTTCCTAGCATAGCATGAGGACTTACTTGAAATAAGTAACTCTTAAATATATCCCAAATCCTAGTCTTGCTACTATCTGTGTACTGGAAGCAAAGTCAAAATCCAGTTTTGCTCACTTCCGTGTTGGCTTTTCTACCTGCCCAGTATCTCCCCTCCCTCGAGGACACGCTGCCCCAAAGATGAGGGCTCCTCACCCATTACTAGACTTGCATCTTTGGTCCCGTGTTTATGGTCCATCCTTGACCCTAGGTCCAGAACACAATCCAGAAGCTGGTAACTCTCTAAAACATGTTGTCAATTTTGGTCTGGATCCCATCTCTCACACTTCGGTCAGCCCCTCCTGCTGCTGGAAAAATTTCGGCCACACTTACCGGTTCGTCTCGCACATCCCCTGGTAGGCTTCAATCGCGTCCTCTTGATCAATGTGCTTGTCACTGTTTGGCCAGCTGGCATTGGTGGTGATGCTTTCCTAAATTCAACATGCAAAACACAGCAGCATGACATCCTGCACATCTCCTCCTGTCTTTCAAAGTTCCTGATACTGAACAACTCCCAACCATCCTTAATAGAAGCTTCCTCAAGGCATCCATCAGACTAGAAAGTTTCTATGAATTCATACGCACGCAAAAAGACAGCAGCAGAGATTAGGAGATGGAAGGAGGATGCATGAACCTGGGAGGGGGACAAGGGGTGTGTGCGGTCTGAAATATAAAACATACCAAAACCTCGAGGAACGACAAGGCAGTGAATTAAAAAGCCCAAGTGAGAGGTTTCAGAAAACGTACTCTTCCATCAGAACAGGCTCTAAACAAAAAGCCTTCAAACGACTGTGATGGGACAGGCTCTCTTCTTGCCTACACACCAGTAGAAACACATTACAGCTGCACCAGCATCAAGTGAGCAGAATCTGGTCCAGAAGCTCTTTTACCCAATCCCATTTCCTTGCAGAATAAGCCGGTTGTCACAAAACACCACTGGGAACCATCTCGGACCACCACACCTTGGTGCAGGGCTGGAGAAGTTGTTCCTTGGCGTGGGCTGGCTAGACCTCATCAGGTCTGGGGTCAAGCATTTTCCAGCAGTACATACCACCATAGGACATAGAGTCCTCGACTGTCTGAAATGATGTCTCAGACTTTATCTTATCCATAGGCAAAACCTCCCATAACCCTGCAGAACCTCCTATAACCTCCCCACACCATCCTGCCACCCAGAGCCTACCAAACCAAAAATGGTATTGCTCATCAATCATCAGTGAATTTTCAGCAACAGAACAGGAAAAGGAAAATAAGATCCCCTACCCTCTCAATTACCATGTTTTTGCCTGTCTCTTTTTGCTGGGCTGCCTTCATAATCTGTGTCCTGAGGATGAGCACCTCTTCTTTCCGCACTTCCAATTCCTCGTTGGCCGATTTCAGCTGATTCAGTAAGAGGTTATAACTGTCCTGAATATCGTTGGACGAGTTGTTCTGCGTTGCTCGGTCTGCGATAGCCTTCCTCAGTTCATTAAGTTCGTTTTTCAGCTTCTTGTTCTCCGACTCCAGCTCTTGCCTCTGGAAAATACCAAGCCATTAACCAGTTTATCTAAACTGTCTTGCAGTGCCTCATCCTTTTCCAAGGTGCCTCTAAGGTAACTCAATTACCGATATCACAGCTGAATGATCAATTCATGCCAGGATCTGGATTTTGCTGCCTGTCCAGCCATGTGTGGCTCAGAAAAGATTTTTGCTGTAATCAGTACTCTGCTGCCATTTAATAACAACACTACAGGGTGACACAGGGGAGATTTTTTTATTTGTTGACACTATTTTTAAACACAAAAGCAAGCCCTTAGAGAAGCTAAACATGTTTGCTGCTTCTCCACCCCTTTTCCTTCTCAATCAAGAAATCACCACAAACCCCACAATGTTTAGCTCATCTTCCGTATTCATTAGATAAGCTGGAAGAAGCCGATTTACATGACCCTTCATCACGGCAGACATCCTGTTAGGTGAGCTACGGCTGTGTGAATTCCCATTGCAGCTTCTTTTCTCATACATTTTGTAATTCCCCTACCCCGGTGCAACGTTTGCAGTTAGAGGATTTTCTTGCCCTGACGTCTCGTCAGCTGCTGGCATTTGACAGGCAGAGGCAATACTGTACAAGTTTGATGCCAACTGCTTCTCCTGAATAATGATGCATGAGCATCATCACTGTGTTTGCTGAGACAACGAAAGGGCTTATTTGCTTTTGCATGACAGTAGAAGATAGAAGAATAAAACTCTGGCAGCTAAGACAGCCTTTATTTCAGTATTTCACCATGAAGCTTTGTTTGCAGGTGGTAGCACCACATTTGGCAGCTCTTTGCCAGCACACAAAGCCCACCTGGAGCATCCCAGCTGGGTCAAGAGTATCTTTGCTCCAGTGGATGGCGCAGTCCTTGCTATGGGTCACAGATGGGGAGGGAGCCAGACTCCTGGGGTCCTGCTCACAGCCCGAATCCCAACAACCCACCTTCTCTTTGCACCAGATCTATCACCAGCTGCTGCCTGGTGGCACCCAGGACTGCTCCCTCCTGTCCCCATGCACCCAGGCCTCTCAGACAACACCAAAACCCAACGGGATCCATATCCCACTACTGGAAGGCACAAACCAAGACATCTGCAAGCAAGCTGACAAAGTCAGTGATTTGTGGTCAGCTCTTTCCTAGGGACCGACCCCTATCCCTGTGGATTCTCTAGCATCTACAATAGCACAAGCTCTTTCCCCACTGAGATCCAGGTGCTTCTCTCTCCCCACTGCCTTTTGACCCTTTCCACAGCTTTCTTGCACGATCCCTCTTATCTATAAGGACATCTGCTTCATTATGAGCTTTGGCTGAGGCAAGCTAACGCACCCAAAAATGGCTGGAGGGGATGGGGGCAATTTATACAGCGTGTAGCTAGCACAGCTGTGTAAACCTCGTTTCCATAGGAAACGGGTGTTATAATTATAAATCCTTACAAATTATAAATAGCATGCCTTATCACAGCAGAGGTGTGAACATGAACAGAATAGCTGATCTAGCATCTGGGCATACTCCGAGCTGAACAAACACCATCACAGTCAGGTACTTTATACCATCTATCATTAAAAAAAAAAAAAGGGATAAGAAATGCATTACATCCAGCAATTCCTCCACATCCACATTAACCACAGCTCAGCAGAGGGAGCATATGAGACACCGGCTCTTCTATAACTGTTTTTTAAAACCAGAGTTTGAGAAGTGCGCGCGGGCGGGAAATCGATACCAAACTGGGTTTAACTCTTCTTGCCGCGTGGCTAAAGCATCGACTCACTTTCCACTCTCTTCTGATCATGCTTAGAGACAGGTGAAGGGTAAGAAGAAAGCGATTAACTGCTTTTCTACACAAATGGCTCTTCTGCGATTCTTGCTATCTGCTGGATAAGATCCCTGCTTTTCTTCTTTTTCCCCCTCCTTCTCATTTGTTTTCTGCCCTCCTCCCCCCCCCACCTCTTTCCCCCCACTTTTCTTTTTAAATGGGTCAGCCACACTGCTAACTCCAGATACTGGCCATACCAAGCTGTGCTCCAGTTAGAAACAAAGCCAGGCAGATCAGGAAAGAAAGCAATAACCAACAACCCTGCTCCAAGAGCCTGTGCCCTGGACTCCTTTCAGAGTTTACAATTAAATTAATTCCCTACTCCTTTCTTGGTAGATTGTGGGCACGGAGCAGTGTTAAAATATCTATAGACATGGGCAAGATGCCTATCATCGCCTGCCTGGATGCTCCTTTTGCATCTGATGCTGGCATCGGCAATGGCAGAACAGAAGCTAAAATAAAATGCTTTGAACGTGGAAAGGGAGATTTCTATTTGTGCTGTGAGAATGTTCTTTCTTCTGCATAGTCCAATAGCGCTGACTTATTTGACAGGTTATATGGACAGAACATCCTGAACTTGAACTCACACTTGTCCCGCATGTACAGCATTATGGAGGTGTGAAGGGGTACCCAAGCACCAACGGTGATGGAAACAGCCTCACTCCTTATGAAGGGGCTTATATAGCAGTGCTGGGTAAAGTATGAGCCTGTGTAAATCAGAGGTTAGCACTGCCATGCCAGGAATTTGCCCTCTCTTCTATTTCTGGTACTTGACAGGAAAAGAAAATAAAATCCTCTAGAAGCTCATTTTATGATGAGCTTCCAAGTCTAAGGGATGAAACAAACATCCCAGCTATGTGAAGAGCAAAAAATCAAACTATGCATTGTGCTCCTGCTAGGAACACAGAGTCAGGGCAAGGACTCCTTGGTGCTTTCACTCCCACTCCCACTTTCCCAGCCTGAAAAACAAGCTGGAAAATACATTTAGCACTGGGGAACTTCTTGTTTTACAGGTGTAACTCAGGGACACATCTCCCACCAGGAGAATAAATGAGGAGTTTCACGTCCCTCCAGCCCTGCATCATGGCTAACCAAACACCTGCCTGGGCATATTTTGGGACAGCATCTACTGAAAGCTCTAGTTATCCATTACAAAGGACACATAATTTATGCCTGCTGTAAACATACCAGCGTTAGCCCAAGCTTCTCACATTCCTTCACAGCGCTACAAAAAGAAACAACCACCCCTTATCCAAATGAGCTTCTCTAAGGAAGGACTGTGCCTCACTCGCTTCCCTCCATCAAAATCTGCACCAAGAAAAGGCTCCCACCAAAAACTAATCCCAAAGGCCACCATGGGTGCCGTGACAGTACAGGACAATTGCACTGAGACACGAAGCTGGCTGACAGCAGACACGTATGAAGTAGCAGACCACGTGCCGGCTGCAAAACCCAAGCCCGCACGGCCATCCATTAACACCCACACCTTGTATTCTCCCGCTCAAAGGGCTATGCGTGTAAAAAATATCTTGACTAGGACCCAAAAGTGAACAGAAGGCAGTGAAGACTCAGGTCACGAAGTACTGAACAGGACCCAGAAACATCCTTAACCCCCAACAAGACCTGCTCTTCAGCAATAACCATATTTATTATGTTTACCCAAACTATGATTTGTATGCATTATTTTAAAATAATGCATATACTTATAAATATATTTGCATTTGTACTGTTTATTATATTTATATATTTACACTCATATTTATCCAAACCATACCCTGGGTCACTCATGACCTTATCCAAGCATCTCTTCCCCCATCCAATGCAACACTCCTACACCACGATGAGCTGTTCAGCTGCATCAGTAACAGCCTTCACACCTCACCTAGGTCAAAATTCATACTCATATTTGTTTCAGGGAAATATAATGGTTTCTGAAAAGACACTGCAGCCACCTTTCTAAAACCTTCTGAAACCTTTCTAAACTGGCTAAGGAGTCTCAGTTTCCAAAAGATAGTGCATCAGTGGCGTATCAAAGCCAAGATCCCTTCCTCCTCCATAAGCTAGTATCTCACGGACCATTCAAGAGCATCCACAGGAAGAGTTTGCTACGTGTAAGCTTTTAGACACCTCGGCCTAGTTCCCCAAGATAAAGACTTTTTAAGCTGACAAAAAGGAAAAATAAATCTAATTACACAAGACTGTTGAAGGAGCCAGAGATAGTATAAATATTTGAGATACAAATTAGCAGGAGAAATGGAGAGAAGAGCAGAAGAGCTTTGTTATAGTCACAGAAGCAGCTGTCATGGGGGAAGGAGAGAAAAGCAGCACTCAAAATCAGCAGTAAGTCACTCTTTCATTGCAGATGGAGACTTCAAGCAGTGTCCTGATTTCAGAAGTGGGGAAAACACCAGTGAACTGTATTTGTCTCTCTTTTTCAGTGGTTCCTCTCAGGCCAACCCACCTATAGGGAACACAAAATCCTTTCCTTTAGGGCTAAGGATTGCCTCTCACTATGGCATTTGAAGCAATTCCTTCTTGGTTTTCATAGGGACCTCAGTTCTTCCTAGACCGACAGTCACCCAACATGCCAGTACCCAAAATAACATGTGCTACAGCTGGTCTGTGCAGGTCTGCACTGTGTTAAAGCAAGCTTGTAGACCCGGTTGCTCCTCGTTGCAACCCTCAGCTCATTTTTCTGCAACTCCAACAAGAACCTTGTGCTGGAAATCCTTAAAGAGAACCTCTTGCAGTGCAACACCACTAAAAACTAACTCTGAGATGTGTTTCCTTGCACGTTCATTTTCTACCTGTTTTAGGCTAAAGCTTAAACAACCCTGCTTTTTTGTAACACGTGCTACCTACTCCTATGAAATGGTATTAATAGAAGGTTATTAAGGTTTGTTGGATATGTCGGACTATGTATGTTAGTATGTTAGGAATGCAGAAAGTAGGAAAATCCAAACTTAATATTTCCGTTCTGAACTTCCTAGGTTAAAACTTTAAGAAAACACAATTTGTGAACTCACACAGAAGTCAGAACTGCAGAAGCCATTTAAGAAGGTGGCGGTTCTCATTTGCTGGGTTTTCCCCTTCCAAACTGCAACTTCACTTTGCTTTACAAGGTCAAGAAACTTAAAACTTCCACAGCCACGTTTAACCAACTGGAAGACACTTAAGCAATGATCTTAAAGCTCCTGCTACGCTTCTACCCCAATGGGCTGTGCAGAGGTACTAATGAAACTCGGCAGGGTTTCCCTCAATCACAAACAGCACGTCTAGCAAGTGCAACACAAATATTGTGCTTCGAGACTAAAAATTGGATGGACTAAGTGCCAGAAAAAGCTGCTGCTAGAGGTATGCTCTTCGTGAGGCTTGAACATACATCCTTTCCATCTCTAATTTCTGCTTTTTTGCATCCTTTTGAGGAGATGATGCAGACATGCAGCAAAAATTGGTGTTACTACCGTCAGATGGTTTAGTATGACGTTATCCTGGGTAACATGTGTTCCTCTGGATTTCTCAGTTGTATATTTGTTAAGGGGACAGGGAGAGAAGGAGCATCTGAAATGTAGGTCTGCACTACCAAAACCCAAAGCAAGCAAACAAAAAAACCCCTTACAAAGCCTATCCCAGAAACTGGTTTTCTGAGGATGAGCAGGACACAAGAATTGGTCTAACAGTCAAGACCAGAGTACTTGGGTACAGTTAGAGCAGGAGAACACAACCCACACAAGCCGCAACAGGAGCCTAGCAGGTTCCAGCCACTCTGTATGTCATCGGGAGAAAATGGAGGCGGAACTGAAAGGATTTAGAGCTTAGGGACAAGAAGAATTGCAGGGTAGGGCAATAGATGGGAAGACACATGACAACTATGGTAAACCCGCACCGCTGCTGGGAGATGGAGGCTATTACCACAATCCATGCAGCAAATTTATTTGGTTTTGACTTGACTGGCACCTTGGGAACGCAAGGAAAGCAGACAAGCAGCAGAGTTGGAGCCTGGAACAAGAAACACGTTGGGCTTCAGCCGCAAGAATTCACACCTACTGCAATGCAAACTGCTGAGACGTGCAGTGTCACGTCAAAGGAAACCCCAGAAAGTCCCGGTGGGAATATGTGGGAGAAAGCACCCTTCTCCATAAGCAGGCTTGTCACCACTGTGGATGACTCAAACAGGTAGATCAGAGCAGAACAGATGTTGCCTCAGAGAGAAATATCTGTGAGCCCACCCCAGGCCCAGGAGCTGATGGAGAGCTACAGCTTTCAAACTGCTATCTCTAATAGTCAGAACCAATTACAGGAGGTTTTGGGTTATTACCACATTCAGACAATTTGTTCGGGCTGTTGGAGCCATGCAATAGGTTACAGCACTAAGTAGGAGCTCCTCGCTCACCTTCAAACTGTTGTATGCAAAATCTTCATGGTCCGAAGTCACTTCAGTCTTCATCTCAATTATCTGCGTGGATTAAAGAGGTAAATTAATATTTAAAAGCAGCCAGAGGAACTGGCACATGGCACAGGATGCCTAGGCATGCCTCCATCAACAGCCAGCCCTGCTGCAGCTCAACCATAACAACATTATTAATTGCCATTAGACAGAGTCCCAGCAACACATAGTGGGGCAGGGTCCGCTTCAGGAGAAAATGGTTTAATCTCTCATTAATATCTTGACAACTGTGGCTCACTGCAGCTTTCAAACAATGACAGTCATTAGGGGAACAACCTTCAACATAGCAGTTGGGAAGCAGGTTTTTAATCTGTCTCTGCAGCAAGGATGAGAGGCTGGGGAAGTTTCCTATGTTTCCTATTTCATGTTTCCTGAAAATTGCTAGAGGTGATCAGTAAGAATATCTGGTGAAGTAAGTAAATAATTACTGTTGATGATTTTGTTGAGTCTCTTATTGCATTTGTCAACAGACACATAGATCTCACACTGGAGAGAAATAAACAAAATAATTCCCAAACAAAGTAATAACAACCCTGGAAATCTCAATTATGAAACCAAGAGTGATGGCATTTGCTCAGCATTTTATATAAGAGCATCTTTACTGCCTCACGACACTATGCACACAGCACTGCTGTTTCATGGCAGGCATCGTCTCTCACACTCTGGCCTCTGAACAAGCCACAGGGCCTCAGTTACAGATGGCAGGGTAAAATGTACACAAAGACATCCGCTATTAAAAGCCCCCCATGCTAAACATCAGCTCACTAGCAGCTGGAGAGTTGTATTTTCAGATTCCAGTTGCAAGTCTGGATGGACTCCTGTCTCTTAAGTTACCACTATGCTGTTGGTAATCTTG
>WAAD01033560.1:216118-334561 GCA_013389945.1 Fregata magnificens | reverse complement strand
ATTATAACAATACCAAACTGAAGACAGAAGCCCAACTGACACATTTGTGAAGTGCTTATCAGTTCACACCACACACTGCTGGATGGGGGGAAGCCAGGGCTGCAAAGAAGCGCTTGAATAAGCCAAATCAACCGAAAGGCATGTGGAGATGTGGGGTAGCAGGGCCTTGCTCTTCACGGCTCCCAAGCTCTGACATGCCTCTAGGTTTGATCCAGCCAAAAGGCGGTATCTGTGTCCATAAGGCTGCAGCATCATGTCCATCTGCAATCCTCCAAATAGAATCATAGAATCATTTAGGTTGGCAAAGACCCTTAAGATCACTGAGTCCAACTGTTAACCCAGCACTGCCAAGCCCACCACTAAACCATGTCCCTAAGCACCACATCTACACGTCTTTTAAATACCTCCCGGGAACGTGACTCAACCACTGCCCTGGGCAGCCTGTTCCAGTGCTTGACAAGCTTTTCGGTAAAGAAATTGTTCCTAATACCCAATCTAAACCTCCCCGGCACAGCTTGAGGCTGTTTCCTCTCATCCTATCGCTTGTTACTCGGGAGCAGAGACCAACCCCCACCTTGCTACAACCGCCTTTCAGGTAGCTGTAGAGAGCGATAACGTCTCCCCTCAGCCTCCTTTATTCCAGGCTAAACAACCCCAGNTGAGTCCAACTGTTAACCCAGCACTGCCAAGCCCACCACTAAACCATGTCCCTAAGCACCACATCTACACGTCTTTTAAATACCTCCCGGGAACGTGACTCAACCACTGCCCTGGGCAGCCTGTTCCAGTGCTTGACAAGCTTTTCGGTAAAGAAATTGTTCCTAATACCCAATCTAAACCTCCCCGGCACAGCTTGAGGCTGTTTCCTCTCATCCTATCGCTTGTTACTCGGGAGCAGAGACCAACCCCCACCTCGCTACAACCGCCTTTCAGGTAGCTGTAGAGAGCGATAACGTCTCCCCTCAGCCTCCTTTATTCCAGGCTAAACAACCCCAGTTCTCTCAGCTGCTCCTCATAAGACTTGTTTTCTAGACCCTTCACCAGCTTCGTTGCCCTTCTCTGGACACGCTCCAGCACCTCAGTGTCCTTCTTGTACTGAGGGGCCCAAACCTGAACACCGTATTCGAGGTGCGGCCTCACCAGTGCCGAGTACAGGGGCACGATTGCTGCCCTGGTCCTGCTGGTCACACTATTCCTGATACAACCCAGGATGCTGTTGGCCTTCTTGGCCACCTGGGCACACTGCCGGCTCATGTTCAGCCGGCTGTCGACCAGCACCCCCAGGTCCTTTTCTGCCGGGCAGCTCTCCAGCCACTCTTCCCCAAGCCTGTAGCGTTGCATGGGGTTGTTGTGACCCAAGTGCAGGACCCGGCACTTGGCCTTGTTAAACCTCATACAGTTGGCCTCGTCCCAACAATCCAGCCCATCCAGACCCCTCTGTAGAGCCTTCATACCCTCACGTTTCCCTTCCTGGTTCTGACCTTCACTAACAAAACTCAGTCCACACTTCAAATTTCTCAAAAGAGAAGGAAATGGGATCAGTGCAGGCAGAATAAAATGCACCAAAATCGATTCTATGTTTCATTGCTTTCAAGATATTTAAGATACTGTCCTAAATCTGTTATGACCAGTTTAGGGAAAAAAAAAAAAAAAAAATCTGTTCTGTCCAATTGTCCCTAGCTGCCAAAAAGGTTTCTCTCCACTTCCCAGCTGGATTTGCTGCCTCCTAACTTGAACTTGTCACACTCAAATCTTAATTCCTACATCACGTGTCCTCAGGCAATCAAGGAAGGCCAGTTACCAACATGAAATATTAGTACCAATGAAAAGCCGTCTCTTGCCTGGGATTTCTTGCTCTCTTGCTCCTTTTTCTCCAGCTGGATTTGCAGCTTCTTCCTCTCCTGCTCAAGCTCCCTCACTCGCTTCTGCAGCTTTAGGAAGAGGGTCATGTCCATGGCGGCTTTCTCCATCCCAGCCTCCTGGAGAAAAACAGGGGAGTGGAAAAAGGAGAAAACTTCAGCCAAGTTTTATAACCATGCACAGCGCCAGATAAACCCTGACTGTACATCAGCACCGATCCCAGCCACAGCCACTAACAGGAGCATCCCAAGGCACGTACTTTCAAAGACCAACCCCTGTCAATAAACAGTTGACTCATTTTAAAAAAAAAAAAAATCATTGAATGTTTAACAGCCCAACAGATAGGCGGGCTGATTGGGGCCACAGCTAAGAACATTAAAAATGCCCTACCGAGTCCCTTCTAGTCAAGTATTTATTAGTTGTTTTTTAATTGGCTTCACCTGAAATATTTTATACTAGAGCATGGCCAATACCAATTACTTTGACTTCAGCAAATGCTCTCAGAGAAGTTCAGAAATATTAAATCAACGTAACACAGCAGTCAGCAAAGGGAAGTGCGGGTTTCTGCAGGAGTGCTACATGGGACACAAAATACAGTCCTGCCAGTGGGGTGGCAGATCCTAGGAACATTCTTCATCCACACATGCTCTCAAGTCATTAAAGTAGAGTTTGAAAGGCAGCCTATTCTAGCAAACGTAAGCAAAACACATTTCCCTTTTCCATGCGATTCTTGATAGCCAGGGAATAATTTATGCTGCTCTTTTCGGCATTAAGAGACTGTTGATTACAGGGGCTGTGCTGGCCAGCAAAGCATCCGTGAAGACGCATTGGAACAAAAACGCTCAGGGCAAGGGGGTAATGAACGCTGGTATCCTTGCGGAGAAGGATCGCTATACAATCATTGCCACTGGTGCTAGGAATAACCGCATGTAACAACACTGACTGCTTTGATGAATTTTCATCAGTTTTTAAGCTGGTATGGTCAAAAGACAATGCTTTATTATTTTTAGAGCCCTGTTTAAGCCTGATGCCACAACCAAGAAAGCATTTGCCATAGCACCGCAACCCTGCAATCCCTCTCACACAATTAACTACGTATTTCTGTCGCACAAAATCAGCTTCATCTGTCGCACCTTAGAGTCCAACCTGCACTCCTCCTATGTGCTCCAAGACCCACGTCAATCACCCCTGCAGAGCAGAGCTCTCCTCCTCCCCCTGAGCCTGCCCAATTTACTCTACCTCCACTTGTTGTATTACATCCTCGGTGTCTCCTATCTCCGAGGTTGATATGGATGGATAATTGGAATCAGACTCCAAACTGCTCTGGTTGGATGGGTTTCTTCTGTGCCCCGGTGCTTGCTGCCAAGGAGCGATGCAGATACACAATACATTCAGTGTTTAAGGAAGGATTCCTCTCGAAGCATTGTTTCGTAGAGCAAATATGTGTCTATATATTAAGGTTACCTTTACAAAAGGCTTGACTCTCACCTTATAGCAAATTTCATTTTCTAGTTCTTATGCCCTACCATAACATTCATATTAACACAATGTGTTAACAATTAACACAATTAAAATGTGAAGTGATACAGAAGCTCAGCTGAAAAATCCTGTGGGAATTAAAGGCTCTTCATGACACCAGATGCCTGTTAAGTATAAACATGCAAATCTGAGCTCAAGATTACGCTGTTCACAGCACCCTCTGGGGCTCCCTTTAAAAACTCAACCTTCCACCTAATCCAGCAGCACTCTAATAATTATCTACTTTTCAACAGTTCTTCTAAGACTTTAGCAAAGGTGAACCTGAAAGCTTTGGCTTTTGAAATTCTGAAGCCATGTTATTGGGTTTTTGAGGGGTTTGTTTTTTAATCCAACACCTACACATGAACATCACTGAAAGAAAAAGCAAAACAAGAAGCATGAACCAGCTTTTCCGGAGATTCACAAATATCTCTAAGTAGTTGACTGAGAAGCATGAAAGATCAGGCTCCTTTTTCAAGGCACACATATGGTTTTGCTTCAGTGTAGGTGTTCAGTCTTAGAAATATCAAGCACAAACTGCACGATAATGTCAGTTCTATTAAATGTTTTGGGGATGAGTGAGCCACGTTATCCAGCCACCAGCATCGTGTCCAGGACACAACAGAATAGGGATAATTTCAGTTTCGGTACCTTTATAATAGTCATTTCATCCCGCAAGTTGTCATATCTCTGCTCCAGCCTCGAATACTCTTTTACCAGGTTCTGATAACGAGACCTCTCTTCTTCCAGCTCTTTCTTCATCTGGATATTTTCCTCAACCGTGTTTCGTGCAAATTCATCTTTAAAATAAGGAGGGGAAAAAAAAAAAAGAAAACAAATTACGATCTCCATCTCTGAAGCGAACTTCTTGTAAATATGTGCAATAATAATGACTAGTTAACAAAATGCTCTCTGCCAAGAACCTTTAAAATACGTATCAGCATTCTCTAATATTTAGAGATTATTCTAATCTAGATCTGTCTCCTCGCCGTTTGGAACAGCTTGAGCTGTTCTGCTCGGACAGCAGAGTCCTCTGCCATTTGAGTTATAGAAAAAACTCCAGCACCTACAAACATCAGATCTCTTATGCTCAACTCAGCTGTGCCAGCTCCAGCTCCCATAGGCCAGCCATAAACCCACTTAAGAAAAGACCAGCACAGTATGGAAATACATTCATGTTTAAGAAGTGGTACTCACTGCATTTAAAGACTTCTCTGCCTGCTTCCCACCACCAGATTTGGCATAGGAGCAAATCAACAGTAGCAGCTCTTTCTCATGTCATCATCGACCATTTACCATTATAAGACCGAAGGGGTTGAAGTTATCCAATAAATTCATTTTTTGTTAAGAACTCCCTTTTTGGAAACAAATCTGGTCCCTCCCCGTTTTGAGAAATCAGTCAAATATAGTCCATGTTTCCTTTTAAATGAATGAACACAAAACAAAACCCCTCCACTTTCTTTCCCCAAGCTTCGATGCTCCGAAAGCATCCTGTAAGAGATGAAGAAATATTTGTAGCAACTTTCTTTTTAACATGTTATTTTCATTCCTTTGTTTTGCATCGAGCTGAGAGCAAGAGATACTTCGTGAATACCACGGAGCAGTGATAGATACATCCAGAGAACGATGCACGATGCTTTTTGTAAATCTTGCAACAAAATTAAAGCTGAAAAGGATGATAAAAAATAAAAAAGCTCAATACACGCATGAGAGTTTCTTTCACGGCTTGGGATTTTCCCAGATTGCTTTCCTTTATGTACGTCTCACCATCTAAGTCTCTGCTTTAAAACAACACTCACAGGCTCCTGTCACATTAGAGAAATCCTCTGTCACAGCTCAATATCATTAACAGTGCTGTTACTCAGATCCTTTATTCATCAATCCTGGGACGCTGTAAGTCTCCACCCTCCACCCCCAGCAGCCTCGCTGCCTCCCACATCAGCCAGACTAAATGCTGCAATGCAACTGAACTGAAAAGGCCTTTTGGGTACTTTATTCCCGATTTCACCAATTACACCAGCCTCTGTCTTGCCATCCACCAGCAGGACAGCATGAACTGACCTATCTGCACAGCAAAAGCAACAAGAACATCAGGAAAGGGGTGTGGGAAGATTAGTGCTTTTCAAAGTAGGAAAAGCACGCAGGAAAAACAAGTTTGAGGGGAGAACAGTTAAGCTCCTTGTTTAGTGGAGGCATTACGGTGCTATAAGCATTTTTTCTTACCTTCAGATTGACACAGGATCCTGCTGTTAAGCTCTTCTTTTTCCTGCTTCAGGAGAGCATTTTCTTCTTCCAAGTCAGATATGCGCTATGAAACAAGGCAAAGAAATAGTGCTTGCTACAGGTCAGAGCCTCTGCAGAGGGGTTACATTTCACCTGGCTGGAGACAGAGAGCTTTGTTCGGGCTTTCTTTGCTGTTTAAAAGACCTACCCCCTTGTGCTTTGCCAGTTTGCCTTTGTACATCAGGATTTGAAGCATAGGAGGACTGCACTGCAACAGGGACTAACTTTTCTTTTCCTGAGGGCATTTCTCCCTTAAATTAATGTTTTCAGCAGAATCTTACGAAATACTGAGCAGCTGGACTTGGCGACCATGATCTGGAGGAATGAAACTCTTACAAGTGATCAGGTCATCAAATCAGAGGTTTATTTCCACATCTCAATGGGCTTCATTGCTGTCTTCAAGTCTGAGCACTGACTGCTGTTGGGGGAAAAAAAAATCTGCCGATTGTTTCAGGCAATGTGGCACTTCAGTAGTTAAGATGGACACAGTTAATGTGAGCACCATGGAAGACTAATACTAAATACTTCAGGCTTTTTTAATTTCGTGTCTACTGTACCCACTTCATGTAATAAGATTATAGTCACTTTAGTGCTTCACACTACTGCAGAACCTCCAGAACAGTGATGCACAGTGTGTACCAGGGCCTTCAGTAACACAACAGGACCATACATAGCAATTAACACCAACAATTGCCTAGCAAAAATTAATGGAAACAGAAACTAAATCCTGCAAAATAGTATTCTTTTTTTTTTAACTACCTCTTTATTAAAAGCGAAGGGAAGCAAGGCCATTTGTCACAACAATAAGGCTGGACCGACGCTAGCAGCAACCTATCCTGTGATTTTGTTCATCCTCAGGAATTTTGATGCATTCAACAAAACACAAAACCATCACATTATCAAGTGAAATATGCTGCTATGGTTAAGCTGGATGATTCTACTGCCATCAGGTAGGAGAACAAACTGACACATCATCCCAGCGTCATGTCATTCCCTGTGCCTGCTCCATCGCATCCTGTAGCCACGGCTTAGAAAACAGCTACACACAGCAGAAGGATCTCAAGATGCCAAAGCTAAACAACTCTGTACACACCATAATAAAAGTTTTTAGTGTCCAATAATAATAATTTTGCTGTCACCGCTAGATAAAATTAATAGGCAGCCCAGCTGGCATCCATTCCTAGCACAGGCTTCAGTCTTCCGCACAAGCATCTTCAAATCAAGGTATTTTTATCAAATACTGCATATGCCAGATACATAGTAATGGTGAGGGTAAAACCACAATGATTATTTTACTGTAAGTCACAAGTGAAGCAATCATATCCTGTGCACAGAAACAGGAAGATCCCACTACCCCTTGCTCTCCAATCTGTTCATTTACTCCAGCTGCCTGCATGAGACTATAATGTCCTGCATCTCTATATATAGTAGGAAAGTTGGACACCGGAAATACAACTAGAAAGTGAAGAAAACACAATTTAAGGTATGCAGAGCTACTGGTGTTTTAAATGCTCTGAACTGAGCCGTGATTTTAATATTCTGTACCAAAACTAACTACATTCCTTCATTCGTACATCACTTCAAATAAATATCATAGCAGGTGTGCAGCTGTTAGATCAGCACTAATGTCTTCAAGTTAGGAAGAATTCTTAAAAAAATTGGAGAAGAGCCACAAGAGTGATAGAAAGGAAGGAAAACCTGTGCTGCAACAGGACAGCGATTATCCCAGCAGGGAAAAGATTAGGGGTGACGGGATTATTTCACTAGTGCTCTTTAATGGGTGCTGATAACGAACTCTTCTGCCCAGAAAACAAAGTTATGATGTTTGGAAAACAAAACTAGACAAAAATTTGGAGTATCTCCAACTGTGCTGGGGGGATATTTTAGAACCGAAAGACTTTGTAGAATCTACAACAGTTATTCCCAGGTTTAAAAATTTCTAATCCAGATTGGATATAGATATTTTTAAGATACGATCTTAAGTGATTGAGCTTGTTTATCGCATTCCTGTTTCCATATGAAACAGAAACAAGCTGGAATTCAACATTTGTGTTTACAGAAACCCAATGAGAATGAAAACAGTCCATTAAACACAGGTAGAGGCAAGCGGAGCAGGTTACACAACGGTCAAGCAGCACAAACTCCATCTCCAGTACCTACGCTGGTACCTTTTGTACCTCGTGCTCATCTTTCTATAGGAAACATCTTTGAAGGTGCTTCAGATGCAACAGCACCCGCTTTGAAAGATTTCTATGGAAGATGTTGAGCAGTGAGCACTCGTGATAGCTTCAGCCCTCATTTGTTACACTGGAACCACCTTCTCATGAGATCTAGCTCCGGTCCTCCCCTAGTCTTGTGAGGAAAGGATGATGGCATTTAGGATTTTCCTAATGAAAGTCCTGCCCAGGCTTTGAATCATCCTACCTCACCAAGCGAGAAGATTAGATGCTACAGAAAGCCCTAGGAAGAGCTGTTGATACTTACCCAGATCTCATATTTTACACTTTATCACAAAATGGAATAAGAAGACCTATTCTAAAGTTAAGGAGTTGGAGAGAAAAGCTATAAGGAAGAGATTAAAGGATGTTTTCCAGTAACAAAATCATAACTAACATGGATTTGCAGAAGCTGCAGCCCCAGCTCAAGTTAATAAAATTAAGGCTGTTGCCTCAGTCTCACTCAGAAGTGTCTGATGACTTTGGGTATCATCTCCAGAGCAAGTGGATTCCACCACAACCACGGTGCAGTCTGGCTATTGAAGGTGAAAAGTGCTCCTCACACCTGAATTCAGTTTCACAACACTCCCCACACTTTTGGTAGTTACTAGAACTAGTCAAAAATCTCTTATCAGAATTTTTCTCGGAAAGTGTTTTGGCTAAACGAATGTTTCCAGGAAGGAAACAGGTCTTCTCCATCTTCCCACTGATGAGGAACCGAAGGGAGCAATTGAAAGCTAACGTCAGAAATGGGAGCCTGCGCTGCTCCACAGAAATGCTGTGTTTTATAATTAAACCATTTATTGTCACAGTAAAGTACATAGTATTTGCTCTGCTGTAGGCACTTCTACAACAAGAGGAAGCTTTTGCTTTGTTTTCATGCTTTCTGAAAGCATTTCTTTGGTCATTAAATCAACCTTTCTTCTGAGTGCTCAAAGGGGCTTTGCAATCAAGAACAAAGACAAGCAGTTTTTCCCCAGCTGCATCACCTTCAAAATAAAACATCCTTTCAGGCTCTAAAAGCCTGTGCTGCAGCCAGCTAATGAACTGAGCCCTGTGCCAAAAAGGATCTTCTAATTTGGTGCTGGAGAAAAGAAAATCACTGACTCCATACGTCCCTGTGTGGGTGCAATACATGCACAAAGAGCCGAGTAACTGCTTTTCTGACAGCTCTTGGTCCAGCCAAGAGACAGCACACATACAGGCTGAATGCCCTTTTGAGAAGCACACCCAAAAATGCATTTCAGCTGTGCTAGTTGTTCAGATTAAATTATCCTGACCACACAGTCCCCGCAGCTTCTCACCCAAACCCACCATCTGAGGGCTTACCCATAAGGGGAGGTTGGCCAGGGCAGGTGCTGCTGAGTGAAGCACCCTAGAAGAGCCCCATCTGGGCACTCTTTCACCATAATTAAAACACAGCTAATTCCAGACCTCTTTATCTCCAAAAGTGACTCATCTTCAGGTTGTCACACAAAAAGCGCTATTCCAGAGTAACAGCTGCAAAACAGCTTTTTCTGTGCAACGCACTGAGTAGAAAAACTCTAAGTTCTTTCCAATAGCAGGATCAAAGAAACCACTTCAACCACCAGTGCAGAAGAAAAAAGATCACGGATTTAACCCGAGCAGTCATAAGCATTTGCAGCAAGAAACTGAACCCATACCTTGGTGCCTTAGGTTATGAGCATGGGTGTGAAAGGTTGTTCAGAATGAACCCAACCAAAGAAAATCAGTGTAAAATGTCCATTTTCACTATCTGCAAAAAAACCTCTACACTCTGAAGTCTCTTTCTCCCACTAGAACGCTTTCATGTACAATGGTGGCAGTGTTGGGCCACCTTCCCCTCAAGAGATTCAGAAAGCTTAGGAGTTTGCATGAAGGACGGGAAGAAAATTTAAAAGTTTAGTCCACATCACAGCTCCAAACCCTATAAAGGCTTGTAACAACCAGCCTAGCTGGTGCTGCAGCAGCGCCTCTGCCTGTGAGGGACGAGTTGGTCCCCACACAGGTCATACTCTGCAGGTAGCTACAATACCAGCCACTATGACCAGCTGCAACAGCCACGGACTGCATGGCAGAAACCAAGCCCTCATGTCCCATACCGAGCTGGGCTGAGGAAGGACATCTTCCTCATATTTACAGCATCTGCAACAGCCTTCCCCAATACTTTGCATTACACGCCATGAGGAATCACTGTATATACATGAAGCTCTGGCATATCCAGGGTTATTAAGTGCCCTTATTTCAGACGGGTCTGGGTTTGGGGACTTTCTTCATGGTTGGCAGCGCAAAAAGCACCGAGACACGGCATCCTCCTGACATGAGGCAGCCGCTGCTCCTGCAGGGATGTCCACGTGCCCTTGCTGCCCTTTGACCTGATTAAAAGGCAAATTCTAGGGGCATTCAGTGACAAAAAGAAAAAAAATTATAATTAAAGTATAGAAATTAAGCCTTTCCCCTTCAGACTTGTGAAGGGCAAGCTTTCACCAGCATGACCACCTACACAATACGTGACAAATACACGTACCTTTCTCAGTAGGTCTTTCTCCTTAACGTAGCTGTCTTCCACAACCTTCCTCTCACCATGAGCTTTTTCAAGCTCCAGCTGGAGGTGCTCCATCTCTTTTTGCAAGCTGACAAGCTGGTTGCCATCACCCTGGTGGCTCTGCTGATATTGCACCAGTTCCTTCTTCAGCTTTTCCACCTCGGAGGAGTGGGCAGATGTGAGCACAGACAGCTGCTCATTCAGAAGTTTGTATTCCTTGTTCTGCAGCCAACATCCCAAAAAGAAGAAAATAAGACCATAAGCAAGATCAATGCATGCACTGATGCACTACAAAAGTAACTGTCAAAAATCCTTGAGCATGGTGGGTAACAAATTTACGATAATGAGCATTTCCATGCATATGCTAATAAAGCTCATAAAGCTAAAAACAGTTTCAAAACTGTGACAAAAGCTCAACAGTACTTTGGTAACGATTATACAAGCATTTGTTAAATTGATGTTACACTTGAAGCAAAGTCAAAACAACATGTGAGAGCACTGGCAACCAAACCAAAAAACCTACACTTCTATTACAGCTTCCAAACAGCGTTGCATAATGCAATTGGCTTGCAATTTTTTTGGTTTGCAGTTTATCCTTTTATTCCTGACTCCTATACCTGCAGGAGCCTGGGGTGACAATGCACTGTAGCATAACTGCAGCCCTGAGCACAAAGAGCTCCCTAAGCCCCAGCTTTAAGTCATGTGCCAGATCAATCACCTTTTTATTTGCTCAGATTTTCTCTTTTAAAGCACTTAGCAATGATTTGCTTCCAAGTTTTGAGACCTGAAAATTCAGCAGCTTTGATTTTTGTGGTTCAAATCAAAGTCAATGGGAACTATACTGTGACTAATAAAACATCATCATTATTAGCCAGCCCCAGAAACGGCAATGAATTCACAATAGACCAAGAGCTTCAGTAAAGAGCCTACCACGTAGCTTTCCTAACATCAGGTAGATAATCATGAGAGTAAAAGAACTGGTTTGAAATTCAAAATGTGGTCTGGTTTTTAAAGTTTCCTTTTTCAAAGCTTTCAATACAGCTTTAAAGACCTGGGTTCATATCACTTACTGTACAAAAGATCCAAAAAGCTTTACTTTCTTAAATGGGACTTTGGTGGATATTTCACTTGAGCATCAGAAATACCACTTTTGGTCTTCCCTGGTCTTGCTGGAAAATATTTGGGAAGAGATTGTTGTACAGAACAGATGAGCGTCCTGGTAATCTGCAACTTAACCTTTTGCTGTTTCTCAGAGCTTTAGTCACCAACAGAGTCACACCAGCTCATGAGAGACTGCTCCTTCCATCCAGAAGTTTTTAGTTCATGTGGAGGCTAAAAAAAAAGCTTGAGGTGAACAAGCCAGAAGACAAAAGTCTTAAAAGACACAAATGTATCATTTTAAAAAGTCAATGGACTAGGGAAGTCCTGATACACAATTTTTGACTGGTCAGGACAAGCAGTAAAGGTGCAAAGTCACAGATCCTGAGATGCACTTCTTCCTCTAAGACGTTCACCAGAGTCAAGTAAGCAAGAAAAAAAAAAATTCTATGCAAAGAAGTGTGATGGATATCTGTAACAGGGCCAAAGGCTCCCATTAGCTCATGTACAGCAGAGTTTTCAGAGAACCTTACAGCCTGGAAAAGAAAAAAACCCTTGGAAAGTAGAGAATTTTCTCTTCTAGGCCTCCACAGGTTCTTCTAGACCCAACAGACCCCTGTACAAATGCATGGTGAGTTGGTGGATACTGAAATCCCCACCCGTACTTCAGATTAGTCTCTTTTAGATTCCCAGTGTGGCTCGTAGGATCGTTTCTTCCACCATCGCTCTGATCACCCTTTTGGCCCCTCTCTAGGTGACCTTCCAAAGCACCCCTCTCTTGCTGCATTCTCAGCGCTCCAAAGCAAGATTAACACATGTCTCAAATGGAAAAACAAGTAAATGAGGGACATGAACATCTTTTCCTTTGCTCCCTTGTAATGAATTATTAGGGAACACCAAAATTCAGCATTCGCGTGGTATTAAGGAATTAACATTTCTGCATGACCAAAGCCATTTTGAAAGAGATACATTTGGAGAGAAAAGCTTTGCCTATGGAGAATGGCAATAATCACTCCGGTTCACAAATTGCTGCTGCTTCCCCCAACCTATAAAGGCTCGCCCAGTCTCTGCTCATTCTCCAACACACATTTTATGGCTTTGTGTCCAAAGGTTTACGTATACAATTTTACATACCAGCCAACTGAGACTTCAATCCAGATATAAAATAAATGCACAGGAATGCTTTTTCTTGTTGTTAGCTACTAGAGACATGAGAGAGCATTTACTGTCCTGTAGCGAAATAGCTGGTCCCCACTGCAGTCGGAGATTGCTCAACAGACCCCATTAAACTTGAACTTGTTTTATTTTAAATCATTATCCAGCCCAGCAGAGCTGTGACAGTCCTGATTTCAACCCAGGCTCCGTGAACCAATCTAGAGTTTATTTTGCTACCAATGGCAGAGACAACAACTTCTTCACTACTGTTACCCAAACTATTTTTATTCACAATAAATGCTCACAGAGATACTGCCGCTTGCAGAGACAGCGTAGGGAGCTCACTGTGAGTCTAAATATTGGCTGCATGAACACATAACACTAAATTAGGTAGCAGCTACAGCATACACATTTAAAACACCCGCTTAACTAAAAAAAAAAAAAAAAAAAAAAAAAAGTGGTCCAACGTGAATAGAAAAAAAAGTGGTCCAGTGCAGATATTTCACAGCAAAACAGATTTTAAACTTTCTTGTGTGTGCAAAAAATCCCTCACTTGATTTAGAAACCAAATTAAATAGGCCCAGTTACGGATGCTAGAGCATGTGAGCTGAGGCTGACATACAATAATAGGTTTTAATGTTTTCAAAGAAAGATCTTCTCTTCCTCAGGGGCACACAGAGTATTGCATCTCTCTCTTCATGCATGAGCTAAAGCGGCAGAAATAGAAACATTTTCTTCCACGGCTAGTCAGAAAATGATACAACTGCAGCTCTCTAGGTTACCTGCTATTTTTTTTTCTTAAAAAGTTAATTGGCATTTTAAAAGGTCATGCTTGTAGATTAGCAAGGACTGAAATCAAGGTACTTCAGGGGAAATATGATGCAACAAACTCACTGCTGCCAGAAAAAATCCAGTGCACTGAAAAGAAAGTCCACTGGAACGGTGCTTATAAGCACATCCAAAGCATCCCAGGGAAACCTGTCAGTCCTGAAATGATGGTTAAAATTAGCTCACTGGACAGACTACCACAAATAATAAAGGGCAGCAATTCTTCCCTGCAAAAGTTACACAGAAAGCAAAGTAACTCCTTCAAAACGGTCTGCACAGAGACCAACGGAGATCAAGACAAGCTCCAGCCCATTATTTCTCCCTTGTTAAAAGCTCTCCATGTCTCCTTCCCTAAAGTAGCCCTTTCTGCTGCTTTCATAATCCACGACAGGAAAGCCAATATTAACCAAAGATTGCTTTTTCTTTATTGTTCCACCCCCACACTTTTCCTAGCAGTAAATGGCAAGGAATTTAAAAAAAAAAAAAAATTAGTACTGCTGCTCTACCACCGAGTCCAGCAGCTCTGCAGACCTAACACAGACATTCATGCTCAGTGCACGAGTTCAGCCCAAATACATGGACCTGAAATGACTCATCCTCATTAATTCCACCAAATACCCTCCAGAGAAAGGGTCATATCAAACAGGTTTCTGATATATAGAAAACCTTATGCCTAAGGTTCCTAAGCGACCGTTTGTCTGCAAAATCTAAGTATGCAAAAAGGCATTTTAAAAATTAAACACCACGGTTTAAAAGTCAGACTCTACTGCGGTGCATGCTTTGCAGCCAATGAATACAGCAATGAAAGCAGCCAGCAGTAATGCAAATCCCCGGGTGTCTTGACTCTGCAGTATCTGAGCCAACGCAGAGCCATTTCTCATCTTCTTCTGGCAGGACCTCTTGTGTTATACAGGGATGGAAGAGATTTAAGGCTGCGAGGAAACCACATGTGATGTATAAGGTTCCTGACAACACCCCAAACAGAAACTGCAATTACTAGTAACTTGTACTACAAATAAGTAGGCATCCTGACTTATAGAGAATGTTTTTCCTGCGTGTAAAAGGACAGTTTAAGGTTGTAGGTGGATATGAATTTCCCCGTTGAAATTAGTGGACACAACTGGGTCTATTCAGTATTTGTTATATTCCTCCCTGAAGTCCTTGTACAGCACTGGAAGCAACATAGAGGGTATTTATCAGAGTAACATGCACGCTCATCTTAGTAGGTGGGAAAACCTTCCTTCTAACATGTAATCAAACAACTATTTTGCAGCTCATTAATGACATGTGGCATTTGATGAAGACCTCTCTGTGATCAAGCAGTCACAGTAAGACCATCAAGCCACCCACACAGGCATCTATCACCTACATCACGCCATCTCACCCCTCATCATGGCTCTTACTTCTGAACAGTTGTTACATCCAGTAACACAAACATGCTCAAACTACTTTGCAAAGTGAGTATTTATCCAATTTACCTTTTACCTTCCAGGTAAGGTGACTCATAAGACATACGGTTCAGTACAGCAGACTCTGGCAGAGGCTCTGCATCCTTAGTGCTTACAGAGCAGAAAGTGTAATGCCCAAAGCCTTTTTGACATAGGGATCTCATGTGGAGCTGGCTTGGGTTTTCAAGCAACAGCTTTCAGAATTGCCATTTTATCTTCCTCCTTCGAGTCCTTCTGGGCAGTTCTCACAATTATAACGCAGCTTTTGCAGCTTAGTGAGCAAGCTCTTCAGACAGCAAGGTAGAGACCCAAGATCCAAATGCACCAGCACTTCCGTGGTGGTGTCCCACCCTTACAAGTGTCTGGCCAGCAGTAGCAGAAGGATGCCACCACATGACATCCTTCCCAGATGTCATAGGAAGATAAAAACCTTCCCAGAAAGGACAGTACAAGAGAGGCAAATCAGAAGCAGGACCATCTTGTCCCAGAGCAGCTCAGCACATACCTGCTCATCGATCTTCCTTTGAAGCTGGACCACCTTGTTCTCCATGCCAATGTTGAGCTTCTTCAGGTGCTGTGCTGAGCGGGCCTCAATCTTCAGCGCCTTCAGCTCCTGCCTGGCCTTCATGCGCCGGTAGTAGCACTGCAGGATGATGGTGGCACCCCTGACCCGGCGGAAGCGAGTGCGGGCCAGCCAGCCACGGGCATACTTTTGGAGGATGGTAGCTTTGTGCTCCGCAAGGATCTACAAAACATGGGACAATCAAGGGAGAAGAGTCATCCGCAAAGGCAGTGGGAGCCTTGGTTTGGCTGCAACATGGCACTCAACACTTCCAATCTGCCTTTGAAAGGGCTTTTCCTCCAAGCAGGAGTGTCCTGCTAGGTGCAGGGGGTGATGGCGGGAGATAGAGGCTGTTATTTTGCATCCTCTTTTATAGACGGGAAGGGGTGCTTCAACACCCCCTCCTGTGGGGCCCTCTGCTCACTGCACTCAACTGATGCAGGCAGGGCACATCCAGTTCTCTCTTAGGAACCATGCTGCTCTCTAAAAAGAGACAACATCTGCTTCCCCAGTGAAACAAGAGGGGATATGGTCCTGAGTTGGTCTCTAGGAGACTCGATGGGGACAGGAGACATCTGGGCTGACATACGTCATGGAATAGAACATACATTCCACCTCGGGAGAGTACTCAGATCCACAAGATCCATGGCTAGCAGAATAAATCGCCAGTAACAGACACACCAACACTTAGCAATAAACTTACTGTCCCTTCAGCACCAGACATAACTCACACCAGAAGAGGTTTTTAGATTTTTTTTTTTTTTTTCCTGTGTTCTGCCCCTGCATTCTGATAATTTATACTGCAGATAAATGCTGTCCTGGTGGGATTTCTTATCATATGGATAACCTTCAAATAAAACCCTGGAGTCCCTTCACTAGCCTGCAGCCAGTTCTCTTGCATGATTCAATTTTCAGATACTTATATCTGGTTTTGTAAAACTTCTGGCACTTTTGCATTGGATTTCTCCCCAGAAATTTACAGCAATCTTTTCAGTAGGTGGCAGTTCAATTCCTTCCTCTAAAACCGAAGGCTGACATATTAGAGATACAATCAGCATTTTGTTAATAACTTTCTTATGTTGATCGATGCTGCAGTATTATGAAGAAAGAAGTACCAGGAGAATTTAAAGATTACAAGACACTATTTATCCCAAACTAATAACAGCAAATACCAGAAACGGTACCATACCAGCTTCTCACAAATCTTTTGTTTCACCATAAGGCTTTCTTTACACTTGCAAATTTTAATTCAGAATAAAGGGGTTGTGTGAACTTAGGATGCAGTAGAAGTTACTCTGAAATGATCTTTGTATGTGTCCGGCCTTGGCACTCTTACAGATGGAGAAAGCTGGGGGTGCCCAAAGAGCTAGAAGAAACCCTCCTGCATTGCCTTGGGGACCTATTGCAGCCTTACAGCAGTCTTGGTGGGCACTGGGCATGACCTGACCCCATGCAGCATCATCTGCAGCCCTACATCTGTTGCTGAGCATGCACTTGAACCGACACCTATATCCAACACCTATATCCAGGTGCTCCAGAGATTAAGGATGTTCAGATTTGAGGGGCCTGACCTTCAGCCAACTTCTACATCTTGTTAAGATTTTGGGTTGCCTTGAATCTCAGAGAGTTTAAATGCTGGACCAGCTGCTTCCCCTGCAGATGCTTCTGATTTAAAAAAAATAGATGCTGAAAAAAGCAGTGGCAGCACAAATTCCTGATCACCAGCATCCAGCTGCTCTGTTTTGGAGGACATCCCTGATCTCTCTGGTGGGTCACCAGGTGTCCAGGTAACCTCCATCATCTCCAGCAGCAGGCTTTTACCTCCTGGCTCATTGAGCCTCTGACTTCTTACAGTATCCCCACGACCACCCATTAGGCATAAACTTAGGCGACTGCCAAAGTAAGGCTGGATCTGAAGAGTGGACAGAAGATTCCCCAAAGCTGTTCTCAGTTTCCTGACAGATGATTTCGCACTGTATCACTTGCTATTATCGAACTTGTACTTCCTTGCTTTCAGCTCCTGGTTTAACACAGAAAGCTAAGGGAGAAAACTAATTAAAGAGGGATTTATATCAATAAATGACTTGATGCCTTCCATGGCAGACCTTACTGGTCTTCCTACCATACTGGAAATGGCACCCGCAGCACAGCTCAGACACAAATTCGGTCTGCCAGGCAGGTTTTTGCAGAGTATGGATTAGCTCAAATGACGCTTCCAGATTTCCACAATGCCTTCTGGCATCCGAATGACTAACTTCATTTAGCTGCTCCACTGAGGTGCTGCTGCCAAAATCATTTTTGCTTGCACAGCTTTAAATGGCAATGGTCGCTATCACTGTGTGCTCTCCAGAAACACCAGAGGCAGTCAGCTTCATAAAACATCAAAATGGCCACAGTAAATACATAATGACTCTACGCCAGCAGAGGTAAATACAAAGGCTCTTCCTACTCTTTTCTAATGCAAAGACACTCCGTGGAGTCGTACCTTGCGATAAATCCTCCTGACAAACATGCCCCGAGCAAAAGCCTGAATGGTGACGGTCGCGTTGCGGACCCTCTGGAAAGCTCGGAGGATCCGCAGCATTCGGTACTGCTTCTGGAAGATGATGGCAGCTCTCGTCCTCCTCAGGTGCTCAGCAAGTCTGCAAAGCACAGGAAAAAGGTTAGCAGTAAAACTAAACTCCCCTTCTTAGTTTTAAACTGGACAGAGAGAAAAACCTTTTGTCCAAAAGTAGCTTGACAGTATTCAAGAAAGACCATCCCAGCAGTAGGGCTAAGAAAAGAGCAGCCGATAGCATGTCTCCGTTAGAATAATGGGAACACGTATGCAATCAAACAGCATCCGTGGCACCCAGGAGCACTGGAACCAGCAATCAACACACCTCATTATTCCTAAACAGCAGCAAAAACAAATATTTTCCAGCTTTTCCCTTGGTTTGAACTCTCTGCCTTACACACTTGAGACAATCAATGCCCAGGTTGGCTCCATCACTTCCCTAACGATAAAAAGCAAGCGTCACACTGGGTATCTACCAACTCAGCGAAAATGGCCGCAAATTGATTTGACATTTAAGCCAGCATGCACTGGTTTGGCAACATTCATGAGCAGAGCCCCAGGCAATTCAGAGAGAGTAAATAATGAGGGATGTGGTCAACTCTATGCCATGTTGCTCCCATTCTCCAACTGAATTCATGTTCAATTTGCTGTTACACAGGTTAATAAGTGCCCATAAAACCTCCATTTAATTTGATAATTAGCTTTTTTTACTGAATTTATGATTTGTTTATTGCTCTCAGCATGAAGCATTATATAGATATTTGATCCACTTCTTTGTTTTGTGAAAAGCATATAAAAAACTAGAAGAGCCATATCGGATTGGCTTATATATTCTCTTCGTCAAGGATGATAGTTTCTCATTAGGACCCACTGAACCAGAGCTTACTAAAGAGGACAAGGGATGGTTTGTTTGCAAAAAGAGGAGAAAGCAATTATTCAGATGACACCCGTCCCTATGAAGCCAGCACAAAGAGGTGAACTGAAAAATCATGTTGAAGAAACACTGCAGCAGGTGGTTTCTGCACACCTGCTTCCAGCCTCTCTTTTAGCTAATACGCCGTCACTTTGACATCACCAGGGATTCCTCCTCCCCTCCTTAGAAGGATGGTTGGCTAATGCAAAGGTAAATATAGAGTCCAAGTCTGTAGGTGTGCATGGAGAGCCTACCGGAGAGGCTAAAGTTAATCACCGACTGCCTCTTTTTCTTAACCTTCCTCTTACTGCTTAAGTCTCATTTGCCTTGTCTTCAAGCGAGCTGTAAGACTGCCGAGAGGGACCTGCAGCCACAAGCCTAGAGAAGTACACAGACCTCTGGGGACACGAAAAATTCTGTGCTCAGTTTTAAAAGTCACCAAACTGCCCAGCTTTGCTCATCTGAGACCTTCCCGTCCCTGGATTCTCCAAGAGGCCAATCTCTTTCACAAGAGCAAATAATACTACAAATTCAGTTAGCATCTCTGATGTTCTTCCAAAATACAGTACGATTTAGAGGAAATCTTTGGAAGGAACATGGAAGTTCTTCACCCTTGGTTGTTTCAATAACTGATAGAAATTGACGTTCATCCAGCAATCAGGAGTGAAGTGACTGTGCAGGAGCCTTGTAGCAGACAGGCAGCATCTCATGTTGCCCAAGTGCAAGCAGAGTTAATTGGGCTGCAGATTAGGTAGCAGCACTTCTGATGGGCAGATGCTAACTCAGACCCACGGAGAACATTGCTGCTCAAAACCAAGCAACATAGCTAACACACCACAGCTTCTCTAAGCAGAAAACAAGAAGTGAAACAAAGCTGAAAGGACCCAAAATCTACTCCTTGTTCCTATCTGCAAAGTGCCTGAAGCCAGCCTGGCTAGATGCAGGAGAACAGCAGTGTTTGACGTGAATAAGGGGCACAAGATGCAAGGTGACTTGTGTGTTGGGATGCTATTACATTGCTTTACTGCCCCCTCACACCCACGCCACGTCTGCTACCAGCAGCCTACTCTTGAGTGCAGCATTATCTACAGAAATTCCAGAAAGCCACCAACAGGAGGAAGCTCGAGGTTCCTGCACACAGAGAGTTAAACATAGAGCTCTATTATTCTGTACTGTAAATAGCCCCACTGCCAGTGATTTGGGGTGATTTTTCCTATTACAAAGGATACAGCAAATCAATTCTGAGAACTCTCCTTGGATACCAAGGAGGCACAAATCTGGTCCCTGCAGAAGACAAGCGCATACCAACTAGCAAAGCGCTCACTGGCTGATCCAAATGCCCTTTGCCAGAGGTAGTCCCAGAAAAATATTAGTTCTGTGAAACACTTTCACCTAAATATCTCAGAGTACTTTAGTCATCTGACTACAGTCTAGCTGCCTATGCTCTAACCCTGGCCCAGCACCTAGAAATTAAATCAATACAGATATGAAATCGAACTGAGACAAAGAATTTTGATCTCTTGCCCCCGAATAAAGCTGGAGAGAGGGGCCAGGAATGAGTCCTGACTTTAGCACAGAAACTTTCACCATAGTGGTACCTATGTGCACAAAATGGTAGGCACCACTTTCACAGGGCTGAAAGGCAACACCTCATGCACAGCATTTTCAATGCTTCTCCTATGAAACCCCCAAGTACTACAAGATCGAATGGATTGAGAATACAAGTGCCCAGAAGTGGTCTTCCACTTGACCTCCCCACTAGCCCTTCCTTGGAGGTCTCCTAGGACCCACCTCCGTGCCAGGTGCCCACGCACAAAGCGCTGGATGATGATTGCAGCTTGTCTCAGCCTTTTGTACTTGACCTTCTGCAGCCAGCCCCGCACAGTCTTCTGAATTATGATTGTGGCAGCTCTGAACTTATCTGCTCGCAGTTTCTCCAGATATGCCACCTGGCCTGCACGGAAAAAGATCTTGGTACGCCCAAACTGGAACTTGTCTGGATCCTTTTCAAAAGCATAAAGGAAACTAAATTTAATTAAGGCAAACATTTTTTTTTTCAGTCTATGTTGCTCAGTAGATACATATAAAAACCCCACTTTGAATCAAATTTATCAGCTCAGCTCACATCTCTTCTTAACTGGCTGATGAAGATATTATTAGACTCCAAACTACTTGAGCTTCTATATACCCATTGAGGAATGCACCACTAGGATTCAGTGTTAAGTTCCATATATTTATACAAATTTTGAATGTTTCTTTGGTTGGTTGGTTGGTTGGGTTTTTTGGGTATTGTTTTGTTTTTAAGTTAACTAGAGCAATGCAGTGCCAGAGGACTTCAAGAAAAGACTTCTCTCTTGAAAAGATTAAGGCTTACATCTGCAAAGTCATACATGCGCTGCAAATGGCTCTGCAGCTCAGACAAACACTTGGTGCATAAGGAGAACAGCTTTTGCAGAGCGGAACCCAACTGAGTAAATTCTGCAAAATCCCATGAGGAAAATAAGGATCAAAAATTAAAACCTGGCTAAGATGCTGTGCACATTTTGGGCTCCTCAACAGCAAGACAACAGGAAGAAGCCTTTGCGTGCACACTTGCAATTTAAAAATAATGCATGTGAGTCTGAGTAGTAAGGTTTTGGTAAGGTGGGGTGGCAAAGACTCCTTATTTGCTTATACATATAAGGGGAAAAAAGTCCCAATCTATAGGATGCTTTTTCTACATATTATTGGCCATTAAAAGTCTCCCATACATCAAGACAGGGCAGTTATTGCATTTTTCTCTTACGCATTTGTGCAAAGAGTCATTTAATGATGGGGTGACAGAACCAACTTCGACTAAGGTTCATGATGTTGTACACAGTATCCAAAGCTGGGCCTCTAAAGTGTGCTCCAGCTATGGCTACCAAAATGCAGGAGGGGTTGGAGGGATGTGTTTTCTGGAGATGACCAGTTGTTCATGTACAATCAGTGACAAGAAACTGTGGACTTCAGCTGAACATACCATTTCAGTGCTGGTGGACTGCAATCAAGAAATCCCAAGTCACACTTGCTCTCGCTCCCTCCTTGCGAGACTATCTCATTTTGGAAAAAGCCCCAGGCTGCCTAGGCTGAATAAGCACCTGCACGAGCAGCAGGTGAAGTAGGAGCAGGAAGAGCAATTCAGATCATATCAAAGCCATGAGCTTCCGTGCTGTAAAAATCATTACCAGAGATTTGGTCCCAGCTCACCTTAATGAGGTCTTCCAACAGGGTCTGACAGATCTGCTTCTTGTCGTTCTTAGAGAGGTCTCTCTTTTTCATAAGAACACGATACCTATTGAAAAAGTCATGGTAGGACCATCTGAAAGCAAAGCATACACAGGATTAGTCTGCATGCTGGACATTATTTCCTTAAAATAAAGCATCTGAAGTCATAGACAAGTCAAAATATGAAACTCATATACTGAGGGATCTCTCACCACTACCTTCAGCCTGGATTGAAGCCACCTGAAAGGAGCTATGTCACCCCAAACCCGACCCCCAGTCTCAGCCCTCCCCTGCTACTGAATGACCTTATCAGTGCATTTCTAGCCTGGAACAGAAACGCCATGGATCACCTTGTTTACACTGCTCCTGAGGTGCTTCCCAAGCTGCTGCATTTTACCAGTCAAATGCAGCAACATTGTTCCCTTCAGAAAGGATATGCTCATTTTGAAGAGATCATGGATCTCCTGATTTGGCCAAAAAAATTTTTTAAAAAAGCAATCTTGATAAGATGATAGAGAACGAATCAAATAGAAACTCCTCCTTATTTTGTTTTTCCAAACTCTGTTGAAGATTAATTTGAATCAATTAATACACTAGTCGCTCCACGTTGAGATCTGTGGCTGAGACCCTTAAGACAAACACAAAATCTTTGGACTCTGAAAAGACAAAGCAGCCACTTGGAAGATGCCTCACTGCCACCAACAGTGAAGTTTCCAAACACCCAATGCTAATTGAAGGAATTAGAGCACTGTATCTTACTGCTAGGAAATATCATGTCCTGCCACCGCTGTTAGATGTAGAGCCTGCAGACTGGATCCTGAAATTGGTTCAGCATCTGCCAAGTTTCAGCCTTCTCCAAATTAACACAGTTAGTTATGGACCCCTCAAAACCTGAGTTTTTAATTAAAACACTAGGCATTTCCAGTGCTGTCAAGTACGGCCATCATTATTTCAAAAAAATATGCATAACAAAAGTCAAAGGAAGATGGGAAAGATTTGCTGAGATTTTGATTTCTGCCCTTATTCAGTGAAACCATCCGTAAGCCTGACCCTCACCCGCATAGATGTTCTGGCAGAGCACAGGAGCACCAAAATGAGAATACACACACTGTATGAATAGCAGGCATACAGAAACCTCTTCTCCTCAGCCCAGCAGCCCCACCCATGCCTTTATTTTTGTGTTATTACACCCAATTCTTCCTATTTTTCCACTTCCAGAGATTAAGAGAGTGGGGAAGAAAGGCAAAATAAATTGCAAAGGGCCCGAGTGATGCTTGTGACGGGTCCCTACACTTGGCCAGTTTGCAGTGGTGGGGCTGGGTGAGACGTCACACCGCCTGAGCACCTCCCATGTTCAAGGCTGCCGTCTCTATAAAATACTTCATAGAATAGAATAGTTCAGTTGGAAGGCACCTATGATGATCATCTAGTCCAACTACTGATATAATCTCTAATGAAACTTCTTGAAGGCTGGAAGCTGGGATATTTGGCAAGATAGGCATACCAGAAATATAACACTTATTTCAAAATACACGACCAACACAGTTTCACATCAGTTCAGAAAACGCAGCAGGGGAGGAAAGCCAGTTTGATTAAAAGCAATACTCTAATTAAAAGAACACAGTAGAAGAAAACGTTTACAATGAGAAGGGAGAAAAGGGGAAAAAAAAAAAAAAAAAAAAGGTCTGCTAAGGACTGGGAATTGCCACGCAACTCCTGCATGGACACATTGCACCATGGACACCTTTTGCAAAGAATATGGGAATGGCAAAAAAACTAGAGAGAGTCCTTAACATTGTTCCTGAAGCAAAAGGTAAGATGGAGGGCTCCTGAAGGCAGGAGCAAGGAGGAAACTGTGATGAGAGGATTTCCCATGCTCAGAGTAGCTCTGGAGTAGCCAGGTTTAGTGAATGCTTCATCCTTATCTACATGGGGTAGTCCTGGGGCTGGACAGCCAAGGCTGCCCACTCTCAAATGACCACAAGTACTGGATTATCACTTAAAAAAAAAAAAACCCACCACACCTGCTATGGGGAGCTGTCTCTGGGGTGAGGTACAGCAAAACAGAACACAAAGATTATGCAAGACCATGGGCTTGCATCATGTAGGGTGTAGGCTTCAACTTGCTTCCTCTTTGCTTTCTAAATGCCTTCATTTTATAATTACATTTCCCATTTTGTACCTGCACCTTAATCCTTTTGCTTTGTGCAAATAAAACCTGTTTTCATTTCAAGCACGTCTGAGGCTTTACACAGCTCCAAATCAAACCTGATAGAAGGAGCAGAGCACACAGTGCCCGAGGCACACAGCCAAGCGCACGACGCTGGAGACCTCCTACCTGGCTCAGGTATTACTCGAGCCAAGGAGAGCTTGGGAGGGAGAAAACAGAAGGAGGGAGTATTCCCATTAACCTGCCAGAGTCAGTTTAGGGGCTGATATTATTAACTGCTGCTATTTGGAGGAAGAAATCATCCTGCAGGTGCCACCCGGATTCCTCAGGCAAAGAGCAGATGGCAAAGAGGCAACGCACATAACTGAGGGCATGGGTCCCAGCTGGGCAGACAGCAGCAAAATCCATCATCTTCCTGCACCGAGACAGAGATGAAGATCCCGCAGCTGCTTTTGAACAAGGGTCAGACACCTGCAGAAATTCCTTAAAAATAGATGATAAGTCACTACATAGAGGGTCTTTCTTCAGAGCCTGTTGCTCTCATTTCATGTGGTGGTAAAAACTGATTTCCACTTGTTTCCATTTGAGTCCATCTTTAACATAGATAACTCACTTCTTAGGATCAAGTCTCACATAAGACATTGGAAGGAGCAGGGAATATGCTTACTGATTGCCGTCGGGGTGTTTTGCTGGGCTGGTGGCATCCGTAGTCTTCTATGCACATCTCCCAGAGGTTCACAGCCAAACGCTGCACCTCCACGGCACATACCGCTCTCACCATCCTCGCTGATTTAGCAGGAGATGACAGTCCTGAGATCACACTGCTTGTATTATTGTCCACAGAATACGAAGGCAAAAGCTCTGCCACGCTGAGGCTCAGCTGGTCCATCAGGAGTTTCACCAGAATATTTGCAGTTCCAGTTCACAAGCCAAAGCAAGCTGCAGGGGTTCATAGGTGCTTTTGCAGGATCCCCCAAGAGAAAGGAACAATTAAAGCACTCAGGTTTAATGTAACATGCCTGGTTAAACCACTTCAGGTTCAAAGCAGTATAAAATTACCTTACAACTATGTGCTTGGAAAGAAAAAAACATGATGCCCCAACCCTACAAGGGAGATCTCTCTGGTGCAGAAATACTGAAGCTCAATGCTTTGGTTCATACATGGTTGGTTTTTGGGGGGGGGTTGGGAGGTTTGTTGTTCCTCTCCCCCCCCCCATGTTTTAGGTTCAACATGTGCATCTTCAGCAGAGAAAAGGAAAAAATGAGAAAACTTATTTCCCTCCTGCCAGACCACAAAGCGATTCCCAGCACGAGACAAAAGATGTGCCATGTTACCCCACAGCTTAGCAGGTTAGGACAGATTGTGGGAAGACTATACCTCAGTTCAACTTGTTGACAGACATTAAATTTAAAGCAGACCTCGGGTTTTCAGGATGCTGCCACACAACATGGGCACGCCTCATTGCTAGGAGCTGGAAACCACCAAGGGCCACTAAATAAATACAATTCCTTATAATTATCAAGTTATAAGATCCAGACGGGTGGTGTAGGTGAAGAGCTGTAACCAGAAGGATTTTTGTACCTGCACAACTGAGGAGGCAGCACGAAGGACTGGACTGGTACTATGCAAACTTCCCCCCCCCCAAAGTAATCTCAGGGCAGGGATCAAGCACAACCAACCTCGAACACCAAAATTTTGCTTTGAAGTCAGCACATGTCACTAAAGGGAAAAGGCAATAAAAGGAGTGGAAGGACACAGGAAAATAACTTATGTCTGTGAAAAAATCCGTCCTTGGGCTTGAGTAGCAAGGAGGATGCTCAAGGCCTTGGCCAGGAGCAGGAGACTTGGTCAACCCAGCAATTTCTTTGTCATCTACAGGAATTAGAGAAAGGGAATAAGCCATAACACACGCCACAAATTAAGCCTTGTATCTGTGGTTTAAAAGACAAGATTTGGATGCTTTACACAAAACTACAACCGGGTGCAAAGCAAAGGGGCTGCTCCTGCCCAAAATCGCGGGGCTACGAACCCGAGAGCAGCCCTCGTGCTACAGAGCCAGCTGGATTTATTACAACCTCGCAATTAAAGGGAGGGCGCGCATAAGAAACCGGGGGTGAAATTTTGACTCCTGAGGAAGCCTCTGAAAAAGCATCTCTCCAAGCAGTCAGCAATTGCCCAAAATATCTCCAGCCTATTATTTTAGGGTGATTACAGCAATGCTATTTCAGTGGCACTGAAAGAAGCGCTGAAAGGAGGAATATAATAAGAGCTTGAAGCTTTTATGACGTGACCATAAAATGGTTTCTTTCAGTGGCCTAAAATTACTGAATGCAAAATCCTTCCATTAAGGGTAAATAAATTCATCGCCCCCCATCACCCAAGACCATCCCAGCGACTGTCTGCTGAGCAAACCGGGCTTCGTGTAAGAAATCCTGCCAGCACCACGTGGTACCATCCCCCAAAGGGATCAATATTTTAAGCAGTAAGGAGCTGGACTATATTGATCTTTCTACAGGAGCCGAAGCCTGTTTGGAGGCACGCAGGTTGAATATCTGAGCCAAGATTTGACATGAAATTGTTTTAGAAACTGCGGTTCAAGGAGGAAATTTCTTTCGCCTTGTTTACTGCAGCAGAACAGATTTGCCTTTCAATTAGCTCTAAAACATGCAGGCTGGCATGGCTTGAAATTATTTGGAATATATTCAAAGAGCAGAATGAGGGGAAAAAACCCTCTGTTCACATATTACCTTTGTTGGGGGTAGGGTGAGTGGGCAAACAGAACTGCTGGTAGCCAAAGTCATTTATAGGTTTTGTTTCCCTGAAATGACTGCAAGACAGCTAAAGGCACATTATAAAAAAAAATTATTTTATATCCAAGGATGCCCATGATACATTTCCATTATGAATGTTTATAGAGTTTAGCAGCTGTGATTTCACACTGAACTGATGCAAAGATGCTGCATCTGACAGTCAGCTCCAGCGACCAGAGGAAGTGGCCAAATGCCAAAAATATTTAAACAATAAATGTCATACATAACAGCTATAATAAGAGTACTTCTGAGGGACTGCAATGACAATGTACTTCAGAGCGACTGCACGGTGGGAGACCACTGCTGTTGTACCACTGACTGGAAACCACCAGAACCAGCAAGAAGAAAATTGTAGAGTTTTGACAAAATGCAAGTTAAAAACTTGTTTTAAAGAGTATTTTGTTATTAATGGAGACCCGCACCAATTAATTCTCTACAGACTAGTCTTTATGTAGCCAGTTTCTATAAAGAAGATGAATGGTTTTATAGTAGAGACATCTTCCATGCTTTACCCACGGAAGTTCATGATAGATTTACTCTCTACACATTTAAGACAGTCCATTCATCACAGTCATTTATGTACACACTAACAAATACATTTCTTAACTGCTGCGTAACATTCCAAACCAAATGATACATTTTCAATTTACTTGAGATAGCGGCAGAGTGCAGCGTACCATGGAAATGATAAAATAAAGCTAGGCGTACCCAAAGCAGAGAGCGTGAGGCTTCATCTTTCAGTGGGAATATATCATGTTTTACTTGGGTTGAAGAACACTAAAAACTATATTAAAACTTATTTTTTTCTTAAAGGAACCAGTTAAAAAAATTATCAAAGCTTCAAAACATTCAATTCTTTGACCCATAAAGTAACCATGATGGAGAAGCATGAATTAACGGCATAAGGTGGCTTTATCCAGAAACCTCTGACCCAAAGCCACATCACTCTCAGAAGTTACTGTTGTGACAGTATGCTGGAAAACATTCAGATCTAAATACTACACAATGAAAATAAATGATTTTTCCTGTTTCTGTAATAAAACTTCTCTCGAGAGAAAGCATTTTGAAAATTCCCTCTAAAGGCAAACTGCTGACACCCAAGCGAAACAAAACTCACAAAGATCAAGTTTTGCAGGATTATTTTAAGTGGTTTAAATTTATAGCCTTCACACAGGGTTTAAATTTAAAGCAATGACCATCCTTTTTGGGTGATCCTTAATCAACCATTATAAACCAAGTTACCTCAAAATATAAGGAAATATGGAGGAATAATCAGTGCTCACTGTGATGAAAACTGAGACAGATCTCATGGATGTAAAAACTCAAAGAACTAACACATCTTTACCTTTCCCATAAAATAAAATCCTGTGGAAGCAGCTTTCGCCAAGCCGGTTTATAAAGCCAATTCAAATATACAGATTATTCCCAGTCTTTCAATGATGCTGCCCAACTCCTGCGTCTGGCTTTTCAAGACTGGAATTTTATGACCAAGGAGGGTAAAGAACTACCAAACCCCAAAGTGAGTATCTTATTTCATGCAGAGTTGTTGCTGTATAGAATTCTCTTCTAGAAACATTAAAATGAACCAAAATCTGTCCTTGAAGCATCCCAAGCAGTGAACTGGAGAAGGTCACTCTGAAAGGCTGAACTAGCTATTTGCACCCCTTTTTTTTCCCCCTGGAGGAAGAACAAAAGCTGACAAGTTGCAGTGATGTAAGAGTTTTGTACACTTAGTGTCCTGGCAAAAAAGACCTCATAACCAAAAGCATGCAAGCAGAGCTGAAAGCATCGCTTTTGAGCTTTTCAGGATGGAGCGGTCTTCGCACCAGTCAATTATTTGCCGTAAATAAATCTTGGCTGGTCTCCAGGTGCTGCAGTGGTTTCTGTTCCCCTTCCCCAGTTACTAATTATACATCAATTTTAGTGCCAGAGGGTCTAAACTGCAGAGTTAAGGGAGCAGAGATGGAAAAATGCTACAGGTTTTCAGCAAAATTATGAACGGAGAGGAACAGCGTATCCTTGCAGCTATGCTAAGACCAGTAGCAAAACCCATGGGCAACCCTCAAGTCACAGCTCCCTAAACGTCCCCTGAGACCCACAACTGCAGAGCCAGGAGCACCCACTACACTGGGGAGCACGACCACTTGCTTAGTGAGCTAAAACTGCCTTTCTGCAGCCTCTTCCAAATGAAACCACAGCTGTTTTGAAACTTGCTTTCAGTGCGAGAGGACAGACAGATGGATTTAGCCCTGCAGCTACTTTAACAAAGAAGATAATAAAAGACCTGACCTGTGAGCTGGTTTTTAATTTTCCACTGTGGCTTAGAGATCATGTAATTTAGGAGCAACTTTTTAACAGTTACTTCCACAAATGCCTTGAAGACTTCAGAGATGGGAGCCAAAGGTGGTGCTGGGTCTCCTAACAGGGCCAGACCCCCAACAGGAGGACCCAAATCTCCATTCACCTCTCTGCCACCCTCCCACGCTGGCAGAGGAGAGAGAGAAATTGGTTTCTATGAACTTTTTTTTTTCCTTTTTTCTTTTTTTCCTTTTATTCTTCTTAAGGAGTTGAGCTCAGCCAGCCAGGGAGATCCCCATCACCAGTTTTTGCCTGTCCATGGAGGTCACTGGCCAACAGAGGTTTTACATGGGCTAAGTGCAGCAGAGCCATCTCATGTCAACGCACAGAAGCTGCCATCAATTGTCAGAGGCTCTTTGCAGCTTTGCAGGAGATGAGAGTAACTGAGAGGCAGCACACTCCTCCCCAAAAACCGGGACAGGGAGTTTCTCATGGCGTTCAACATCACGCTTAGCCGACTCTTTATTGAGCGTATTTATAACTCCTTTGTTCCCTATAAAAAGGCTGATGGCTATGCTGACATTAACACAAAGCTGCTTGGCACTAAAACACAATTGATGCATTTTTAGAATTATTTGCCCTTGTCATCTTCAGGGCTTACTTACAGTTTATGTTTTCTGATTTATTAGGCCCTAAAAGCCTCTTTTGAATTTTGTATCGCAATCAGCAAGAGCCACACCACCCATAACCTTTCCTTTTTAAGATGCAAGAGTTTGAAGCCTAGTATGTTTTGGATGTGCGATGTGAAAGTCTGCAACAATAATTTACAACACTTATTTTCTTTCTCTGCAAGTATAATAAAAAATTTTTTGACTGAAATTACTATTGCAGCAGGTGTCTGAAGCCAGGACACACAAAAAAAACCCCCCAAAAAACAGAAAGTAAACTGTAGAGCTCAAGGAGCTTTTGTATGGGGAGCTTCAGGCAAGCAGGGAAGAAGTATTCTAGGGCAACGCTTGATTCCAGGCAAGATGGGTGCAGAGGCTATAAAGCCGTTAATTTTGCTACTTGCTGTCCACCTCTGTATGGGATCAAAGCTGGACTCCTTCATCTGCCACACACCAGCATTTTCAGAGATTTCACCACAGCAAATTACTTCCCGGGACCGAACTGAAACCAGCAGCTGAAACGCTGGACACAACACAACACACCCTCCGGCAGCCTCACTTTGCAGCTCATGGCTTGATAACGAATCTCAGATTTCAGGAACCCAGGACCTAATGGAGGTTTTATAAAATGAAAAAAATACAAAAAGGGGAAAATCTACTCTGGATATAAACCAACCTAAATAAACCTTGTTTGTCCTGAAAACACTAGTGTCGTCTTCTCCCTCGCTCGCCCCAGATAATGAACTTGCTGAGTAAAGCACACCAGCAGCACAACGCCACACCAAATTCCCAGCACGGTACCTGGATGGGAACCCAGCTGCACTTATGCGGATGGTCTCCAGCACTCCACAAGCTCTCAGCTGCTGCACCGCTCTCTTTGGATCAAATCTGCAATTATATTTAGGATAGAGATTAACACAGTGAGAAGGAACCCACATCATCAACCCACCTGATAGTGACTCTTTTGGGGACAGGAATTAGCTTCCGATTTGTGGAAAAAAAGCTCTGCTCCCGCCATTAGTATAGGGGCTGAAGAAAACCATACACCCCTGGATAGCTTTTGCCCATAGCCATTCCCTTGCAAATCTCAGTATAACCACAAATCCACGCCTTGCTTTGGGAACAGGCTGCACAGATGTCACACGTTCTCTCTCCATGTCACAAGACGTTGTGCTTTTCAAGTGCAACAGACCTTGCTATTGCCCTATCAATGCCGAGCGGTGCTCCTGGGACAAGATGACAGTCTGTTACAATTAGTCTTCACAGCCATAACCTACCCAGCTATGTAAAGCAACACAATTACGATAAAGAAGGGAACAGGCTACCCCATCACAAGCTGCCTGACGAACCAGACAGTATTACTTTTGCAGCTATAAGGGCAGCAACATATTTCCAGAAAGAAATCCAATTCAACAGCAAAATAAATCTGATATATTAAATTCCATACCGAAACTGAGTAATTAACAGGTTCCACAGGCTTGCAGACCGTTAAGTTTACCACGAACAGTAGTGCTTATGTTCCAGACTAAGGGCTTTGGTAGGTGTCATGTGGAAATTCAAGGTATTTCTGCTTTCAGCTGTCCGCCCTCCTCTTTCTAGCACACATTATCCCTCACCACTGGCATCTCATTTCCATCGGCAATTTGTGCTGAACAACTTTGCACCAACTTCCAGCTGAATACTCAGGCTGTGCTCCCTCTGGCTCCTGGCGTGAACCCACTTTCAGATCCGTCTATCTTTGCACAGAGCGCAGGTACCAGCACCCCCCGTCACCTCTCCCTCCTTCCACCCCTGACAACAAATGCACAAAGAGGTCCCAGCTCTCCAGCTCAAGACGTTTGACCCTGGAAGAGGTCATTGGATCGAGCTTGGACTCGTACGGTGCAGAGGTCCATAGCTGCATTAGGTTTCCAGAACAAGGCTGAGGAACAAAACCTTCTCAGGTACCTGCTTGTCCCTTCCTGAAAGCTTAAAGTATTTATACCCGCAGGTCAAGAGTGCATGAATGATTCTGCTTCGCCGCCACTGTGCAAAAGCAGCGTAAGAAATCGGCCTCCACTACTTTGTGCATTTTTAAATTCCCTGGACCCGTCAAGCCTACAGCAAGTTATTCACTACAACACTGCAAAGAAGATGCAGGGTGGAAAATCAGTCTTGGCTGTCACTCGCTTCGAGGAAGAATCCACAAGGGTACAGTTTCCATAACAATAAATAATAAACAGGACTGGTAGATGGACAGGAAAGCTTCAGTCCTGGAAGATCCCAGGGTAACGTACATTGTACACGAGGGGAACTTTCTGCAACGCAGCCAAGCCCTGCTCAGTAGGGGTGAAATGCAGTAACAAGAGCGGCTGCAGCAATTTATCAGCATGGAAAGCCAAGACCCTCTCTAGCAACAACTCCAGCTACGGGCTGAGGCTGAAATCAAGAGCTTAAAAGTGGGACAATACACATTATTACGAACTCCTTTTCCTTGCCATGGCAGGTAGAAGCACCTATCAGGTTGCTTTTGGCCTGAAAACTCAAGAAAGAGATCACAAATCCTGCCTGAAACAGAATTTGGAAGGAAAATTGTCAAAGGTACAAGCTGAAGTCAGGCGTTCCCCTTGCACCTCTCTCTTTGAAGTCTTCTCCATTAGGGATCAAACTCAGATGCAGCCTGCAGTCTGCAGATGCAGCAAATATCACCGTGTGGTGCCAACATTTCCTCCAGGCTGGAAGTCTGACACCCCTCACCTCCCTAAGAAACAAACCTTACCTTTGCACCAAAATGTAAAATAGGAACGAGAGTAATGCAGGTTACAAGAGACCTTAGGAGGTCTCTAGTCCAACCTCCTATGTTCAACAGCTGGGGCAGCCCCATAGCTTAGGGCTTTATCCAGTCAAGGGCTGAAAACCTCCAAAGACAGAGGTTGCACGACCTCTCTAGGCAGCCTGCTCCACTAATAGACTGTCCTCATGGAGAACAAAGAAATGTTTCTTTATCTCCAGACTGAACCTCTCATGTCAATTTGTGGCCATTGACTCCTGTCCTCCCACCGGACACCGCTGTGAAGAGCATGGCTTCATCCTCTCGGTAGCTCCTGTAAGTAATGGAAGGCTGCTATTAGGACCCTGCTCTTCTCCAGGCTAAATACCTCATTTTAGCAAAAACGTAATGTTCTCGTGAGCTGAAAAATGTTATGTTTTAAGAAGAGAAAAAGGTCCGTGTCTTTTCACTGAACAATGAACATAACACCAAGTGTTCTGCATACTACAAGATATCACTTCAACGCTAACCCAGAGCAGTGCCACTGATGTTTCATTTCACTAATGCCTCCTGACACTGTGTAATTTTTCAGCACAAGTGCCTCAAATGCAGACTCCTTTACGGCCTTCCCAGTATTCTCCAGACCCGAGTTTTACATATAAGCAAATAGACTTTATTCGAGCCACACTAAGGATACAAATTCCTCAAGCTGGTGGCAGCAAGATCAACATTGACCAAGATTCCCAGATCACAATTTCAATTAAGCAATCCATGATGGGTGAGGAGGGAGATAATCTCTTGCAGAAGAACCCCCAGTACAAGACACCTGAACCAGTGCTCTCTGGCTTGTAGATGAGGATGCAACACCACCACTTCAACCCAAGGCACCCTCCTGTCATTTGCAGCCCGTGGTGACTCCTGCAATGCCGCTGACTGCAGACACCTGCCCGCTGCTCCTCCAGAACCATTCCTGTGTCTATTTTCGTTTGCCCTTTGTTCCCAAAATCCTGAGCTTTGACAACTCTGACAATTCGCCAGATGGGGAGCATCTCATCGGACCGAGTCATCACTCAGCCTGCGAGCAGACACAAGCAGAACTATCCTCCTGGTATTTGCTACCAGTAACATCTTAGAAGTACAACTGAGTTCATTTAGGTAATTACTGCACCTTGACAACCAGGAGCTTGCACATTTATGAAACAATATGAACTGCATCCTGAGCATCACATGAAAAAACTGAATTGCGAAGTTAAAGGCAAAGAAGTGAAGATGGATGGAAGACCAATGCCCAGCCCGACCCCGAGCAGCAATCGCTGCCCCCTGGCCAGCTCCCCCCAGTTTATATACTGAGCATGACTTCATTTGGTATGGAACATCCCTTTGGCCAGTTTGGGCCAGCTGTCCTGGCTGTGCCCCCTCCCAGCTCCTTGTGCACCTGGCAGAGCATGGCAACCTGCAAAGTCCTTGATTTAGTGTAAGCACTACTTAGCAACAACTAAAACATCAGTGTGTTATCAACATTAATCTCATACTAAATCCAAAACACAGCACTATACCAGCTACTAGGAAGAAAATTAACTCCATCCCAGCTGAAACCAGGACAACCACCTCTGCAATAGTCAAGAGATCAAGGCCGTAAGCATCTTCAGTACCTAAAAAATGGTACATGAAATAGATACAACAGACCACAGAAACTGCCGTCCCAGCACAGCCAGCCAACATAGCCTTCTCCAGAGCTGTTAACTAACCATCTAATGAATCAGTTAAATATAAGCCAGTTCCTGAACGTCTTCTAACCGTCAATACTGTTCACTTTGCTGTTTGCAGGGGAAGAAGAGCCAAGCCAGGGAACCTTTCTGGTGCATACATAGCCACCAGCATATCACGGCCAAGGGTGAGCCTGTTTACGGACGCTTCGTCCTCCTTCACAGGACGCTGTTGGAGCCGTCTTCGCACTCCGAGGTGGCACCGTGCTCACCTGGAGCACTCAGACTGCATTGGATCAGCTGGAGGGCAATGCCTCCCTACTTACAGCTCACAATTATAACTCTGATTTCTTAAATGTCACCACATGCAGTTTATGCCAGGACCTTTAGAAGGCATCACAACAAGATCTGTGAGGTCCCTGCATATTAATGGCCAATCTTTTTTGGAGTTACAGGGAACAAAATTGGGCACAAATACATTATCTAAGAGGTCAAACAAGGCTAATAGCTATGCGCTCGCAACGTTCACAGCTTGCGATACACCTCTGAATGACAGAGGAATATCAAGACTGACTTTTTGCTTCAGCTGTTCACTTACCTGGAAACCTGCCTGAAGTTGATACAAGTCACATATTTACTTTTTTCACATTTATTTTGGAAGCACCAAGACATTTTTGTTCATTTTACAAGCCATTTTGCAAGTACACTACTTATCTCTACTTTTTTATTTCTTTCTCTGCTATTTAAATCAAAGCAATTCTGAGATGAAATTGTACAAAGACCCCATTATTGCAAAGCAAGGATGCTCAGTGTTAGCAGTGTATAGCTACGAATTACTAGGACGTGCATTAGTCTTAATTTCCGGGGCACAAAAACCACATAATGAAACCCAGGAGAAGTGACTCCAACAAACTGCGGGGACCTTCCAGTTACGGGAACAGCATCACAAAAGGGGCAATCTCTTTAGCAAGAGGAAAAGTCCAAAGCACATTCCGTTGCTATAACACTGAACACCATTGCTCATCTGAAAGCCCACTTACTTAAAGGGGAGCTTCTCGTCGTTTGGCTTGATGCAACGCACGTAGTGCGGGGTGGTGGCGTCCAGAGTCTCCATGAGCAAATGCAGCGAGTTGCGGAACTGAAAGACAAAACGGCTTGTTTTGAGGAGGGATGAAGGCGCTGTACTATGCACCCAAGTTGGCAGGTGCTGCAAGAAGCCACCTGCGGTGCCAGCCTCTAGATGTGACTTAGCATGAACCTCCCCATCAGCCCAGCACATGCAGGAGCAATTCAGAGAAGATTCCGGTGGGTTGAGGGCTTCCAGCTCAATGATGTACAACAGCTATAAGTGTTTGCTCAGGGCTTTACCCAGCTGGGTCTTGAAAATCTCCAAGTGTGGAGAAAGCACAACCTCTCTGGGCCCCTGCTGCACTGCCTGACTGTCCACACACGGGGAAAAAAATGCTCTTTTTCTCAAGTTGTTTCAGTTTATGAGCACTATAGCACATCGGGATACAGTCCAGTGAATCCCAGAGTGGCCTCCACCCTCCTTTGACCATGTCTCAACTCCTTCCAGTCAAGACTACTCAAGCCTGGTCTTCCAGAGACACTGCTAGAAGGTGTCCAAAATGCAACAGCTAAATTGTTCCCACTCTCAACACGGGTCACGGGAAGGTCTCCTCACTTCTCCCCCCAACAGCTTTTTATTTATCTCTGCTTCAAACTGAAGAAACAAGATCTGAACTGTAAAAATGTATCTGGATTCACCTGCCCCATTCCCCTGCCATCAACCAACCTGCTCATATAATACATTACCTGGTGCCCCACCGTTTTCTTGTGCTCCTTATTAGCAGCTTTGATCACGGGTCTGGCAGAACGGACGCTGATCTTGGATGTTCCCTTTCCCATGGAAGTGGTCGGTGCAGCATCCTTCTCATCTTGGAATAAGTCTGCTACCATTTGATACTAAAACGAAAGACAACATTTGAGTACCTCTGGCCCTGCTCTTTGCTGGACGAACCCACCCAAGTCGCATTGCTCTGGTCATTTTTTCCCCATCTTAAAGCAGAAAAGGGAAAAAAAGGCAGTAAAGTGAAATCAAGACACATTGCCTACATAAACCACATCAGCAGGACTACTGGCCATTCTGTTTTGTAGTTCATCAAACCTTGAAATGTGCACATTAAATCAAACAAGCGAGGAAAAGAGGATGGCTAGCTGAAAGGCTACATCACTGACATGTTGTCCAAGGCACAAAACCTGAACATGAAGTGACTCTTGCTCCCAGGCTTCATTTCGAGCTACTCATTCAGTCCTGATGGCAGCAAGGATGCTGCCCGCATAGCATATCCCCCAGGAATAGGGTCTCCACATGAGGATAGGCAGCAGCCCGCTCTCACCACGGCCCCAGAGGCACCCCCGCTTTTCCGAACAATTAAGAGACACCAGCACTTCCTCACTAATTACCCGCATTTCAGCGTGAACGAGCAAGGAGTCAGCAGGACCGCCATTCCGGAGCCCTGAAAGCACATTTAGCTCCTCAGACCTCTGAAGTCTGGGGTTTCTGGCAAGCCAGCAGCAACCTTTCCACTTCATAAATGGGAAAACAGGTGAGCTGGCAAATGCAGTTAAATCTATTGTTTTTAAGGGGCAGGACCTTCAAATTTGCATTAGGCTGGGGAACTTGAATACCAAGTAAGTCACAATAAATCTGGTCTGTTTAGCAGAGCTGTTAAATTTTCACATCTGAAATCCAGGTACACACCCACACTGGTTTCCGCTGCAGCTGTGCTTACATTCAAACAGCAAATTCTCAAATGCAAGAAAAACCACTGTCACCAGGTGGGATTTCACTTATCACCAAGCTGAGCTGGGCTCCAGCCTGGCGACACTGCCAAAGCACCCGTGATGTCGCCCCAGCAGCACACGCACCCCCAGCAACACCCACTCTCGAGCATCCATAGGAGAGGGCACCAGCGTCATGCTTCCCTTGTCCGTGGCACGCCATGCCCAACACGGCCACGTGAAGACACTGCCACGAGGCAGTGGTGCACCACATGGTGCTCTTCCCTCCATCCCAGGCTCCTCTGAAAGCTGAGCTTGGGTGTATTTTCCAATAAGATCCCAAGAAGAGTGTAGGGGTTTACCACTTTACAGACATTAACGGACAGTCCCGTGCCATAAAGGGCTGCCTGGCTCTCTGCCACATCCCTGGACTGAGACAGGAATATTTCCAACCCTGGTCCCGCAGGCTGTTTGCACAGCTTGCTAGCACGACAGCCTAAATACCACTGTGGAAAGGAAACTGTTTGCATTACATTAGCAAATTGCTTGCAGGCTCCAAGACAGCACCCGCTAAGGATCTGCTTCATACTCACAGCTTTTCATAGAATCATAGAATCGTTTAGGTTGGGAAAGACCTTTAAGACCATCAAGTCCAACCATTAACCCAGCACTGCCAAGTCCACCACTGAACCATGCCCCTAAGCACCACATCTACACGTCTTTTAAATACCACCAGGGATGGTGACTCCACCACTTCAGCAGGGCAGCCTGTTCAGCTCACTCAACTCCTACCAGAATAAAGGCTCACACCTTCTTTGCGTAACACTCTATCCCCCAAAAAAGACATCCTGACAGCTGTTGTACTTTGATGACATGTCACTGTATTGGGTGCTTTGCCTCCCGCAAACACAGGATGTTTGGGTGGCAGGTGCTTGATGCTGGAAGACATCCAACACAGGCTCCACTTCACTATCTATCTCACGCCTGACAATATGGTGAAACCCCTGGCTGTCATTTCAGGTTTCAAAGTATCTTCTCAATGCATAGCTGGGAGTGCCATCGACCCCTCCATCTGCTTGCTATTAATAACAAGAGTGCTTGCTCCTGCACAAACGCTTGACAAGAACCTCAGAGGTGAGCTTTCAGCTTGCTTAAAGCAAAATTGGTCTAACTGGGACCATCTGTGGCCGCCCAGGATCTATTCCACAGATGCTGGGGGATAAGTGAGAAGGACAGATCCCTCCTTCCCAACTGGCAGAGTCGAAACCATTGGTGCATTATTTCTAATTATAAAGAACTGGAATATAATATCTTAACAGCATGCCCATATGCTTTCAGTCAGTGTTCAAATCCATTTCCTTAATTCAAAGAACATCAACCCTCAACTGTTTCAGCTGACCAGCACTAACAAAACTAATTAGCTGCTTTATAAAGTCTCTTTCACCATCTTGTTGACAGCAGTAATTGCATTCTAATTAGCCGAAGGCAATTCTGCCTTGGTGGGAGCACTTCATCAGTGATGCACTTGCTGACTGGGAGATGTTTAAGTCCTCGCTGTGTTAAACTGACAGCATTCCCCCTTGTCCTGTGTATCGCCTTAGTGGGAATACAAAGAAGAATGCAATGAATACTGTATGCAGGCCTGATCTTGAGTACAGGACAATGTCCTCATGGCACAGCCTTTTGCAGCACAAATTTAAGTCTTAGTCAAATTAGCACATTTGAGTGGCAGACTCAGCATTGCCATTGCTGCTCTTTTTGGTTCAGAGAAACCAGGTTGCTTTTTACAGCAAAAGAAAAAAAATTTTATTTGTTTATACCCATGGAGGGCACATGGCAGGCAACAGGCAAAAAAAAAAAAAAAAAAATCAGGATAACTGAATCTGCCAGCCAACGGGGTTAGGGAAAGCAGGAGCAGAAGATCAGGTTTTGGAGGCTTTGCAGGAGGATGGTGAGGATGTTCCTGCCAAGGGAAGCGCTGCTCTTCCTCCCGGGACAGCACAGCATTGGCACGGGCTGATGACAGCCACCACTCCCACGCTGTTAAAGAAATGGGTCAAAGGCAGAAGTTCATCAAACTATCACCCAAAGATTCTCAGAGCCAAGTGCATTTGGGAGTGTTTTAAGCTGGATCACAAATGCAGATTTTGGTGTCACCTACAGAGCCACCACCATGAATTCACAAGGTACTAACACCTGATCCCAAGGAGCATTAGCTTAGTTTGCAGGCCAAATAAGCCCAAATCTTTGGTCCTGAGGCATACACATTAATGGCTTAAGAAACTCCATGTTTTAAAGCCAGGTAAACCAGTTGCAAGAAGCAGGGTTTGGGTTTTTTTGCAATTAAACCAAAGCCCAGCTCGCTCTGATATTGTATTATGGTCCTTATATATGAGAGAGAGAAGAGGCGGTGATGCTGTTAAAAAACCCATTTCTGCTTTTTTTTTTTTAAATTTCTTTTTTTAAGGAATGAGTTACAGGTGACACCGTCCTCCCCACTTTACAACACCCTACCCCGATGAGTTACAGCTCTCCTCCACACCTACTCCGCCGTGGCTATGGGGAGAAGCCAAACAGAAATAAATCCCTATCAGACACCGCCAGTTCTGCAGCACTACCTCCAACAGCAAGTTCAGCACTGGCTAAATAATTCATCATACAGCACCAATTGTTCCTGCAGGTTACCTGGCGTTTCTAATAAGCTCTAATCATGCCCAGTTTTTACCCTGGGAAAGCTGTGAGCTTCCCAAACACACACAGATCTTGATTTGGGTGTTATTAAAGCCCAGCTTCGCAGTTATTAGACTTGCAACTACCCCCACGGATGAGAAAATTGCACATCTTGCCATCTTTGTGTGAATTCTTTGCTTAGACAGAGGGCAAGCCACTGACAACACAATTAATTTGCCATTCTCATCTCTCTTACTTTGGCAAGAACCAACCCCTGCTTAAAATGCTCCTAAAAATAATGCTTCCTCCCTTCCCCCTCATCACGCTCCTTATTTAGGGTGGCATCTGCAAGGTCACACCCAGCCATAAACCCAAGGGAGGGTGGCACAAACAGGAGAAATCTGGATACATGACACATCTGCTTGCAATAATGCAGGAGGGATTCAACATTCGTAATGGGGAAAAAAAAAAAAAAAAAAAAAGGCAAGCTACCAAGCTGGCCCAAGCTGGGGGAGGCTTTGAAATGGTTTGGAGAAAAGCAGATATATTCCTTCCCTACACCACACACAAACCCTGGTGGAAACAACGGTGCCCCAGAGTCATGCAGTCACAATTTTGGCTGCTGGATGGTGTGTTGGACTTCGCAGGGCTGGATTTTCATACTAACTTCCAGCTGTCCCTGGAAGGGTTAAGGTAGTTTAAAGTCTCAACTCATTAATTGACAATGAAAGACTCAAGGTTGCAGGGAGGAACTTTTGGTCTGGTTTTAAACAACAGGGACTTGAAATTCCTCAGATGTCTGTTTTATTGACACTTTTAACCCAACCCACCCAAGCGCAGATGCATGGTCATGGAGAAGAAGAGTGCAGTACCAGAAGTCAGTGCAAAATCTGCTCAGTTCATACATGCAACTGTAAAGTCTCCAACTTGAAGCCCACTTGCCAAGTGCTCGTTTACTGCAGGCACGACCCACGCCAAAGCCTGCAGAGCCCCACAGCTACTGCTTTTCTGCTTCCGACAGCCTACCAAGTTCACAGCCCTCGGGACTAACAGAGACTTTAAGCCCCAGGTGCCAAAAAGCTCTTTACCAGGAGACTTGGTATTCAAGGTCAGACAATATGTCTCTGTTGGCACTGATGCAATGAGGTGCTCACAAGTTGGTTTTATAATACTCAGGAGGGGAAAGGTACATGGCACAGATCTTGTAATACAGGAGCAAGAGCAAGCGTGATCATCAATACGTGTTAATTTGTTAATATTACATATTGGCATCAGTGTAAAATAGCTCTACCAGCAGCTGGGGTGTCTCAGACTTTGTGTTAGATTTCCAGCATTGTATATTAATCCTATTTTTTGCATACTAATTATTTAAGTAACTAGAAGTTGCATATTGCTACCCACAACATACAAACTACACTACTGACCCGTGGCTTTTTATCCCAGGATCACCTGTGGCTCCACATGCTTTTGAGAACACCTTCGGTGCCAGGTGATGGGTAGGGAGCTCCAAGCAAGAGTTAAGTGGGATTTACACTGCCCCATACCTGGCTGTTCCTGATGTTTGCTCTCAGTGAACAAAAAAAGATCAACAGGTTTGGAAAGGATTTTCTGATGCGCCTCAACAGGACACCAACACCCTGGTGGAGGAGAGCAGAGGACCACGCACACCCACAGCTGGGTGCAACCATAGCCGCTGGCAGCCTCACCCCTCCTCTCCCCACTTATTCTCTCCTCCACACCCCATTTATTTCCCTTTTTTGCTGCTGTTCACGTAGATGCCTCCAACCACTTTTGCATACACAACATGCTGCGGCATGGCACAGGAACACAAGAACGAAGCGCACACTTTGGAAAACAGCAGTGCCAATTATCTCCCGACTCACTGCTTTTACCTTGCTGGCTTTCAGGATGTTGATCTGTTCCTCATACACGGTGTCCCTGTTCTTCTCCAGAAATCCCTCACTCTGGTACTCCACCTAGCAGCAGACAAAGGAAGAAGCCCAGAGGGTAAAGTCCAACCGCACAGGGACAAGGCGCTGTGTCCCATCACTCTCCTAACTGTTGGAACTCACCTTAAAAACCTGAGAGGGAGAAGTGAGGGGAACAACTGGAATTTAAAGGTCAATTTTTATCCAAGAAAGTGAATCTGAATGAAAGCAAAATCCCTAACACAAACCTGCAGTGTTTCTTAGTCATTAAACTGCTCTGTATGGGACCCAACCGCACTTCCATGGAAACCAGGGGTAAAAATGCAAGGATCATCAGTCCCTCTACATGCTCTTTTGTTCGCTCTTGAACTCCTCGTAAGCTAATCAATAAACCTCAAAAGATCTCCTGACTATGTCTCTTGTAGGTCTCTTGCCTTGTAGGTCTCTCGTTGCAGAGAGTCGAGGTGCAAAGGAAGACTTTTGAGAGGACAGATGAAAATTTTATTTTATTTTTTACATCTGAAGTTGGCTAAAATAACTGATCACAAAAGGCAAAGCTTGGAAAGCAATATAATTTGTGCAAAATCATGAGCCTAAGGAAAGGTGATTATCAACCTTTGCCACGGAAAGTGCTGCTTGCATCCAGGGTAAACCTGGTTAGCAGAAGCGCCTGTACGGGATCGCAGCCCCTGCATGTCATCTGGCTCCTCAGACACAACCCCAGGTTGGCATTACATTTTCCTTTCTAACAAACCTGTGTTTTGGATAACTGCAAGCTTCTAAGATTCTTATTTGCTATGAGCGACACCTGTCACATCAGGGTTTCAATGAAGCTGGAGCCCATGGACAAGACCCTACAGCATGGGATTTAGAACCCACAGTTCAGTTGGCATCTTCTCCCTCAAAAGGGTGGGATCAGCCCAGGGTCACCTCACACGTGCTCCTCCCTACCGTGCCGTGCTGATGCTCGCAGCTCCTGCTTTTCAAAAATAAATTCCTTTTCCAATATATTTTCAGTGAAGCTGCCATTACAGAAATTCATTTCACCGCAGCTTTGAGAAAGAGGATTTTTCTCCACTCTAGAAAGCACAACTATTTAAAGCTTAGTGCAATAGTTTAGACGCTGAAGTCCTCCAAGCTGATCTAGATCTGAGCGCCCAACCGAGATTACTGCCAACCAGGCATCCCTATCACCAAAAAGCAGCTCAGTGGTGCTATAAACTAATTTTCCTTTGAGTGGCTCTTCCTTCCCTCCACGCATTTCCCATTTCTGTGTTTAAGTCCCAGCGCACGCAAGGGGCATCTGGTTACCTTATCAGCGAAGTGCAGGACGATGAAGGAGGTGTTGGACATGCGGGGTTTCTGGAAGTGCTGGCTGCTGGCGTGCCGGTCGTACAGCTTCTGCGCCCAGTTCTGGTCAGTGCCTTTGGGAACCTGGATGGGAAGAAAATGGACCAAAAAGTTGTCATCAGGCAGGCAAAGGAGGTGCAGGGAGGTTATGGAGGAACCCTCCTTATGGGCTTCCTGTAGTCCACATTGGCTACAGGAATATTGGAGAAACCCCCCAGTTCTAGGAGTGTGTACTTTTTTATTTTCATGTATATTCTTGACAAACATGCTAAATTTTTGTTCCAGCAGAAAAAGCCACTCAAATGCTGGTTCTGCTTCAACAGCCAGAACAGCTCTTGCAGGAAAAAAAAAATTAAAGAAGTATTTTTGCGCTTAAGTTACATTAATTGCTCAGGCACCAACATTACTTTTGTAATGCAGTTTTTGATGACCAAATAGTTTCACCTGCTGCCACCTGAGACAACAATCAAGAGGTTCTTTTTAATTTAAAATAATAATGATAATAAAATTATAATTTTAAAATATTAAAATAATTTAAAAATTATAATTCTTAAGAAATCTCTGCCTTTCAACAGGCTCGAGGTGGGGTCACTTGGATCCCAAACACAAGATGCATTAACCCCAACTGCACACAAGGTTGGGACTTCAGACCCACATACCTGTCCTACTGCAGTCAAATTATTCCCGTGTCCCCCTCCCACGCATCCAAGCCCCTGTGCCATGAATCTCCTGGATGCCAAACCTTCCTTCTGCGTCCTGTTTCCACTGAAATCAGGGTGCAAGTCTTATGTGGACCTGCCCTTGAAAGGATTTGGCCATGGTACACCAAGATATCAAGTGTTGCCTAAGACACTGCTTTGGTAAGACGGGGCAGAGAATGGAGAAATCCTAAACAACTGCAACAACTAAAAAAAAAAAAAAAACCCACAAAAAAACCACCTCACAGCACTACCTGTGCAGCAAGGGAATGGGCTACTTTTCACAAATCAGCAGTTACAAGGAGGGGTAAGCCTACTTTCCTTACCCAGCACCTGCAATTTTTACCCACTAAATCATTGTAAACCTAAGTTAATGCGATATATTGCCAAGATCAGGGAAAAAACCCATTGTTTGTGTTTTATTATTTTGTAAGCACATATAGCTGTATAGCAGCCTATGACAATATATTATAACTTCTGATACTCTCATGATTACAATTCCCATAAAGACTCAATTTTTTAGGGCATGTTTAGGTCCCTCTCTGCTAACCTGCCAAAACCCCCCAAACTTTCCTAAAAACACAAGTGCATTTGAGGAAAGCAGGATGGCTGTAAATATTTGTTATTTTATACTTCTCCAGTGCAACAAGTTTGACGCAAAGCAAAATTCTTGAAAACCAAAGGAAACAAGGAGTGAAGTTGTTACTCTTGAGGGCTGGGGACCGTAGCTGATGGGGTTCATCCCCATCCCTCCTGCCTGCCCAGCAGGGATGGGAAAAGCATGGGCTGGTGGACCCTCCATCACTACCAACAGCACAGCAATGGTTGCACATACGTACACACACATAATTTTTAACAAAAAAAATAGCTGACCAGATTATTTAGGTTAGAAAAAAAGAAGAATCAGAATGAAAGTGTTAGGCAATATTTAAAATTAGATGGGACAAAGCCTAGAAACCACAAAACAATTGTGTAGTGTCAGGGAAAGCTCTGGATCTTCCATCAGGTCTTTACACAGACCTTTATATGAAAGGTGACAGAGGAAATAAGGGCAGCAAACAGTAAGAAGGAAAACTTGAGACAGATGATGAATTTTTCTTTATGCTGCTCTGAAACAGCCTTTGATTTCACGGCAGTAAGCCAAAACATGCCAGAAGGGTTCTGGACATGGGGATGAGCTGCTCCTGCCCACCCCCATTAAGTGGAAGAAGTGGCTGAACTAAATGCAGCAGCCAGTCATGCAAGCCGTGCTATCCCAGAAGTATTTTATATTTTACCCTTGTAAGCGTAGCCTATTATGGATACACACAGAAATACTATAGATTATATATAAATATTAAAAGGCATTTATTTATGCAATTATATACATATTTTATTTATGCAAGATAGACATGCATATTTAAACTATGGAGTTATATACATGCAGGTGGGTTTATTTTTTACATATAAATATGAAATATAAGTGATGAAAACACTCCCTCTGGAGCAATCGTCAGGTCTCTCCTGATCGGGATCAAGCCGTGGGTACAGAGCAGAAGCACCACAGCCACCTGAGCCACCTGGTGCTGCAGAGAGCAGATTTATCCTGCACCAGCTCTCTTTTAGGCCATCCACTTTGCTGAAAAACCTGCTTATCTCAGAGTTGAACTTCAAAAGCATCACTCCTGCCTCCCAGAAAGAGGGTTTCGCTGTACCCGCACCACTCCCTGCTCACCATTGTGCAGCCTGGGTATTTTTAGCTGCCTGAGAAGCACCTGATAGGGACCAACTCCTGGAGATAAAAACTAACAGGGCCATTATCCATATTATTATAACAACTTTTTGTATTGGCTTGGCAGTTTAAGGCCTTTAGAGCCAGTGAGAAAGTTATTTAGAGACTATCTCATCAGTGCAAGACTTTTTTAGGGGATGGGGAAGAGGAAAGTCGACTGCTTTGCAAGTATTGTATGGAAATCTCTAAACAGGAAAAACCTTAGACCAGTAATTTCACAAGGTCACTGCTTCTGCTCATCTGTCCTCACTGTCCTCTGCCCATCACTGCATAAAAATCGGTCAGGCAGCGTAATCCTGGCCAGGGTCACCTCCCCTCTCCATACACTGTCCTCTGAGCTGCCAGGAGCTACTGCAACCAAAATCAAACCTAGCCAGTGCAGCCAGGCTCAGCCCCCAGGCTCGAGTCGACCACTTTTGTATCAGAAGCGTCCCAGGGTCAAGAAGCCACCACGACCACCAGACAGCTGAGGAGCTGTTTGGACTAAAGGGTGAGATTCCCTCCACCATCACCTCCAACAGAAGGACAATTAACTGGATAAGCAATGAAGGTCCATTCAAACCTAATGATCTAAAAGTCAACCCTCTGAAAACACAGTAGGAGCTATTTAAATTTTTATTCTTTTCTCCTCATCACTCCAATATATGTTAAAGCCCAAAAAGAGCCTGGGCTTCCCCCGCGCTCCAGAGACACATTCCACTGCAAGTGATGTGCCTGACTTTGAAGTCATAAAAGCTGACGGCATGACGTAGGTGAGGTTATTCTGCCATCGGAAAGCCCAGAGGTCCAACCTCCATTTATCTGCTCATGGAGCAGAAATCCCCCCGGACAGGGCCACGCAGCACAGGAAGGCAACGTGCTGATTTCTGATGTTCAGAAAACTAATAAATCCAGACAAGGAAAACACATTTGCTCAGATACCGAAGTTCACAGAGACAAGTGGGATTGAAAACCCATCTGCTACAAGCAGACTTCAGTGTTTCTGGCACTTGACAGGATGCAGGAAGGGTTAAAGAGCATCTTTTGAACAGCGTTAGAAAATGCATTCAGCACATTAACAGCGTAACACAATGGCAATGTGCCATAAAACACAAAACAGATCCACGAGACAGTTTGAGAACATGACGGAGCTCGTGGGTTTGGTTAGACACATTGCCCTTTGGCAGCCTCAGGGTCACATCGCTCCTCAGCAGAAAGAATTTCACTAAGATCCATAATAAATCTTGGACAACAATGCCATGATTGACACATCAACCCTTCCAACCAGCCCATTCTTGATCAAACCCTTTTAGATGCATTTCATGCTAACAGAACTTTTTTTTTTCCTTAATTTTTCCATTCCCACTCCCATCCCGACAGCATAGGCAAAAGTAAGAAAGCAGCCAGGCAGCAGGACACCTTACGGAGAAACTTGGATATCCACAGCAACTTCAGACTGTACTCCCAAACGACACTTGGGAACTGTATGGAAGATATGCAGCACTCACCCAGAGCAAGCAGTTTCAGCCTGAAAATCAGGACACCTCATCCAGCTTTGATAAACAGACATGACTGCATTTCTTAAAGAATTTTCAATTTCCTCTGAAGATAACTTAAGTCTCTTGGGGGGGGGGGGGGGGGGGGGGGGGGGGGGGGGGAAATCAACCCCAACGGGCTCCTCCTCTCCGGAGCACTGAAGTTGCTCTTCACATATTCCCTCCAACCGCAAAGCCTTCAAAGTCCTCCTAGGAAGTCGGCTGTCCCCTCTACAAGGCCAACCATACCCTAAAGCCATCCCAGACATCCAAGCAAGTCTTCCACACACCCTCCCAGCTTCCCAAGACTGGATTTTCAGAAGAGAGCCTCCCTACTTAATGCCTGTCTCTTCTGATGGGCTCTACATTGGTCTCCTTGCTCTCCTCAACGGCTCTGCTCTTATCCCAGATTATTTCCCACCACTACTGTTAGCCTTATCATGACTGCCTCCACATTTCACAGCTCACCAGCAGGGAGGTTCTCCTGGATACCCTTCTCCCCTTTCCCTTCTCTTCAGGCTCATCAGTTTGTGCTACACCACCTCAATGTTGTGCCTGTTGCGGTGGCCTTGGTTTCTGGCCAAGGCTGTTTCTGTGCCTGGAACACGAACTCTTGCTGTTCCCCTGGCATCTTTTTAGGCCAACGCAAAATAAAGAGGTCCTAGAAGTTCCAGATCCAGTCAGGCGATGCTCCAGCGCAGGAAATGGGGAAAAGGCTCTTTGAGGACTCCAAGGGCACTTAGCAGAGGACATAAGGTCACAGTCCTGTAGAGATTATAAGGCTTCCTGGACAGACCAGGGACGTAACTGGAGGTTGGACCAAATGACCTCCAGAAGCCCCCTCCAACCCTAATAATTATTCCAAATAACAGCTTCCAGCTCCTAAGACCTCAAAGCTGTTTAAAAACCCCCAAAACCAAACATATCCTGAAGCTCTCTTTTCTTCAGAGCTAGGGGTTTTATCATTGGCTTTCACAATACAGGTTTAGTCCTTAAAACTCCAATCTCAATTCGAGAGCCCTCTCTTTCATTGCCAATTCCCATTTCAACCCTGTCTGGTCCCCTTCTTCTCTAAACTGTGACAAGACTCTCATTACGCACCGAAGGTCTACGACCTTTGTTAGCTGAACTGCTTCAGCATGTACCCAACCACCCCCTCCTCAACCTCGCATTAAAGATTTAAAAAAAAAAAAAAATCCATCCTGTGAAGCGAGAACATTAGCGACAAACCCTCCACATTTGCGCTAATGTTTCATTATGTTGCCAGGACCCCCTTGATGCCATTTCAAGTCCCGGAGTATATTTATCCACCATTGTACATGCTAACGAGATGACTTGCAATTACCCTATTGTGGTCCCGCACCTGCCGTGGCCAGCTCTCCCCAAGAGGTGAAAGGCTGCTGCTGGTGATGCGGGGGTGAAGGTTTTCATGCATAAACTGGTGCTTTCAGTTGACAGGCTTTGCTGAAATTTTCATAAAGCTGGAGAACGCTTGCAGGTTATTATAAAAGAGCTGATTAGAGGGCCCATAATAAGGGCCTGTGACTAATGACAGCATTCCCCACTGACAAGTAAATACGCAGACAATTGGCATTTGATGTGGGCGGGAATAGATCTCGTGTTTCATTTTTTTGGTCCAAAAAAGCATGGATGAAAAAAGTAGTACCAGGCAGATCTACAGCAAAGTTGGCCATAGTCCTGCTGTTGCACAGGAATTGCTCCATCTAATGCAATGTCACCAGCAGCAACCAGTGCCGGGTGCTTCAGAGAGGAGCAAAGGGCATTGTCAGCAAATATGGCATGAGGAAAACCTCCCTTATGGTCTTTACAACACCCAGGAGCCGGTTCGAGCCTGAAGAATTTAACAGGCTTAATAGCACAGAGACCAAATGAAATGGTGCTGAATATCAAGCAAATAATCTGACCTCCATCTGAGCCAGCACTGGCTAAGATGCTATTTTAAGGGCATCAAATTAAGTTTAATTTGTTCTCATTTTTAAGGAGTCTTCCCGAGGCTGGATTTGAAAAGGGCAAAGCCCCAACTCCGGCTCATCGCAAAGAGATAGCCAGAGTGTCTGTATCCCAGACGAAGGCTGAGGTCATAGGACGTGCAGGTTGGGACACCCTCGTCATGCCTGGGAAGGCAGCCATCACATGGAGGAGAGCAGCCACTTGACAGGTCACCTCACTTCCAGACAAGTCATACATATACTTCAATCCCAACAGGGACACTAGTCTAAATAATGGATCCAAAACGTTTCCTTCTGATGCAACATGACACTCCTGCCCTCGGGCCACTGGATCTGTCCCATACCCATGGATCCCACAGAGCCAACAAGAATTCATTGTGTCCTTCTCATCACCTTGGCTATCCTGGTGAGAGGCCCCTTCCCTGCTTCAGCTGTCCTACCACCCCTTGCCTCACCCTTCCCTGCTCTCATTCAAAAACGCTCAAAGCCCTTCCACAACCGGTAAGACATAAGAATATATCCAAGTCTCAGTGGAAACTCTTCCCAAAGACAACTCATCCCCACAGCAAAACTAGTCTGAGGCTCCACAAGGCAGCCACATCCAGCAGGAAGGCAGTGACCATCCCCTTCCACCAGGCTGTTCTCAGCACTAAAAAAAGGCTTATTTCATGGTTGAATCTGTCTAACTTCAACTTCTAGCTATTGCATGCTAGGGATATTTTGCATCAAAGTGTCTGAAAACCCTCCCACTGACTATCGCTTACAACCACTCATGTGCAGTGCTCAAGTTTCTTTATCCTCAGTATCACAACATTTTATAGCCCTGATGTGACCACATTCTCTCCAGTATTTCCTCATGATCATTGCTGTGCAGACACCAGAACTGGAAGGGATACAAGCAGCTGTGCCCAATGTAGGAACCCTTTTCATCACAGCGTCGCTCTGAGCTCTTCTGTTGAGATGACCATACCTAAAGACTCTGGACTTTCCACCTACTCTTCACACCAAAGACCTTCAAAACAGGCATCCCAACTTCCCAAGAAAAGCTCCCATCTTACATTTCTTGTTCCTACATATATTTGATAATTCATGACTGAACAAGGAGTCCAACCTGTCTTATGGATTCTCATGAAGGGTTGCCGTTACTGGCATTTCTGCTCAACTTTTAAGCAAGATTTAATTTAGGCTGTTATGAGAGACATATGATAAAAGATAGCAAACTACTCTCCCAACTTTACAAGCTTGGTTTAAAAAAAACCAAACCAACCAACCACAAACTCAAAACTCAGAAAAGCTGAGGGAAGACACAATTCCAAACCCCAACAGAAGAATGTTGAAGGAATGACTAAACAAGAAGCCTACACAACTGAAGACACTTCTACAGGCCATCCCCGGCTCCTGCTTCTCTATCTCAAAGGAGCAAAAGGGACATGAATTTTGGTCTTCTGCAAGACTTGTGTGAAATCCAGGCCTGCCTGAAGTCAGCCAGAGCCTGGCATCGACTTCAACAAATCCTCATTACGTGGCTGATGTCCCTTGACGCTGCAAGGTTAACCAAACAGGAGACCCTCCCAGACACACTTTTTTTCTATATGCCAAGTGCCACTGAAGCACAAATTCCAGCATCTGAAGTCTGTACACTAAATGCAATCGACTTTACCCCAAATAGCTATCGCAAGAGGACTCAGGTTTCCCTTGGGACAAAACAAGGCTTGAGACAGGGAGGAACTCCAGCTCCTGGATAACACTGAAGAAATCGAAAGTCGCAAGCAATGGCTACCCCTATGTGCAGCCAGGCCAGAAACATGAGCTCTGGCAATACATGGTGAGACCAGGTACCCAGGTTGGTAGCAAACATCTGCCAAGGAGGTTCTGAATGGTCCTAAAGCAAAGCAAATGCCAACAGCCATGAGCACCCCAGCAATGCACATGAAAGGAGATGTTTACCCTCTTGCAAGCTACCAAAGATTAAAGCCCATTCTTTAACACTTTATAAAAATAAAAATGCCAGTGAAAAGGTGGGTGGTCCTCTTTACCTTACACTCTTCATCCAGTAGGTCCAAGATACCAAGTTTCGCCTCTATAAGGTCTATGCAGGGCTGGTTATCGTAGAAGTCTATGAGAGTCCAAGGGATTCCCTCCTTCATGTACTCTTCTTGTTCCAGCTTAAACACGTGCTGAGAGTGGAAAAACAGCAGAGTTACTGACCGTGACCCCAGCCAGCACAGCGCCAGCCCCTTCCCCGTTCACCCACTCGTTCCCACTGGAGTAATTCCCTCAGCACATCCAGAAGCCATAGAAGCTTAAAAAAAGGCTTTAAATGACTTTCACCAGAAAACGACTGAAGCTGTCACTACATCTAGGTGGAAGCCATATATTGAAATAGCAATGACAGCTATATCTCTTGGGCCGAGAAAAATCCCTCTCTCGTTTAGCGCTCTGCTGATTAAACTAGTGACCTGCAGCAGGTTCACAAGCTGGAGCCAAGCCAGGGCTGAGCACGTGTGCCCCCATCTGCAAGCAGAGCTTCACAAAGAGCAGCCATCACCCTAGAAGAGGTATCAGCAGCAGTATCTAACTGACTCAGGAACATTTCTATTGTGGATTCTTTTTAAAAAAAAAAAAAAAAAAAAAAAAAAAAAAAAAGAAAAGAAAAAAATCATCTTTGCATGGCTTATATATCTCAGACGTCTGCCCAAGCAGATAAATTGTCTCTGGCTATTTCTGAGATACTCTAAGCATATTAAAAAATGATTTTTCAAACGCACTTTTTTCTTCAAAGATAGCTTTTTAAAAATCTCTTCAAACATGTCATCTCAGAGTTTGAATTTATAAGCTTCAGAAGTGATAGTTGGACATACTAAGTAGGATATGAATAGTGCAAATACAATCCATAATTTACTTTTCATTTTTAGCAGCAGTGATCTGATGCATTAGATATACTGCAAACGTTCGTGTCCATGTGTATGATATGGTTTCAAAGCGCCAGACTACTCTGCAGTACTTAGCTGCTCAAATTTAACAAGTTTTCCCTTGTATCCTGAAACTAATAGTAATTTTTTCCCTGCTTGCAACAAAAGTAGAAGATGACCCCTAACGGGTTTCCATTTCTAGTGCAGGTAAGCACTTGTGTCTAATAAAATAGAAGAATCTCAGGTTTTTGTGAGGCATGTCCATGTGAAAAAACAGGGAGTGTCCCCAATCCTGCTATTTAATACAGAGTTTTCGTTGCAGAGGTTTAAGCCACACTTAATGGGCAGGTTTCCACCCATGCTTTGTCTCACACCGGAAATCAGGACTCGGCACAAGACCATCCAGGTTGTGGTTTAGGATTGAAACTATGCAAAAAAAAAAAATATTGGCAAACTTTCTACTTATTCAAAACCATCAGTGAACTTTTGTATAAACCATTTGCAAACCTGCTTCCAGTATCAAGCTTATCAATCAGCCAAGCAACATTTTCAACTTGAGATGAATATTTAGTGCAATTGCAATGCACAATCATTGCCCAGGAGAGATGGTATCCCAAGGACTACATTCATGCTGGCCGCACGATCCAGCCAGGCTGCAGGTAAATGCCGTTAAACCGAAGCCAGATATATAATAATCTCGCCTTGATACATTTTCTGCTGTTTTATGGAACGCTTCCAAGCTGACCTTACCGAGTTGAACTGCTGCTGGAGCTTTTCGTTGGCATAGTTGATACAAAACTGTTCGAAGCTATTAACTTCAAAAGTTTCAAACCTGCAAAGCAATGAATAAATCAGCATTAAGCGTTGCTTCGTCTCAAAATCTACTTTTCTCTGCAACGGTGTCATCTGCATGACGGGGAACACCAGTTATTCAACCGTCTCTTTGCATTCCTCCTATCCCAGATCTACACTTTATTCCTCATTCCCCGAAACGTCTTTCTTTCCTTGCCACAACTCAAGGGATTTAAGACGTCTCTTCTGCTACGCACAAATGAGATATTCAGTACGACTGTAGCTTCCTGCCCATCAGCCAGTAGTGCTGTCTGAGACGAGAAATGTAACAGCCTCTCTCAGGGAAAAATATTATGAAATATTAAGTCCAAATATATTCACTGCAAAGGTGATGGAGAAGCAGTAGCTGCTGTCTTAAAAGAGCCAGCATGGTATTTTTAATGCAATTCAATAGAGCAGAAAAAGAAGGTATTAAATTCATAATTATAGCCTCTGTATTGCATCCCTGTTAAGACAAAAATTAGATACACGTGAGCAAACGAGTTCGTGGAGGCAGAGGGAGAAATGGTGCTTTCAGCTCCAATTCCAACACGTTCCTCAGAGGGAGTTCGGTGTTGGTCTCAGTGATCCCTCTCTTTATCAGGGCTTCAAAAGCTCGCCTTGCAGAAACATTATCCCACCCCTCCACAGGCTGCTGGTCAACTCCAAACTGAGCTCAAAACTGGCTTCCTAGTCACAATTAGAAAAGAAAAAATATGCAGTTTTAATAACGCAAACTACAGGCAAGCAGGAGAAAGCCAGCAGAGCCCCCGGGGTGGTCAGGGGCTGAAGCATGCGACGCCCAGGGACAGGCAGAGAGAGCAGGGCTTGCTCTTCAAAAAAAAAAAAAAAAAAAAAAAAAAAAGGACATTTTTCAGCTACCACGGGGAATGATGTTCTTTATATTTCTATTTTTAAGGCACAGTTGGACGAGGGAGAAAAAGAAAGTACTCTGACACATGACTGTAAGGATTAAACTAAAGGAAGAAGTGACAAAGCTCCCTGTGCTTAGTGAATAAGCTGCCGTAACGATAAATGCGTGGCAAAACAATTGCTTGGGTAATAGGTGCTGTAGGAGCTGGCAGAACCGTCTTAAAACACTAAACAAATGAAGCCCTTTTTTTCCCCCCAAAAAAATCAGTGTTTCTAGTACTTTCTGAGGACTACCTGGCTGTTATCCATGTGATGCAGCTATTCCCCAGGTACTGCCAGGTGGTAATGCCCTCACCATACAAAATGCCTGAGCCCTTGGGGAAAGGCAATGGAAAAAGAAAAGGGGGGGGGAATGAGAGAAAGGAACCACTTTTGTGCTTTTATCTTCCCCGCAGCCCTCAAGGAAACCCAGGACCCACTCTCCCTCCGCCCGCCGCAGGGCTGGCATTGCCCCTGGAGCTGATGCAGCCCATGCCAAGCAGAGGGTGCTCAATCCCTCCACATCCCAGGAACCAAGCTTTACAATTTTTAATGCAACAAAACCTGGTGTCTGGGACCAACAAATGTTTATATTAAACACGTGGCCAGAGCCTCAGCGATGAACGCATCCTTGAAGAGCTCCCACTGTGCTTGATCTTGGTTGCACCGCCGTTGTGCCGAGCAGATCGGCACCTTCAGCTCTTGCAACTAAAGGGTCTACTCAGAAATACCAACTCCTGCAGGTTCATGATCAGAGCAGCATGGCAAGAAAGGACTTAATTTAAACAGAGATGGAGAGCCACGGCAAGCTAGGTGGAAAAACGCAACGAGAAGAAAAGATATCAGAGTGGAAATTCTTTTTCTGCTTCAGAGACACCAGATGTGATTTATGAACCTCTCGGCGAGCGCCAGCCAGGGGCAGAGCAGCTGTACAACAGCAACTCCAAGGGAGATTTCATGAAGTCACTAATTAAGGGACTTGGCCAACGCAATTTGCTAATTGACGGAGCAGTTTGGTCACCAGCTCCATGTGTGTCCTCGCCAGGAGGTCCTGCCTGCGCAAAGTGACTGCGCTAAGACGACATCCTAATGGGAAAAACAAACCAATGGCCGTTCAGTTTCTATTCATTTTAGTGCACTATATCTTGGTGCGAAAAATAAGCATACTCACCACTCCAACCCATCACTGTGTCTCCCAGAAAAGCACATCCCAGCTTGGGGACAGCTCTCAAGAGCGGACATTGAGGGGCAAATGCTGCATTTTGGCTTTTCTCCTCCTCCCTATTCTGCTGCACGACTGGTATCTCCTAAATTCACTGCAGCACTGGGGTTTATACTAAAATAGTTAAAGTTCATAAATAAGTCCAGCATACAGCTGGCCATCTGGGTGTTCACAGTTCCCTTCACACGGCAAACAGAGGGAAAACAAGCCGTTTAATCCCTCTCCCTGAGCAAAAGGAAAACAAAAAACAGCAGAAATTTAGAAAAAAAAAAAAATCCAATATTCAGCAGAATGCGTTAAAAGTCCCAAATAACCTGAGTTTAGGGAACCAAACCCGTTTCAAGGACTGCAGAGACTCAGGTTGCCAGCACCCGAGTTCCCTGCATTGTTAATTACTCAGCCTTTAGACAGCAATATCCCCTTCTGAAAGGGATTTACGGTCTCTTTAGGAGATCGGACTCACACACAAGTGTTATGGCCCAGAGTGCAGATACTTGTCCCTGGCAAACCTGCCTCTTTCAATAGGACCTGCAGGTCTCCATGGGGAAAAAAAAAACAAAAAAAAAAACCAAAAAAAAAAAACCTGCTGTACTCTGCAGTGACACCAGTGCTGTAAAAGCATCAGCTGGCCCATGTGCTGGACGTGATGCACAGGAGCCCTGCAGCTAAGGGACGTTCTTCTTCCACACTAACAGGTTTTCAAGCCCAACTTAATCTTTCATGAGCGTTGTCCTCAAGCCTCCTTTTATTCAGGTTTCTGAAAGACCGCGTCTGATTTTGTAACTCAGATGTCCAGCTTCCTGCATTGACCTACTATTGCCCACAAAGTTCCATCTCAAAACTTTATTTATCTGCAGAAATCTCTATTTGTAGGGACACTGATAGGAAATAGCTTTTCCATCTCATACAGTCTTTGAACCAGACCGTGCCAATCCCACCTGGTTATTTAAGATCTTCCAGATCCTGTGCTATATACGTAGGAGAGCCCAGACACTTGCAAACCTCTGACAGCAACCTCACCATCTCAAACCATCCCATTAAAATTCCAAACCAAAGAGGACTGTACTCTTAGCATACTTGGTACAAGTGTTCCTGTAAACCTTGCTGTATGGCAGCAGTTGCTGACGGAGATGAGCAGGCAGTGGGCTATGCTGATGCTCCAGCACTGACTTCTGGCATCCTTTCGGCTGCCGTGGCTGTCCAGCAGATGTTAAAAATCAACATCCCAAACACCAGTAGCTGTAGAAACCCCATGGGAGGTTTTATACACAAGATCCAATTCCAGTAACTGTGTAGGTATTCTAGCCACAAAAGCTTTCTGCAGCTGACTCAGAACCACTTTGGCAGGATTTCATTCTGAACTTCAGGTTCACCTAGACCCGACAGACCTTACAAGGAGTCTGCCACTACACGAGACTTGGGACTGAGAAAGCACAGCAACTGCACTGGGTCAGGGAGCGGTTCCTGGAGCCGCTACAACTTGTCCATCCCACCTTCCCTTCCGAAACAGGAGCAACCAAGTACCTTAATATATTAAAGGGAGCACATCAGGTCACTGCCATCCCACTTTCCCTTGTCCTTGCTCCCCAAAGGGACAGAAAAGGGATAGTGCTGAAAGAGGGGAGGGGAAAAACAACAAAACCCAGAAAACCTCTTCCCTTTTCCACCCCACAACCGACATAACCCCCTCCTTTCTCCTCCATCGTCTGCTTCTTCGCAGCACTTCAGCTAAAATTAACTCTTCACATACAACTCTCACATCCCTCTTCTACCAGCGGTCAAGTGCCAGGATGACAGACCAGACAGTAACTGGTACCCAGTCTGAATTTAAAGCAGCTCGTTGCCCCTCAGGTTACAGGCTGCAAGCCTTACCCTTGGTTCTGCCAGAGCTTTTTTGCACCTTACCCCCCCGTCACAGGCTCTCAAAGTTCTCCAAAAGCTCTCACTGTACAAGGGCCCTGCAGCAGCTGTTTCACAGCTGAAGAGGCAAAGTAGTTTCCTCAACCCCAAAGCAACCCCAGACAGAGCCACCACAGCCTTTGGTCTCCACATCTGTATCTTTACCCCTAGTTCACCTTTAAACTTGATGCTTTAAACGGCATGCAGGACAGAAATCCCGAATGGGAACAGCATGGGAGGTAAATCCCAAAAGCCAGTGCTCAAGCAGATCTCCATGCACTGTTTCGGGATCAGGGCTGCACAATCCAAAGGAGACTAAAAACCGCAAGCCACACACCACGACTGCGCTTTTTTGCATCCCTTTCGATTACTACCATGCCCTGCCACAACCCAAGGTCAAGTGTGCATGGCCAGAAGGGCGAGACAAATTAGAAAGGACTAATTTAACAGCCTTAGAAGCAGAAAGCGTGCCTACCCATAGATATCGAGCACGCCGATGAAGGAGTGCTGCTTGATGGTGGTGTGCAGGGCCTTGTTGATGTGCTGCACGATCCAGTTGAAGAGCTGGGCGTAGATGTGCTTGGCCAGGGCGTTCCTAGCGTTCACGACTTGCTGCACAGACATGTTCTTCACGTAAGTCTCGGCCATGGTGACGAGTTTGCGATGGCAAAGCCAGTGCTGCATCTGGCTGTGCTCCACGCCCAGCAAGCCGCAAAAGTTGTTCAAGTGCTTGTCCTCACTCTGGGTGTAACAAGAAGCAAAGTCAGCAGGTGGTGACATTCCAAAACTGGAGTTTTAACACCAGGTTCCCAGATCAGTGCAAGAAATTAGCACCATTTCATGCCTATCTAGGGAAATACTGTGTACCTCTGTGGTTGATAGGAAACAGAAGTGATGAGCACTCATCCAGTTGCGCTAGTCTTCATGGACACGGATGAAACAGCTCACACGGAGCTCTAAACGGTGTTATACCCTATGGCTTTCCTCTGCTCTGGCTATTCTTAAGGTCTTGAACTTCATAAAGAGCAGATTTCCACAGTGATTGCCAACAGGAAAGAGCACTCTCCACTTTACTCCTCCTTGAGCTGCACCTAAACACTCCTTCAGATCAACATTGATTAAGCCTCAAGTTAAAGCTCGGGGTATGCCATTACACCATGCCTTTTACAAACTAACCCCATTTTGAATAACAAAGTTGCAAAATGTGCATTACCAAAAGGGGTTGTGTTTTGCATAATCAATAAAATGAAATGTGACCTTCATTTTCTCTAGTGCATCGTATTTTTTCCCCCTCAAACTAAGACAAGGCAGTCCTGAGTCTCTATTATGCTAAGATAGCAGGCACTGCCTTTTGGACAATGAGAAATCAAACTCCCTTTCCTCAGGGTAATAATACATATCTAAAGGAAGTAAATTGTTTCCAGTTAGATACATGCTCATATAGAAGCTGGATGGGTTTGGGGACGGAGAGAAAAATGCATTTTAAAAGACCTCTAGGATGCTGCTTTGCTCTGATACCTTTTTGACCATGGATTCAAAGTCATAACAGGATTGGTTTAATACCATGCAATTACATCTGAAGGTAATTAAACAACATGAACTCCATTACAGAACTCAACGTTGTCGGAGCAGACCACTTCTACATATCCATGTTGCCAAATATCAAGCAAATTACCCCCAGCATCCAACTAATTGCACACCACATTATCTCAGGGGTACCACTAAAAGTGTGTGCAGAACCCATTTTAATACTTTAATTAGGAACAAACGACCCAGTCTGGGATGCAACGATAATTGACAGGACAGTATTTTCCATATAATCACTTTTATTTTCCCCCCTGAACAAACACAGAAACAGAAAAACCACCACCAAGGCATCTTTAGTCTTATTTATTCTTGCTAATTAACTGTGCAGTGCTCCTTTGAATACTGAATGGCCACATTACAAGCAGCAGCCTCATGGCTTTGCCTGTAGTAAAGCAGTTGTAGAGCATCACGCCTTCTGCTGGTGGGAGTCACCATTCCCCCCAAACTCTGTGCACCAAGTCTTTTAAGAAAGCAGGAAGGGTTAAAGATGGGTTGGGACTTAAGGTGGTAAGCGACCTTTGAATCATCCCGCTTATGGGCTGGCTAGAGAGGAGAAATAATGCATTATCTTCCAGGAAAAACAAAGCAACCAGGAAATTATGATGTGTTTTCAAAAAAAGGAAAGAAAACCAGGAGGAAAAGGCCTTTCTACCAAAGGACACTGCTGCAAAGCTCAACACATCCAACGTGGCCCGATTTATGAGCATACAAAGCTCCCCACATACCCCACTGTTGCTGGTGACCTACCGACACGCTACAGGCATCGCCATCTCGTTCCGCTTGGATTTCCAAGTTCCCTAGGTGCAGAATGGCAGCAATTATCCTAAAAATGGTCATCTGATGAGACTCCTTCACTCCTGCAGGAACAATTGATAGCTGATTTTCACAAGAGAAAACAAACTGCAATTTTCGGTTTATTTGAGAACGCTTGCAGTGTTTCATTTCCTTCCCGAGCTGTTGGTTTTCAGTTATCAGGCCTCTCCCAGTAAAATCACTGTAAACTCTCAGTAAAGTGATCACTCAAAAATGACAGTGAGAGGAGCCCCTCATGTTATTTCTTTACCCCTAATGATTGCATCAAAGCAGTTTTATCACAGATGGGTTTAATGCTATTGTGAATGTGCACGAAACCAAGGATGCTACTCCATAATGATCAAATGGGATCACAGCTATAGGGGCTCTGCGGCTTTTATAGAACAAGGAGTTGCTTCCCTGCGATCATAGTCCAAAGTGAGATCTCACTGACAAGTGAAGCACAGAAATTACAACTTATTGCCAGTGTCCCACAAACAGAAGAGAAAATTAAAGCCATGCACATGATGCACAACACCTCCAGACTGGTGCTACAGCAAGTCACCAGGGAGGTGATGTGAAGCTCTGTCCTATGGTCCCCAGTGTCTCAACAGGAGCTACATGTTGTGGGTCTTCACTGGGGGTGTGAGATGTTATTGCTTTATATATTTTTCTGGCAGGCTTTTGCAGGCATTCCCAACAGGAGCTTTGCTCAGCAGCAGCCTGCATGCAGCTTTCTTGCCATATCTTGCATTTTTACATCCCAACTGGGTTTCTGTGCCCCTTTTGTGTTCAGTGCTGGTGTCCTAATTATGCACCCAAGGTCTGAGGCATCACCTGCTGCTTTTTGAATTATCAAGAGCTTCCCTTTCTCTCTCTCTCTCAGGACTTTTCCGTTATCAGCACAGTGAGAAATGTTTCAAGGTTACTAAAAGGAGCAATGCTCTGCTGTTACTTGGCACTCTTAATTGGAGTTAAGCCTGGCAAGGGTGTGGATTTGCAGATAAATCTGACTTCTTGTTACACATAAAAAAGGCAAGACTAGAAAGTGTAGTAGCAATTTCACCAGGCCCTAAACAGAAGCAGACAGAGCTGGGAAACACTGAAGGACAATGAGGAAAGACAGAGCCAGAGGAAGCACGTGAAGAGCAGGAAAACATCATCAAATTGGCAGTGGAGGAAGACGCTCACACAGTGCTTCGTAGCGATCAGCAAGGAGATGGGGGTCTGCTTGGGGAGGCAGAGAGGAGGACCAAAGAGAGACTACACGTGACAAGGGGATGGGGAAAGAGTTCCCTGGGGACTACAGTCCCATGGGCAAGTCTGGAGCAACCAGTGGAGTAATTTTTTTGAGTAGTTAACAGTTAGAAGTCATACAAGCCAGACAAGAAGAGAGAAAAGACAAGACCCCGCTGTCACCCCGGAGAAAAAGAGATCGAGCCCATCTAAAACACAAAGAGGACAAATTTGGGGAAAACATTTGGAGTTATAACACTTGAAATGAGGCCCCATGGTCGCAGCTGGCACAGCACAGTGGCTGCAATACAGCTGCTCGGGGGCATTTCACAGCTGGCTGCCAACTGCATCAAGTGCTCCTCTCCCAACATATGAAATGCAACGGAGAGACACCAAGACTTACCGGGACTTAAAAATTTAGCTTCAGAAAAATATTAATATACTCTGGGAAAGTTTTCCCCTGCAAGATTTGTTTTTCCTTTCAAACAGTTGCTGCTGCAGGCAGGCTATGGCACTGTGTAACCACAGCGTGCATGGGTTGTTGCTGCAGCAGTAGATTTTGCAGCTGGCCATGCAAACGTGGACTCTGCCACAGCAGGGATGTACCCAGCTCATTATTCCTGGGAATCAGCTACCCAGTACTGTGATGGCCTGAGAAGTGACATCACCCTCAACCCAAATACAGAGTGAACTGCAGAGTAATAGCTCTTTTCCGGCTTGTAAATAGGGTAAAAAAATAGCAAGTCGAAGCTGCAGCACATCTTTGACTCCAGAATGGTTTATTTTGGTTTCTCTTAAATTCAGTGTCCTCCTCCATTTCACTGCTGCTTCACAGATAGCTGTAAGAAACACTTCTGCAGCTGACACTAAAGAACAAGGTAAAGCCAACTAGGTCAATAGGAAGATGGATTTATACCTCTTAGTGTTACAGGAGTGCCATATAATTCAGGCAAAATACTGAAAAAAATTTGCAAGAGACTTCTGCATGGAAGCCTCCAAGCAGAGCAACCCCTTACCAAGCAGGGTGAAGGCATGCCTGGTTTTCTCAAAGTCATCAGCATCATCCACGCCATCGATAGACACGTCACCTCCCTGAGAAGTGTAGAAAAAGTCTTCCGCACATGCTAGGAGAGGAGAGACAGAAGAAATGCATCAGCAAGCAGTAGCTTTCTGGAACATGCACTGGGATGCTCCCTGTCCTCCGCCCTGCCGATCCCTGAAGGGCACTCACCTCCTTTAAACTATGGCTTACTTAGAAATGGATGAAGTATAACCTTGATAAGTGACTGTAACTACTTCTTGCAGTGATGAAACCCCTTCCCCATGCAAAGCAAGTTCAACCAGGGCAGAGTTGTGGTATATCTGGGATTTGAATAACTGCTCTATTGCACAGGTGCATATTACTTCAAATACTGAGGTTACTACTTTCAATTTTTTTTATCCTGTTTTAACTACCCATGACCAATCCAGACATTTTAACACCTCTTCCACATAACGCCTTAAACCCAGGGAGCAAAGGGAATGGAGAAACGCTCACAGAGCCAGCATTACACCATTTAAGCATCTGTGCTTTAGCAAAGTTATTTCAGGACGACGCAAAGCTAAATCCTATGGAGAATGAGAAGCATTTCAAACGCAGATACAACAGGAAGAGATGGCAGGATTTACACCTACTTTAAAAAGCTTCACATGCAATCGCCCCTCCTTATAACAAGGGCTTATTTGAGGCCAAAACCATTAAGATATGGGCCCAAGGCTGCCAGGCTGAGTCCTGACAGCGCGGGAGCAGGCTTGGCCCCAGGCAGGGCTGCAGGGAGCTCAGGAGGTGGACAGCCTCCCCATCCCACCCAGAATCAGTTCTCAGCACCAGCTCCGACTCATTTCAAACCAGGTAGGAGGGACTCACCAAGAAAAGCTCAGAAAGATCGTTAATACTCACAAACATGTTTCCCAAGTATCATGAAAATAATGAGAAAAACAGCCTACTGTGTGTTCCACATCAGCCTGCTGGTAACCTTTAAAATCACTGCAATCTGCACTTTTTTTGACTCACATTGCCACCAGAAGGTCCCCAGCCCTCCCGCAGTCTTTTGCATTAGCTGTACTTTCAGGCTGTAAGAAAAACATTTAATTCTTTTTGGCATACAAAGCCCTGGGACCCGGAGGTTTCAGTAACTCTGCTCATTGCCGGAGCATTGGGAACAAGGGGCAGAAAATGCTGATTGGGGTCAGAGAACCGATGTCCATCCTGGTCCCGCCAGCACAACCGGAGCTCACCCAGCCCGTGATGGAACACATCGCATTAACAGCTTGATGTTGCCGCATGTCGCCCTGCAAGATGCATCCAGGAATGGTGGTAGTTGATGGGACTGGAATGTTTGGCATCCACCACACCATGCAGAGAGCAGATTACAGCACCACTCAGTTAGGGCATCGCTCAGCTACGCTGTTTCCAGCCAGATTGCTCCACCTTGCTGGGAAAACCCCTAACTATGGACACAGTCTACCCCCTACCACCACGTGCCATGGAACACACCTCAAAGGAGAAAGCCCCGTTTCCCATCAGCCTCCAATTTTAACCATCCACATTGGGATCTATTTCTGCCTCAAGTCGTCTCTGGTATAAGTGAATCCAATATTTATATTTCAATGTGTGTGCAATGATTTTAATAACCACTGAAACCCTTTGATTCACTGCAAACAAATAAAACATTCCCGCTTTGCACTATTGCCCAGGCATCGTTAAGTTAGACACCACACTTCAAAAGGCACTGGGTTGTAGACCAACTCCCGCATTTTAAGTCAAATATTTACTTTCTAGTTTAAAATCAAGCCTTTAGGACCACTCTGACTGAAGAGCCAACACTTACTGGTTTGCTCTGCTGGGCTCACATAAGTTTAGAGACTCTTTGTTTCCCAGCATTTTACAAGATAAAAGAGAGTAACAACAATTCTTTGTATGTGCAAGACCCAAAGCAGAAGCAACAGCTCCTACTTTTGGTATGGAAAAATATACATCCTCCTCTCTGTCTAATAAAAGGTAGATTTTCACATCAAGACACCCTTTGTTTTGTATAAGCCTTGGGAAGACAAGGTTGACAGGTAAGGTAAGGTACAGGTCACATGAGGAAATAAGTTTGAGTTTTGACTAGTCATCTTGAGATACAGACTAGTAAATCTGATACAAAGTTGGTAATGAAAAAATGTTTCCTTCTTTCGAGGGAAAAGTGAATTGTGCACATCTGCGCTCACAGAAGACTGCCCAGCACTAGTAATTCAACATGTCAAGGCAGAGCCTGGTTCACCCCAAGAAAAGCAGCTCACGGCACCCACGTCCCCGTCCCCCCAAAGCCATCCTCTCCAAGCATGTGAGCAGCGCCGCAGCTGCCAGCTAGGAAAACATTTCGGGGAGGTATTTTTAAGCTATTGCAAGGTGACAGTGTAGGAAACAAAGACACACACCTTTAATTTTGGAGACAGTCAGTTTTTCCATTGTTGCATTTCACCCGAATGCACAAGCAGCAGGCTGTATGGATACCTGCGCATCCTGTGATACAGCAAATGCACAAGCACCACAGAAAAGCACAGCTGGAGACTGACATGCACTGACAACATAAAATTTTTTATTAGAAATGACCCAAGAAGTCTTCCCCTCCAGTGAAACGCCTTGTGGGCTAACGGCCCTGGCACCCACCACCTCCTACGCTGCCAGCTGTTGCCATTACACATTCTCCCTTGAGACACTGAAGTCGAGGCCACAGTCACAACAGCATAAAGATATCCTGGATGATGCACCAGGAGAGCAGGGAGCGCTCAGCCTTCGCTGTTACCAGTCACCACAAATACAGATGATGCTTTCAGAGAGCCGTGTTGAAAAAGACTGAGATTTCCTCTGATCCACACATTCCCAAGAAGAGAAAGGTGGTTTCACAGCTGGAGCTCTCCCACGTCAACTCATCTCCCAGACTGGGTTGAAATAATTTATGTCTGAATTTTAAGATGCCAGCAGACAATAGCATTACTCAGGGTATCTTTGCAAAAATCAAGCGCATAACCCCACGGCAGAAACTCTTGAGAGTGCTCAAAGAGATGTGCTCTGGGCTTGTGTCAGCATGCAATGCGACCAAACATAGGCTCTTTGATGGCAGGTAGCTGGGAAGCCACTGTCAGAGGGACATCATTTTGGGATCCTTAGACCGAAAGAAGCCCCAGGTCCATCACAAGCTTTGACCTATAGAACCAGGTTTCACACTACAGCTGGTGCACAGTGAATCATGCAAAACCTTCACCTCCACCCAGGTGTCCTGGGACAAACCTTAAGGTTACATCTAGACAGTCTCAAAAGTTATCTTATGCCTTAGCAAATTCATGGGTGTGGTTGTCTGCTTTGGTGTCCCTGGGCAGAGTATGGACCACAGTTGGGTAATGCACCGAGGCTTAATGGTGACAACAGGACAAGAACCAGAACGCTTCCATTTCAGCACCAGCACCTGGTAAGTGCGGCCAACGTGCCTACGGTGACCCAAAAGGTTGTTAACACAAGCCCAGAATTACCGAGAAACTGAAAGCCCCTCTCTCAATCTACAGCTTCTCTGTAGCCACGATGGAAACCTCTGCGAGACTCTGCAGCAGCAAGATGCTCTGCACTGGGATCACAACCTGCCTTCCTCGCTACTTCAAATACTTAAAAGCACGTTTTAAGCCTCGCTTCTCTTTTTACGCAACAGCACATATTAGAGATAAAAAATTAATTACACCACATCTCTGCACCCCCTGCCGCAAATGAAAAACCTCTTATTCAGGCGTCTTACAGAGGTTTTGCTACAAATCCTGGGGAAAAAAATCCAACTTGGAATACATCCTAGGAGTTAACCATTGAAAACATATAATGCATTCAAAGGACACAACTGCTCCTGCCAAGACTCTGGCCAGATCAACCCATACCCACACTTCATTTAAAAGACAGATCTGTGTTCAAGTTTCATACAATATTAACACATGATCTCCCTGCATCAGCTGGCATCTACCACGGCATGCGGTTCACTGTGGTTCTGCAAGCAGTTTCTACAACATACACAGGCTTCTTCCACCATGGCTAACCTCCAGCAACAGCTCCCACCCACCAGCAGCGCTTGCAGGAGCCTAACAGCACCAACCAGCACAACACAAACTTCGTGCACTTTATGCAGCAAGGTGCTGCACAGCAGAGGTGATGAGGGCTGGTGTCTCATCCAAGGTACCAGATCCCTGTAGATGGCATGAGCAAACCTGTGCACCACTGGGGAGAAGCAGCCCTTCAAGCTCATCTCCCTCTACCTCCTCCCACTGAGCAGGCACACATGACCTCATTGATGACCTGCATTTCTAACCCCACAATGTTTTCCTGTTGCCATCAAACCCAGGCAGCGGCTGCCAGCACATGGGGAGGTAGAAGTACTTACTTAGTCCGAGGTCTTTGAATTCTGGAAGACTCGCCGAGGCACAAAGCTGATAGAAGATGTGGTAGTTGCGCTCATCCTCTGCCTATGGGGGAAAATGCTGAGTTACCAGAGGCACAAAGAGGTTACACCAGTGCTCCCACGCTCAGCCCGGTGCCCACTGAGCCCAGGGCCACCCTGACCCCACCCCCTGCTTCCCACCATCAAGACCTCCTCAGTGCTACCAAGATGACTGGTTCCTGGTGCCACCTGGGAAAAAGGAGGTGCCAAACCTTGCCCTGACCAAAGTACATTGCCCATCTTGCAAAGGAAATAAATATATTACCTTTCACACCTTAACCCTCTCCGGGATAATTGGGCTAAGTTAGCTAGCAAGCACCGTGTTGCAAAACAACAGCGATATTAAGAGAGGTGGACTATGCTCATGGCTTCCCAACATTGTTTGGTTTTAGGATTTTTGTAGTCCTTTTTTTTTTGTGTAAGGACAAAAGTTTTGCAGGTGCTTCTGAGCTAGATGTCAAGCACAAAAAAAGAAAGCTTGTCCTGAGCCCTGCACAAGAAACACACAGGATGTGCGACGGCAGAGACATCAGCCTCAGCTCTTCTCCTGCCTCCCTTCCACCTTCAAAATTTAAGGCTGTTGTCTGCAATTTATTCTTCCTGGCTTTTTATGAGGTTCAGTAAAAATCTCAGCAGCTGTCCAGAGAAAGGCTTTCCATCCCTGCCCAGCGGCCAGGCCAGGAGCAGCGGTCCCTCCTCACAGCTCCAGCATCAGGCAGACGTAGGAACAACCAGGGGCCAATTAATGAGTCTCCCTGGTATGTATTCCTCCAGAATGAGGTCAACAGGTTGGGATCAGCAAGAACAACTGCAAAAGGCTGAGCCTGAAAGACACATCTGGAAGCCATGTCTACCAGGAAAGCTACTTTTAAAGTGATTTTTTTAATCCAAAGAAAAGACCCAGACTATTAAATTCCCCAGAGTACAGCACCCAAAAGACAGAAGAGAAGAAAAAACAGCACAACTCCTCACCTGGAATACAACTCGTGATTTTTCCAACAGATACGTCCTCATGTTGGCACCAATGATGTGGTATCTTTTATCAAAGCCGATCTGAATGTATTTCCCAAAGCGACTGCTGTTGTCATTCCTTGTTGTTTTAGCATTTCCAATTGCCTGCATGAAACAAAATTAAACATTAATTTTTAATTTAATTTTTAAAATTATTTAAACATTTAAATTTGTAATCAGTGTTACATAAACAGTGATGGGAGGACTTGAGGAAAACCCCTTCCCAGATGCAGAAGGCAGAGCAACGACCTGACTTTGGGGAGCACTCTTCACTGGAAATGTGGTGTCTCCAGAATTTTTATGGAAGAAAAATGCATATAAAGAGAAATGAGTATTTGTACAATAATTAGATCATCTACATCCCAACAGCCACAGCGCTCCTGTTTTGTCTTATAGGATGGCCCCACCTCTGTTCATGAACAGTCAACAATGGCAGCTTTCCTGGAGGGAACATGGGCAATGAAGCCCTGTGAGAGGGAGGGAACCAGCTGCAATCCATCTCCAGATGTTTGCGCTTCAGTCCATGGATTTGGTGACATGGCCAGAGCCCCTCCATGCCTCTCCAGAACCTACCTGTCACCTCCAGGCAGGTAATGCTGCCACATGCAGTGGCAGAATGGAGAGGAGAGAATCCAGCCCATGTGCAAGCGTCAGGGGTGCAGCACTGCAAACATGGGAATCCATCAAGCAGCCAAAGGAGCAACTCATGGTGATGCAAGAGGGCCAGAAAACGACAATATTCCCATTCATGACTACGCTAGCCTTATTTTCTACTACCCTTCCCCTGTCAGGAGATGATGAGCCTCAAGCAAGCACAGGAGAAGTGATGGAAGGGAATGGGCACATACAGGAAAGAGCCCCTGTGCACCTCTCGAAGGCTGGCTGCCTTTCCCAGGGTGTCCTTGCAGACCACCTCAGCAAGCCCTGCCTGCTCCCTGCCCCATCCATCCACGACCAACCCAACTCTTTTGCTAGCTAATGCACCTCCTTCCCCCAAAGCCCATTTGTTTACCCCTTTACTGCAGGTCACCCGTCCCCATTGCTTACGGTGCTCCCAGACCCACAGTCCCCACTTCCCACCTCCAATCCTCCAGGCATGCATCCCAGACACATAAAAGCAGCAGGGCAGAGACAGAGTACACACTCTCCATTTCTGCCCAGAGCCCAACACCCATCCCCCAGGGAAATAAGAGGTTCACAAACTGCTATAGCAAACACTACAACTAGATATTTTACAATCCAGAATTACCATCATCACCTTATCTTCAATTCCTTGTCTATAAAGTAGAGATACCTGCCCCAGGAACATACGTCCTGTACATCAAACATGGCGCACCTCATTGCTAAGGGCTATTTCCTGGCCCTCTACTCCATCTTTACACTTTGGGGTTTTTTGCAAACCAGGCAGTTCTCTTTTATGGTTTCTGCGTGGGCAACGTTCTCAGCAATTTCCAATAAAGACAGACAGAACAGGTTCCCTGGCCCCAGCACTTAGAAATTACATCCAGAACTGAACATAGGCAAGAAAATTAGAGCAATAAAATTATGGGGTCATATAGAAGAATAGCATGCACTATGAACTTTTTCTTGGATGCTTTTAAGTGTTCCCAGCTATTGCAGCTACATTTCACAGAGGCACAGGAGAAGGGTGAGGAAAGGAGTAAACCGGCGTGAAGTCCACGCTGCGGCAGATCACCACGCATCCTCTGCCCGCACGGCTTTTGTTACTGCTCGTCTGTACCATCACTTATTTTGTCGTTCCAGCTTGCACCCCACATGGGGCAGCATGACGCTAGACCATGTGTGCTGACTCTTGGGCTGGGGTGGTTTTCATCCTGGATCAGCCACCACCTCCGTGTCTATTAGACAATTTGGCCACGAGGCACTGTGGTGGGAAGCCTCCCTGCAGGTTAAGCCAAGCCTAAGGTTTAGCAAAAAACAGGTTAAGCGCAGGACAATGCTACGCTCCGCTGCGGTGGCACTGCTAGCTCAAGCCTTTTATTAAAATAAAAAAAAAAAAAAAAAAAGAGAGATAGAGAAAGAAAAAAAAACCAAAAAACACGCAAAAAGGTCACACAAGCCTGAAGTGCTTAACTGACTTTGGAAAATCCCAAATCTCGTCTTCACACTGACTTGGATATTTTGCAAATGAAGTTACTCGGACTCCAAAATCTGTTTGGAAAATGGGATTTAGGCACCAGACATTTCTTTTCACCATCTGATCATGGTGCAATGAAATGAAGCAGCTTTCCCTTTCTTTTATATTTGTAAAAGGAAATTTTTTCTGTTAGAGCAGGGATTTCCCTATAATGGGACTTGTTATTCCCCTATATGATTGATAGCAACAGAAAATTAACAAAAATAAAACTGCACTGAAATACCTCAAACAGATTAAGTAATCCCTTCTCTTCTATTTCATGCCCACACAATTAAAGAAGAAGATTAGGAGGTACCATGCAGTGGCAAGAGGAGGAGGAAGATGAAGATGATAAAGTACTAATGGTGCCAGCAGCACCGCTCAGGCTGTCCGCTCCAGAGCCCCGGTCAAAGCCCAGCTCCTGGAGCCGTGCTAGGAATGCACGGGCTCAGCTTCAAGACCGTCAGAGGAGCGACTGGGGTGGGCTAAATGGAGGCTATCAGCATACTTCTGTTTTTTCAGACCAGCTCAGCATTGCTGTGAAGCTGCAAATCAGGTCTGGCTCACAAGCCCCTAGGGCTCTCACTGTTTTAGTGACGTCTGGAGAGACACAGTAATCACTGCAAACAGGACAAAGGAAATATGCAGCTTTTACCTCCATAATTGGGCTCGACGCGAGGACTTTGGCTTCGATATTGGTCTCACTGGCAGAACCACCGACGGTTGCAAAGAAGCGCATGGCATATTTGGCAGAGACAGTCTTTCCAGCACCCGACTCTCCACTCACAATAATGGACTGGTTCTTCTCATCCCTGTTGCGGCAGAGAAGAAAAGCTTTTGTAAGTTAATCCATTTTCTTGTTAATAGTTCGTTCACACCACGCACCTATCTTCCATCTTCACACGTCTCCGGCTCCATCGCCTTGTTACCACCTAGATTATGGATGCTGGATTTATTCTGGACTCTACCAAAGCAATGGTGAATAATACACAATTGCGATACATGTTGGCTAAAACATAAAGGACACTCTGAACATCTCCAGAACATCTCCAAGGGCTTGCAGAGACAGTGGGAGATGAAACCCTGCATGAAGTGCTGCTGCTTTCTTCACCCCTGGAGCACGTAGCCCAGCATTGGGAAGCCCATTCCTTACACGCCGCAATAACAAACCTCTGCTGCTTGACATTTGTCTGGAGAACCATTAACAGGCGTTGGCTGAATTCTAATATTATAGATTTAATTTTTCCCTCCAACGCATTCATTCAAGCATTTGAGATTTTGCTCAATAAAACATGGGCAATTAGTTGTGAAATTTGCTCGAGTAGCCTATTGCTGAGCTATTAAAACATATATACCCAGAAAGGTTCCTCTACACTCCAAATAGGTTAAAAATATTGAAGTTGTGAAATCAAGCACCCTAAAATTAGGAAATAGAAGAAGTAATTTGATTCCCTATGCAATTACATGAACATCAGTATTTTCACACATACCCCAACATCTGGTTAAAACTTTGACAACAATAATACAAAGCAGGTCTCTGACATCAGACTCACACCATCTGTTCATCCCCAAACCCTGCCAAATTGTAAGTCACTACTCCAAAGCGCAGAGGTGCTTCTAGGACCAAGGGGTAAGAAAAAGAAGATAAAGAGTTTAAAGACAATTCCTGGTAGACATCACTAAGTAAAGTTTGTTCAGCTCCTAAAGCTTTGCAAAACAAAGTAGTTTTTAAGAAGGACTCGCTCATTAACAGAAGGATCACACCACATTTGCTTACAAAAGGATACAGGTGTACCAGCACCAGGATAACAAAATTCAAGCAAATACACACTGGACCTTTTTACCTGCACGTATGAAAATGCTTTGCAGGAATGGGAAGCATTATCCTGGCACCAAGAGGCTGATGCAAACCCTTCTCCAGCCCCGATGGGAGCAGATGCCACTGCCCCATCCCTGGGCTGGTGCTGGGTTGTGGGAGCAGCTCTGCCTCTCCAGGCTGCTGATGCCATCAGAGCTAGGGCAGACCACCAGATACTTCCAGGACACAGGACTTTGCATGGGGAACTTGAGGGTGCATCACCTCATGTAGCTTTTGAGCCTTGCACGGAGCACAAGACTCATCCAAATGCCTTTTTCTACTTGCAAAATTAATCATTCGCACAAAAAAAAAGTGCACAAGTCATCGGGGCTATATTAAAATACCCAGCTCTTCCACCATGGGTGCATAACATGGTACCCACTACATACATCCCAATAATTAATCAGTTTAACATGCTGCAGGGCAGAGAAAGGGCCAAGGCAGCAAGAGGAGCTCATTTTCAGAACTACATCCCTCTAGGCAAAGATCTGCTGGCACCAGGAGCAAGTGCCTCTGCTGCAGTGGGATCTGCTCCCCAGGGCATCATTGGCACACAGCAAACCCAGCACCTCTGCAATTTGGCCGCGAACTTTGGAAAGGAGTGAGTTTTCACTGCAAGATTTGACATAAGTTCCCAAAATACCAGAGCTACTGGGGTAAGCTGTAAGTATGTAATTGAGTGTGTTAGTGTGTTTTCAAATAAGACCAAATTCAACTTCCTGGACTCTGCCTGGCTTTCATGACTCACAGCTGAATGCAGGCACATAAAATCCTATATACGAGCGCAACAATAAATTTACTCCTTGCAGTTCTCTTGACATCAGGAAACACCATGAAAATACATTTCAATTTAAGAGACTCAGTTTGTATATATTTTTCAGGGATCGATTTATAAAGCCCGTCTTAACCCACCCCCTGGCCGGCTCCACCGCTCTCCTGGGCAACCACCAGCAGGATGGCAAGAAGAGCCTCCAACCACTCCAGCTATCAGGCAGTTAATGCAGAAATACTGGCCGTGAACCGAGCACCACCTCACCCAGGCAGCTGAAAACCCAGAGCTGGTGTTCCCGTTGACTCATCCCGGGTGGGGACAGCCTGCCCATCTCACCGAGAACTTGCTAAGTCACGGCTGCGTGCCCTCTGCATGTCTTGGCAAGCCACTGTGACTCTCCTGCAGGCAGCCAGCTGGCAGGATCCGGGCACAGGGCTGCCAACACACCGGTCTCACACTTTCAGACTTCCGTGGGTGTGCGATAAAGCCCTTTTTGTAACACGAGCCACCAGACACATGAACCCAATGGAAAAAAAAACAGTGCCAGCTCCAAAGTGAGGAAGGAAGACTGAGCACCAAAAATAGAAGTATGCTGGATAAGCGCATAACAGCAGTTCCTGGGACAGGTGAGGGCAGTGATTTATCGCTGTTTATCTCCCGTTAAAGTAGGTGAGAAGTTTCACATCTGCATTGGTCATCTTTGTGGACAACCGCTTGCTGAGCTCCAGCAGTGAACGTCACACACCGGCCATCAGTAGGATGCAACATGTAAAAGTTGCGTCAGCTACAAAAGAAGGGGCAGACAGAGGTTTTGGCATGGGCTGCAAGCATGGATGAACGGACTATCCTTCATCAAAGGTGAGGGACAAGCAGAAAAAAGAGGCGACAATCGAGATCTCTGCCAGCAAGTGCTGGCCCTGCAAAAGGTGCTCTGCAAATGCAAAGGTGGCTTGGCTTAGAGCTGCACTTGCGTAGAAGTTACTTCAGAATTATGGCTTCTTACCCTTTTCAGTGTGACAGCTACTGCCCAAGCGTCACATTTCAGGAAACATTTTCCCCCCTCTCTTTTCTTTAAGCCAGAAGATGAAAACTACAGCAGTCTGGGAGAGACTCTTCAGTTGAATGAAGCCAGTAAAGCTCAAAAAAGAGGAATTATGCATTACTTGGCACCCAGTCAGCACTACTACAAGGTAATATTTTGTAACCTAGGTTATTTTTTTTTTTTCCCCCTAAGATTCATAATTAAGACTTCTCATTGCCAATTTTGACCTCTTTCATAACTTCTCTGTATCATCTATTGGGGTGTGCCTGGCCGGAGGAGGCAGAGACCAACCCACCGGGGAGCCCATCCAAGGAGCTCTCCAGACCCACAGCCTCCACGGGCTTCAGGTCCCATCACAAACTGCCTTTTATGTTGCATCCTGAGTGGTTTTTTCATCCTTCTGGCTTGTCTTTTTTAAAAGTACCATCATTCTCCAAAAGACACGGAACCTAGTGGAAAAAAAACCAAAAAAAACCCAAAAAACATGACCAACACCATTTACTGCTATTGCAGCCGCTCTGCCAGGTCACATTTTTCCAGAGTTTCTCACGGATTTGCCCTAACAGCTGATGTGCTGCTACATGAAATGGGCCAGGTGGGTTTTCCATGGCACAAGAAGACTTCTGGAATTGTATTATACTAATAAAACAAAATAAAAAGCTGCTGGCTTCCAAGACAGCAAAGCCACTCAAGCTCCTGCGTTTGCACTAACATGTCTCTTCTGTTGGGTTTTTTTGGTGGAAAATTCATGTTCAGACAGCTCTTTTCCAACTTCAGGAATAAAAGCCTTCAAGAATAAAGGCTACAGAGACTTTCCCTTCTTCGGTGTGCAAGTTAACCAACTACTGGTGCCAGCAGGGAAAGAAAGATGAACCCCACAGAGCGGCTGGTAGTGAACAGGCTGCTCAGTGAGCAGAAACTGTTCAAACCAGGCAGGACTTGTTTGTATTCTGCATGGAATAAAAAATACTGAAACATTTGGCCATTGTGCAGGTGTGGTATGCAACACAGCTGCTTGAAATACAGTCAATTTTGGCAGCATCAGCACAGAAGAAAATTATTATGGAAATAAAGCCTGGATAAAATGAAATGTTACAGGTGAATACCGGCTCTGCTGCAGCATGGCAATGCTGTCACATCTCCTCCTGGGGCTTATGTGGCTCCTGTGCACCTTGGGGCTGCCACCATCGCTTTTTATGCTACTACGACGTGCATCAGTGCTCTTCTCTCCGTGGCAAACGGCTCACGATGCACACATGCCAGCACACAACATGCTCACGCTCATCCAGCAACATGGGGCATGTAATGGGGATTAGGCTTCAACGATGGCCAAAGATGCTGTTCCCACTGCTACAGCTCAAAACTAGCTATGAGGCACTTAAAGATGCAACTCCCCAACCTCCACCCCCATGGGTCTGCAGTACTTTTGTTTCGTCACTTAGAGCATCCTCCCAAGATGACCCACGGCCTGGAAAACTAATACCATGACCTACAGCCTCCATCCGTCAGAGACACTTGCAAAACCATCAAGGCGCAGAAGTCCAACCAGAACAAAGTCCAGGATTATTTCTTCAATGCGAGGGGAAACAGCACCTCCAAAGTTGAGGGCTGCAAGTGTTGGTGGCATCTGATACAGCCTATGGACTGCCATCTGTCTGTGCAATCTGAATGTTTTGCCTCACTTTGCTATTTCAATGCACCCTCTTCAAGCAGTAATACCTGTTCATAAGCTGCTCTGCAGGTGAGTAACACTTTTTTTTTTTTTTTGCAGACATTTGTCATGTTATGAGCAATACCCATGAAGACTCACTCTTGGCCCCACACGCAGCAAGAGATGGGTGAGGTATCCAGCCCAGCAAAACGAATCAGGCAGTCACAGGAGTTTTCTCAATATGTGAAAAATATCATAGAATCATACGTTAGTTTGGACTGGAAGGGACCTTTAAGGGGACCATCTAGTCTAGCCCCCCTGCAATGGACAGGGACATCTTCAACTACATCAGGTTGCTCAGAGCCCCGTCCAACCTGACCTTGAATGGTTCCAGGGATGGGGCATCTACCACCTCTCTGGGCAACCTGTGCCAGGATGCTTCACTACCCTCATCGTAAAACATTTCTTCCTTCTAACTAGTCTGAAAGTCTAGTAGATATCTTCTTTTTTTATTAAGGCAACATCTAAAGGTGCTGCCTGAGGCAAAAAAAAAAAAAAGTCAGTTGTCTACAAAGAGAAGAGGCACTTCAGATACCTGCACTGATTAGGACTAGCTGCTAATTACCAGCCTTTGCATTGAGGAAACAGATTTCCCTGCTTGTTTAAGCAGTCAGTCCTTCACCTGCAGCAATGCAGAGAATACCGCTACCCTCACAGGTGCCTCCAAATAGCCTGGGAAAGGTGTGTAGACATGTCCAAACTTCAAGCCCACCCAGCTGGACACAGCTCTCCAACTGTACTAAGAGCTGCACCCATTTTGGTTGCATCAGAGCACTCAGAGGCGAGACACTGCTCAGCGTTTCTGTATGCAGTTCTCGGCCTGGGAATGTCATCAGTCACTGTAATATACACTTTCCCATCAATTTATCTGGTTAAGTCAGGGCTGAACGTCCCTGGAAACTCCTCACTGCAGGAAAGGGGATGGTCAAGCCATGGCAGTAGCAAAAGGGTTGAACCCAAGGACAGTAATGGTTCCCACCACCAGTTCCCACCACCCCTCTGCCTGTCAAGAAGAGGTAGAGGACATCTCAGTGCACACGTATACATCCAAGATCCTTAGCCTTCACCAACACTGCTTGAAAGCAGGAATATTTGAAGACAAATATACCCCAAATGTTCTCCAGACCTAAATCACAGTCCAAACTTTTCCAAAATCAGCTTTCTTTAAAGCAGTGATCTAAAGCCATGAGAAGGGACCTAGAACTTGCAGGACTTGTTTTCATAGTCATCTCTTCAGAAAACCATCACTGGCACCAGCAGCTTAAGCAAACCACTACACCGCTTCACCTTGATCTCAGCAGTGAGAGCAAAACCAGTTGCACTAAAAACACGGCTCCTCTGACAGGGAAAAATATCCGAAGCAAACAAAGGCAGAGCCAGACCCTGTGAACAATTATCAGGGGTCACTCCAGCTCTAATCCTGGATCCGACAGAAATTCTGTGTCATGGAACGAGTCAGTGAGTGTCTCTGCATTTCCACCATGGAAATCACATTTAAGCTACTTCTTTCAGGATGCTGGGAGGATTAGTGTTCATAAAGCAATCTGAAGATTAAAAACGCTTTAAGTACTGTAGCTTGAATTTAGCCTGACCACAACAAGAACACCCATAAAGCCCTGATGCACAACAGGCTCTAATACACTCCTGTACTGACAGTGTTGTACAGGCTAAAAATGAGCAAAGCTATTGCATTGCATTGTCAGCAATATATAAAAATGCAATAATTTAATTACCATCGGATTGCATCCCCTCAAGTGCTAACGACAGCAACAAAAAACTGAGACAGTCTAACTCTGCCTTCAAATGAATAAACAGAAGTTGCACGCTGTGAAGATAAAAATCAGAGCATTGTAACGTGGAGAAGAGCCGCCTCTGAAACGGCCTCCAAAGCCAGGAATCATTCCTATTTCAGTGGGATAACTGGAATTTGGAACAGCGATGCTGCAGAGCATGGCAGCAGCTTGTTTTATTTGTTGGCTTTAATTTGGGTTTTTAGAATACCACGCCTGGCATCATCAGTCAATGCAAATATAAAAACACAACCTTGGGGTGGTCGGACTTTTCCCTTGGAGAAACCCAAGAAGATATTATTTAGTGTCCGGTGAAACAAGAGTGTTTAAGGACATGTTTTCTGTTTGCATTATCAAACATCTGCTGCAAATACATGTTTTATACTGCAGCTGCTGAAGCCAGCAGCAACATAAGGACAGCTTTTCAAGTGCTATATATTCATCTGGGTCTTTTTTNTTTTTTTTTTTTTTTTTTTTTTTTTTTTAACACTGCATCTTTCATAAATAGCATGGATTACCCTATACAACTTCGCCCCCCCCGAGGTAGATAATTCTTTTTATACAGTGGCTTATATTGATAGGGGAGAAGAATGAATTTTTTCACCAACAACCTATACCCACATGAGCCACACCACAGCTCCAAAACACATTTTGGCCAGAACCGCCCCAGAGTTGCTGCAGCCCTTCCTCGCCCCGGTACCATCGCAACTATAAAGATAACATTGCACCTTAATGCAACAAACTAGAGAAAAAAAACCGCAGCAATATCGCATTTTGGCAACACCAAAGCCTGGTGTAATGTCACTCAGCTGTTGCAGGTGTCCCCAGGGGATGTTAGATCAAGCACAGCCCATCCAGGGTCTTAGTCAAGAAGATGCATTGGGCAGGAGGTACCCCCCGGGGTCCATCCTGCACAGCTTCAGAGCCAATTTGCTCACACACACCTGGTTTTGAGCAAGAAGTCAGAGAGAAAATATGGGCTTGAACCTCTCAGTTGCTGGGAAAAAGCCTAGAAGTACCAGTTTGCCCCTGAATGGGAAAGGATGAGCATGCAGCATGATGCTCAAAGAACAGGTAACGTGCGAATTAACCTTATCTTCTGCAGCAGTCACCAGCAGCACAAAGCGTTACCTTCCCTCCGTACAACACTATAACATGCATATCAATCTGACGTTTCTAAAGCTCAGATCAAATACCACAGTGCAAATTAAGATGTCTTTACAGAGGTCAGAGCGCTTTTATGCGATGCTCCAGCAAACCAGTTACTCCTCCTGTGAGAGCAGTGGGAGTCCCACTGGTCCCAGCTCATTAAGGTACTTTCTCCCTGGACTGCTTTGTGCAGCCGGCTGGAAATGCCCCTTCGATAGCAAAGAAAATCCTGCGTACTCAAAGTTTCTGCAAAATGCTGAGCTGTCTCCCGTCTTTCCACCAATTCCTGAGGGCAGGCAGGAAGGACGACCTTCTCCCAGGATTTATGCTTTGCATATCCCATTGGGGAAGAACACAAGCTCCTCGGCCACACTAAAACGAGGTCAGCAATTCTTTTGTGCGCTGTTTCTAACGAGAGCAAAACATGTACCCGGCCAATTTTATTAGCTCTCTGGCACCCTGATGCTCTTTTCTGCGCTGGGATCGCACCACAGAGCATCCCTGGCTCTGACCCAAGCCACCCACAAGGAGCAGCAGGCCCCTGTGAAGCACTGCAGCCCTGCAGATGGAGGAGGCTTCGTACTGTGTCCTCCCAAAACAGATCACATGGGGGCAAGAATCACACTGGCTTTCTGCTCCCCAAGCTTGCATGATGCTACCCCGGCAGTTCAGCTCTGCAGGCACCAGGAGGACAAGTCAGTTGTTCTTCCACCCCATGGCAGTCCCAGAAAGTCCTTCATCACCTCAACCGTCATCAGCCACTGACGCTCATAAAACTCCTACACTACCATCTAATTAATTACAGTTGATACACCTTAGGAAAACCCCAGAAACACATTTTCAGAAACCAACGGGACCACTGACTTTTGGGTGCGTGCCCTGGGTTCTCCATCCTGAGGTCTCCAGAACTTCACTGAGGACGTGGGACAGCAAGCAGTGACTGGGAGGTGGGCAAGGGCAATCGCAAGTCTTTGTGCTCTCATGTAATTATGATGCTTGTAAACACCGTTTTGAACATTTAATGATATTTGGTGTTACAGCTTTCACACCTCAGAGCTCAAACACTTCTCCTGCATCGCAGCAGTAATTACGTGTCTGATGTAGCCTATTATGACTCCTTCCAGGTTGGTGATATTTCACACACACAATCACTACTCTTAGTCAGGGACTGACCTTTCTGTACCTTAAGCTCTCCCATGCCAGTGCTGTCCCATTATGAGTATTTATGATTTTTCTATAAGGACGTCTCATTTATGATTAAAGCATTGTTCTCATTCCAAATTGCCAAAAAGAAAAAAAAAAGAAACTAAAAAAAAAGAAAAAAGGATCATTTAGTTGGCCACTTATCCTCAGAGCATCTCTGTCCTCTCCCATAGCAGGGCAAGTAAGACTGGAGTGTCTCTCCTCCGGTCCTTGGGAAACATTACCTGGAGTCTCTCCCCCCGCCCCCTTTTTTCCCCCCCCCCTTTCTATCACCTCTGGAGAAGTTGCACCCAGCTGCTTCTGCAAACCCTGAGGTCTAACACCAGCACTGGCATGTTTATGGGATAGGGAGAAGGGGAGAAGGTTTTAACTCTAAATAGAAGAGATCACCCTCGGTTTCTCCCCTTCCTAAATTCAAGGCTATTGAGTGTTTTTTGTTCTGACCTTTTTTTTTATACCAGAGCTCTGGTTTTGAGACAGTACCTGCTGCAAAGCCCTGCTGAGCTGCAGCACAGATCAGCCCTGCAGCTCACTGCAAACCCCCGACCCAGCCTCATTCACCAGGAGACCTAAACCCTTGCCTGTCTTTAATGTAACACAACATTCAGCCTTATTTATTGTGCCAGTCTGATTCCTCTTGCATCTCTGTCGGGGGTTAATCTCTCTTTTAACTCCTACTCGCTCTCTCATTGTATGGTTTTAAATCCTCCTGTAAAGCTTGAAATTTGAAGTGCTATCAAAGGACATCCCCCACCGTGCCCATACCCCTCCCCACCTCTACTAGGTTATGGGCAGGGTCGACGCTGCATTTTCTGCTCTTTTCCAGCTCCAGCATTGCACCCCACAGCAGAAAAGAGAGCAGTCGTGGCCATGCACAGGCCCACCAGCACTTGTATCTCTGCAAGACACAGATCATCCCTGTCGCCTGTTGGTGTAGGCAAGCAGTGATTTTTACACTTCGACATATGCTTTTGACAGTGCACTGCAAGACTTGGGTGCACTAACTTCCAACAAAAAAAGGAAAGCCACTACTAAATAGAGTTACCTGTCTGCAGTCCAGGTGTTTGAGCATTTAGTGCCAGAAACAGCAGGCCAGCAGTGGGGCTGAAAAGGGAAGACATGCTATTTCCATCTAACTTATAATTTAGGAATCACACAGTAGATGCTGACCCCAGTTTGCACTGCAGACACCGGGGGTTATCTGGCACCCACTGAGCTGCAGGCGAGACCAGCAGCCCAGATACGCAGACGCTGAACTCATCCACCAAATCACTCCTGCATTTCTTATTTTATTTCTTCTGCAAGAGCTCCTACCACTGCTAGGAGATCCTCACGCTGGGGAGGAGGAAACTCCAGTCTAACCAACAGGTCACCAGAACTCTTGGTTTCCCACCGATGTTGCAAGGGTCACAGTTAACGTCTGCAGAGCCCTTTCATGCTCCTGGCAGGAGAACATTAAAATGTTCTGCATTTCCAATTTAGCAGAGTTATACATGGATCCGATCAAGATATTTTTGCCTGACCACATGCAACAGCTTTGCAGACATCATGCAGCTGGGAAAGCATCAGCCCAATGGATGCACAAGTAAATAAAGAGCCTGGCACTTCACCCAGTCCACACGCTTCTTGGGAGGCTTTTGCAGATCCTTTATTACCCGAGATCTTTTTCACTGTAAGATTTGAACATTGCAATTATTTTGTTGTTATTAGCTGACATACCATGCTAATTAAGAGGTCCACATACGTGATATAAAATTGCTATCGTGGCAAGATCCAGATGTGCTAAGTGGAAAACACACAGAATATACAGCAAGGGGTTTACGATGCTTTCGCTGTTTGATTTATGATTTGAGGAAAGACCACCTCAGTACTTGCCCCCCCCATTTTTGAAAGATGTTTGACAGCCTTTGGAGGGTCCATTCTCCTGCCCCATTGCCCACAGCAATGCTATTCACACCACATACCTCTATCACCTAGTCCTGTTCAGTTTTGCATTTTATTAAGTATAATGCATGCTTCNACTTCCCCCCCCCCCCCTTTTTTTTTTTTTTAAAAAAAGGCATTAAGAAACCTTACTTGGACTAGCAAGTCCTGACCTGTGCCCAGAGTGAAACCAACCGGTATAAAAGGAAGAGATAAGGGCCAAAGACAGAAAAGCCAAATATATGCACTACTTTAGCACGCTGCAGTGATTTTCCTAGAAGACTCAGTTCAGCATCTGAGGACAACATGGTGACCATGCCATCAAGCTGAGCTGGCCAAGGATAGCTGGGGAGAAGAAAAACGGGGCTGCAGACACAAAAGCAGGCACCTTTAACTAGAGCCCCCAAAGGCTGAGAATGGGAAGCTGGCATCGCGCTGTCACCATGCAAACTTCGGTCACCTCCATGGAGCTGGCAACAACTGAAGGGACATATTCATCGAGAGGAACGTGGGTCGGGGCGAGTAGTGACAAACAACCCCTGCTCGTGCGTGGAAAGCTGCTGGTCAGGCTGACTTCAGCAGAAATAAAGTTTCAAGAGGAATTTTTGCCAGACTCCAGGCTTCTGCCCAAAGCAATGACACACAAGGAAATTAGAGCCACCACCCAGGATTTGGGCACACAAGGGATCTTTTGTTCCTCTAAGAAAAGCAAGAAGCAATCAGCCAGGGCATCAGTGGCTGTGCTGGCTCTCCAGGGGATCCTGGATATTCCCCCAAAGCTTTTAGTCTGCTTTCAGGAGTGCAAATGCCTTCTGCACCACCCAAAGGTGTAAAAGGCACCAAAACCCAATGCACCTCACCAGGTAGCATCAGGAGGATGGAGACCAAGACCAGAGGAGGAGATGGTCGTGTCACCCTGCAGACAATGTGTCCCAAAGCACAAACTGCTTCGAACCACGCAGCCTCAGCTATCAGCAATCACTAAATGATCCATCCTTCCACCAATCTAACACTTGACTCCACTGCCTCCGGTAGCAGCACTTGGAGCAAATTAACTCCATGCTGTGTATTTTGCCTCAAACAATATTGTTTCAATGAACTGAGTGCGCTTAGTCTCACACTGGCTATGCAGGGAGTTTCTAAAGAGCTGGTCACCGGAAAAATTAGAGGCTGTCACATATGAATTTTAATCACTTGCCTTTTTTTAAGCTGTTTTACATGCAAGTGCTGCAAAGCAACTCTTCGCAAAGCAACTCGCTGCAAAGCATCCTCTTTGGAAGAAGCTTTCATTTAAAGGGGAGTTTTAACGCATGCCCTCATCATGATAAGTGTTCAGATGCTTTGTGAAATATTTTGTCCCAAAAAAGGAATCAGATGATGTTATATACCCTCTGCAGCCCCTTGCCCAGCCCATCCACAGCTTTTTTTTTCCCCCCTTTTTTCCCCCCTCCCTTTTTTTTCCATCCCCCCCTTTTTTTTTTCTTCCCTTTTAAATTGACATTTCCTGATGACAGGGCAACACTAGACACAGGATCCAGCAGAGCTTTACAGCCACCTGTGAAGATGCCTCCAGTCCCATCTCATCGACACTACCAGCTCGAGGCAGGTAAGAAAGCACAGGACTTCACTAACACTTGTACACCAGCAAATGTCTTTAAGTTCTGCCCCAGCACCCTGTCTCTACATGGCAATGGTATACTAGAAGCCCAGAGAATTAAAAATCTAATTGCCTCCAATTTTTCTCATTTAACAGAGAATCTCAGATTCTGCGCCCTTTTTCCTTGCCATCCACTCAATTCCATTCAGTCACCTCCACTGCATCTTCCCAGTGTGCTCTGGGCCACTAATAAAGCTAAAATATACATATATATATTTATTACATACATATATTATGCATCTTACATATTTTATATAGTATATGATATATAAGTATGTATATTTATTATATTTTATATATATAAAAGACCTTGTCTTCTGCACTGGAGAAGAGCTATTCAAGGAGACTTCATGGTTACTGATTACGTCCTTGCTCTGTTTGTCCTATAAAAACAGGACACACCTTGCAGTCTTCCTTATCCAGGTCTTCATGAAAAGGATGAAAAGTTTGCCCTCAGAGGACCATTGCAACTTGAAACCCTGCAGCAAGGGAGAAGCTGGCACCATCAGCCCACTCACACATTCGCTCCAAGTTGGCACTATTTGCCTGTGGCCCCAAAAACGTCTCAAGCACCATTTCAGCAATGCTTTTCTTGAAGGGTTTATTAACCCAGTGCCATGTCTCATCCCAAGGAAGCAGTTCAGTGAGAGTCAGCTAATCCAGTTCTGCTCTGCCACACAAACTGCGTGAATATTATCCCATGGACTTACATAAAAGCATGAAAATGAAGAAGCCGCTCATTGCAAAACTTGGAGATGACACTCCACCAAACACCGGACAAGCTCACGCAGTAACGATTGCTCGGTGCCTCCAGCAAGTTATTTACTCAGCACCTTTTTTCTCAGTGATGTTGCAACAGCATCAGCTGTTTCCAAGCAATCTTCCATGGAGAAAGCTTGGCTTACCTGTTTGATTTTCTTATTCACATTGAGGACACTCTCGTTGAAAGAAAACCAGAGAAATTCAAACAAAATGCATATCTGCATTATTATTCTCAATTTTCTATGATGTGATTTTCATTTAATTTGTTTTTAGAATTAACAATTCCATTTTTTTAAAAAAAATACGTAACCCTATATATGCATATACATACACAAGCGCACACTTATATAGCTAAAGAAACAAACCCAGAAGGCTAGCCAGAGACTGGTTTCTTGCCCTCAGTCACATTGCAAGTTTGACCTTCTGAGACTGCAGGTTTGAGTTTTATTCCTGGTCTATAGGATGCACCAGACAAAATGCAATTGTTTCAAAGCTAAAACACTGCAAAACAAGTGACAGTTTTGCACCAGTTTAGGTTTAACACGCTCACAGACCTCCATCCTGACGGCTGAGCTGCCCAAGTACCCGTGTCCCACCACCTTCACGTGCACTCCCACTGCCTACAGCAGAGCTTCAGATAGGAGGCATCTCACAGAGTCAGTAATTCACTTAAAGGCAAAAGTAAGTCCTGTTCAATGCACTATATCCATCACTCATGAGACACGCCATCCACGCGCCCTGCTCAAGCAGCTCCACCACTCTCTCTCCAGCACTGCGGAGGGAAAAACCTGGATCAAACTGCAGAGAACAACATCCACCCAGAAGCTTTCAGATTTAAAATACAGCATGCTACATTTTAAGGCACATTTCAAATAACCAGGCAGATTCCTATAATCCACATTACAATCTCCTCTCAGCCCCATTTGAATCCCTCTTTTGTACCCAAGCCTGCAATTACCGTAATACCAGCCCAAGACAGAGAGCACCACAGCAGTACTGAATAGCGAGTGTCTTGTTTAAGAGCTTTGAAGGTGGTTATTTCCATGCCCCCTTGCAAAAAGAGCGCTCCCTACCATCCACAGCCAGCAGCTATGAATTAGATGGGTGGCTGTCAAAAGCAGATTTACTCTGATAAGGAAGAGAGCAGAGTCAAGCATCTCTGGCTAGAGCTGTCTGTTACCCACTGCCTGCAAGAAATACGCAAGGATATGGGAAAGCACCAGGTCTTCCCCAGCACAGACTTCTGCAGAAAAGCAAGCAGTTGCCTTCTATTTTAGATGTGTGCCCAGGAAAATCCATGGGTCCTGTCCATGTTGGCCAGCAAACCCTGACATCGTCTACAGAGAACCATGCAGCTTGCTGCTCAGCCTGGATTCGTGTAACAAGGACACAGACCTAAGCCTTCCTCTTTCTCTAGGCAGCTCCCCAAATTTCTAAATTCTTCCTGAAGTGGTTTTGCCCAAATCACAAGCACTTGCAGGAGGTCTGAATTGCAGGTTGGAGTCAGCTTGGGTACAACCCATCTGATCTCCACCCATGGTAGTGCTCCTCCAGATGCACTTCTGGATTGAACTCTGGCTCATCTTTGATTAGAAACGCATCCTAACTCACCACTTACAGCTGAAACACAGCAGAAAACAGGCTGAAACCCTTGGTAAATGGTTCAGTGCTTACTCTTGCTATTAAAAGCCAGGGCTGTATAAAAATCACAGCTAATCCACAAGCAAATCTAAACACATTGTGCGAGTCCAGACAACTATAATAAAATGATCCCTGGTGCAACAACCTTCAGCTTCCTCTCAAATTCTCTTTTAGATCATGGCTTATCTGGTAAGAACAAAATCCTGCATCTGTCCTCAGCAACACAATAAACACAGAAATAAATAAAGGAAAACTCACACACATTCGCCTGGTGAAGACGCTGCTTTGAAGGACCCACAAATATCTGCAGGTATTCACCAGATTTACCTCCTAACTCAAAATCACAGTGTCTCAATGAAGAGGACCAACATTAGCATCTGGGCTTAGTCTGATTATCTCACCAAATTATCTGAAATGCCATTTCCTTCAAGGTATTAAACATGACATTTGCAGAGTGGTTTGAATTTCTTCCAGGAAACTCATCCAAGCAGCAGCAGGAGAAGGATCCCCATCTGAATCACAGTTGCACTGAACCCGTGACTTCCTGAGGACCACAGAGATCCCCATCAGCCCAGCCGGCCCGGCAGTCTTGGCAGCCAGTAACAGGGTCAAGTCAGTACGCAGAATTAATTAGAAACACCTGACCTCAAAGAGATTTCAGCATGAAGCGGTTCTGCACCGTGCAAGGGAGGCTGCCACAGGAACCAAGTCTCGCATCTCGCAGAAGAGGGACGGAGCTACAGCACCAATGGGTGAAGATGGCCACCATGATGGGGAGATACAATACCAACTCAGGGATATAAAGGCATGATAGAAGACACCATATGCTCAGCAGAAATGAAAATCTGGAAGTTTCACACTCTTTTCCATGACTTCACTTTAATCGCATACCTGCAATATTTAATTGGATATTTGCCCACTTTTGATCCGACAGTTCGATCCGACCCTTTTGACTGAGCGCTCACTCACCTGGCCATCTGCTTGTAGGCTTCCTCTGCCACCGCAAAGATGTGAGGATCCATATCCCCCATGTTTTGGCCACTGTACGCGTAGATGACATCTTGTTCGTAGATTGGCAGCTGCTCATATGGATTGATGGCAACAAGTACAATGCCTTAGAACAGATAAATAGACAGATATGTTACAAACCAAGCACAAGAGTTAATACTTCAGGCTTTTCAGGGCTTGCATTAGTTGTTTCAATCAATTTTTTTAAAGTATGATGCTTGGAGGAAAAAAAAAAAAAAAGGACGAGAAGGGAATGGGGAAGGACTCCTAATTCTTATCTCAGCATCTCCTTCAAAGTGCTATGCTTTGATAGCAAGGCTATAAGCTCCAGTACAGCTACAGAGGAGGCATATGAAACCAGTGAGAAAAGCAAATATATAATAATCTTCATTGTGTGAAGCCAGACTTTGCAGAACGAGTGAGAAGAGCTAAATAGTGCCTGAGCCATCACTTCAGAAAAGCAATTCCTATGCAACCTAAGCTCTGTTAGACCCAAACAAACATCCCAGATTTTCCCCTATCTTAAATTCTGAGTAAAAGCTCATAACAAAGAATGTACTCAAATCAAAATGAAACGCATAAATCACAGGAAAGGAATGCCAGAGCCTGCATTAAAGCTGTAATGTGTCTTTCCTCTCCAGCTCTAGGAACACCATGCCTGCCCAGAGGAGGCAGTGAGCCCAGAAACTAATGAAAGGCAAAGCCATGCATGGTGCTACCCACGTGCTCGAGGGAGCTGGTCTGCGCCCTGCAAAACGGAAGCACTAACAAGTTCCACCTCCGAAGTACCTTCAGGTTTTGCAGGTTTAAGCTGTTATTGTAAGGAGCTCCAGAGAGCACGTGGCCTGTGGGAGTGGGTGCTGTACTCTCAGCCCAGCCGATTCAGGGCTCGGGCATGCTCAAATTACAGCAAAGCACAGGAACTCTCAGCCAGCAGCAAACACCAGGATATGGTGACTTAAGCTACAACGAAAGGCAAAGGTCAGCTAAGTGACATTACCTGCCCCTGCGGGATATTAACCCAACAGCTTCACCTCATCATGCCCTGCTCCTATCTGGTTCTGTTGGGGTTGTTTTTTTGTTTTGTTTTTGGTTTTTTTTTGTTTTGTTTTTGGTTTTTTTTGTTTTGTTTTTGGTTTTTTTTGTTTTGTTTTTGGTTTTTTTTGTTTTGGTGACCAAAAACATACCTGCAGCCACGATGCACACCAAGCTGAAGGGCAGTAGTTGGCTCATCACCGGCTGCCAGATAAGCACTTTTCTCCCCTCCTAAACCACTTTATAACTAGAGCACAGGGTACACTGCACGCACACAGCGCTTTGTAGCTAGACCTACACTTGCTAAGCCCAAACAGCCAAGTCTAAACCCATGCATCTTCATTAGCACGGTGCTGTGCTCAAAATTATTATAAACCCTCACGAGAAGCTGCACTAATGAAACCTCACTGATTTTGGATGAAAGCAAGCTTGCATCTGACCAGGAGCACACAGCAGCTGCAAAAGGCTGCAAGTTATGCCAATAGTCTAACATTACACATCATTAAATATTTAAAGCAAAGTCACCACTATTACCAGCCACTGAGGCCACGTATTTTAAGGGTGCTACTTTAAAGAGTCATCTCCTCCTGCCAAGCATTTCCTTAACAACCCCTAAATTGCAACACTTAATCATAGCTGTACATATCAGCCTTAACCCTGCCACACAAATAGTCCCATGCATTTCACTGTAATCTTGCAACTCATCACTTAGAGAATCGTTAGTCTGCATCACTGCTAGCAAGGTCATCTTGAGTGTCAGCAAGAGGGTTCAACATTCAATATTCTCCAATGTAACTGAATAAAAATGGCTGAATTGCCTTCTTCCTTTTTTTTAGGTTGCATTTTGTTGCCATCCATTCACAGGTAACTTCTGTCTTGAATGGTTTTGGCAGGTCACTGTCCCTAGGAATGACAAACCCAAGTTCACACCTGCCCTCCTTCTGCTTTGAATCTAAGAGTTAGATGACCCCAAAGTCATCAAGAAAAGGCAGGAAACAACAGTGCAGCAAGGGGTTTTTTTGCAGCCTTCCAGGAGGAAAACCTGCTGTGGACATTTTTCAGTTGGATCACATCTTTCTGGCACACTGCTGTTCTCCAGCGGTTTGCTAGATCCTACTTTTTTCCCCACAGACTGCCAAGCACAGGCAAAGTTGTCCTCAAACTCATCTGACAAGACGTTTCCACCAAGAGTTACATATACGGACCACGAGCTCAGAAAGTTCACAGTGCACCAACCCTCAAAAACCACCTCTGGTTTTGCAACCTAAAGCTTGTTGGCACACACTCATGTCTCCCACCCGCCCCAAATTCACAAACCCCGGACCTTCCTCATGCCATAGCCTCTGGCTTGTGGTCTCAAGGGGTTTCTATGCGGACATGCTCTAACCCACTGCTTTCCAGGAGCTGAACATGTAGCCTTGACACTCACCACAGTATGTGTAGATGTGGTTGGACTCGAGGAACCTGACTTTGAGGTTGTGGAGGACCGCAGGCTCATGCAGGTAGCTCAGGGCCGTCAGGTCATTCTCCCCCACCAGGATATCTGGATTGCGCAGGAAAGGCAGCTCATTTCCTTGGAGGTCAACAGGATATTCGTAGAGCTGAAGAGACACATATGAGGAATGTGAGAACACAAAAACCAACAGCTCCTTCAATGTCCTATAATCCAAGGATAACTTCAGCTTGATATGGTCAATACTTGCACCTCCTGCTCTAACTGGAATGAAAGCCCCTTTATGCTAAATGCTATAGGGACCTGGATGATCCTGCTGTCCCACACTGCCAGGACACAGGACATCCCCCTGGTAAATGGCTTTGAGCTGGCCAACAGATGGTCCTGGGGGACACAGATGGTCCACAAGCACCAACTTGAGCATACTTGGATTGATTTCAGGCCAGCCTTGGGGCAAATAGCCTTTAGCCAGCTCTGAGCAGTAACAGGTACCATACAGAAAACCACAGCTTCATCTGATCTAAGCATCTTCATGCTTTCTGAAAGGCAGCCTCATTTCAAAATAGACCATATTCTTCTCATCAGGGTGATTCCTCAACTAATTTTGAATTCAAGTTACTTTTATACTCAAAACCTTACACCCTTTCAGGCAGAGAAGGACATGAAGAAGCACAGAGTCCCTGCTGCTTCAATATCTGAAGAGCCAGGTTATGCTGTTGAAGCATATGGCTGCCCATATGCTAACTATTTTTGGCTCATCCCCAAATGAACAGCAGAGTCACCAACTAAAGAAAAAGTGTATTTTTATTCCTTAAGGGGGGGGGGGAATAATAATAGTTGCCTGTGATGTTGCTTTCCACAGGGTGTCTCAGGAAGGGGTCCCAACGCTCAGCTCCCAACAGAAGGGAGGAATCCCAGTTTGCAAGCAGAAGGGAACCACAACCATTGCATTGGCACTGGATCGCAAACAGCGCAATAAAAGCCAACCCAAGTGCACAAGGACAGGCTCACACAGCACATCTGACAACCTCAAGCGTGTTTTATACTCCAATTCCATGTTGCCAATGCCAATTTTCAAGAGTTTACACTCAGTCTCACATCTTAATGGCAAACGCACCAGGGATCCCTTGTGATATTTAAAAATCAGCTCTTCATTCAGAAGGAGTACTCTTGCATACAGAGTACAGCCAGAAACCACAAAACCCATGAAAATTCACTTAAAGCACAAGGACAAAAGAGAAGCACTAAACAGTTGGGTAATGCATGTTGGCTGTCAGGAACAAAAGGCTTTCAACAGCTTCAAAACCCCTGAAGATATATACGCTCAGTATCTCCATCAGATGCTCACGTGCGCTGCTCCCCTTCGCTAAACCTTTTCAGCCCAATGTGACTTGGGTCTAGGCAGGGTTTCATATGGAAGAGCATCAGACAGGTCTCTGGGAGCACCCGCAGTAAGCAGCAGTCTCTTGCACAACCCCAAAATGAGATGTTCCTGTGTTTCACTGTGACAGTGACATGCTTATTAAGCTACCATCTACAACACTTAGTAATCCTTTAATCTCCTTGTAATTTAACGTTGCTGACCCTAAACTCAGCTGTACAAAAAGACTAGACCTTGCAGGACTTCTTAGCCCCTTTGGTTTCCAGGGAAATATGCAGATTAAAGAGCAAAAAAGAAAAAAGTCTCCCCCTGCTCCAAGTACTAAAACTGCTGAAGATCTCAACCAGAAAAGGAGGATGGAGGTTGCAGCACTCAGCAATATGTGCAGAGGTACTTTGGCAGCCTGAGCACAACAAGCCGTAGGAAGGAGCTGCTGTGGACAAGATGGGCGCCCACCTGCACCCAGGCACCCATCTCCTCTGGGCACCCATTAGCACTGCTCATGAAACCTGCCCTGGAGTTGAAGACTGTAGTGCTTTTCACACCCGTCCCCAGTTTCTTGCAAAGGCTTGAGCATTGCTGCTTCGTTTCTCCAAGGTTTCTATCTTCTTGCCTCAGGAGCAAGAGAAAAAGCATGTAAAAACCCTGCAACAAGGGTCACCCCTGTAGCATCCGATGCCACTGGGAGGCAGGGACGAGCCGCTGCATGGAATGACTGGAATGGTGGAAACATGCCCGTTGTGAGCATCATGCTTGCATCATGTCATTAGAGAAAAAGATATGCTCAAACGATGACTGATATGACTTGGAACAGGGACTGATAGACACAGGATGGTGAGTCCAGGAGGTCCAACCACAGGCCACTACTACTACAGGCAGGGAGGCCACCAAAAAGCAAGGGGCAGTGACTCATGGTCCTACAAGAACATGCCTGGTGCTTCCAAGGGACAGTGAAGTGGCATCTGTGCATCTCCTCATCCAGATTTATCACCATGGAGAGGAAAAATAAGCATCTCCAAGAGGAGCATCATCCATCCTTTACCCTCCTCACAAAGCTGCCCTATGCTGGAAGAGCAAATTGGAGAGGACAACAAGCGCAGCCAGGGCTGACCCGGGAAAAGCCAGCAGCACCATGCACTGGGTGCAGATTTCAACACAAATGACTTTCTTTGCAAACCTGGCACATTCACATACTGCAAACGGCCCGCGCTTGCACTGCTCTGAAAGAAGAACTGTTTTGATGAACAGCCTAATCAAGCGTGTCTCATTCCTGTTCTCCATCTTCCCATTAAGTAATAGGGTGAAAATATTCCCCGCAGTATGGAAATGGTCGGCTGGCAGGGGACGTGAATTACTCACCCTCCTCAGAGCATTTTCAATTTGGAGAAAGTAGCCTCTATTAACTCTTTTAGCAACAGAGCAGATCACCCTCTAGACAATTAAGGAAACCCTGTCTGCTCAGTGGAAAAAGCTTGTTTAGGTGGAATTCTTCATAAAAAAATATATTTATTCTTCCTGCTACATCAGGCACCACGTGTGGGAAATGCACCTCATGGTGGGCACCTAACATGGCTGCTTCCTTCCCACAAACCATCCAAATTTTGCAGCTGATGCAAATGCCACGGTTAACTTCATCTGCAATCCCCCACTGTTACCTGACATCCCACTCCATGAGCTTTTTGTGCGGGACAGAAAGCAGCTACTCTTCCCCAGCCTCCATCCTGCTTTGGGAATGATTTATCGCTGGCTGCACACATGCCGTGAGCCTGGGCTGCTCGTGCATTTGAAAGCAGCACTTGCTAAAAAGCATCTACATTTAAATGAGTTTCTCATTTTTGTCTTTTAGAGCTTTTTATTAAAAAAAAAAAATGGAGAAAAAAAAGGGTTTTACATAAGATTATACTTAAAGAAAAAAACTAAGGCACGGAGAAAGCTGTTGCACAGCAGTCACTTCTGCGTGCTATGTGATTTTTCCCATCGGTACCCAAGTTTGAGTAGATGCCACCAGCCGTGCTCTTTCCAATTTGTTCAGCAGCAAAAAACGATAAACTGATATTTCTAACATACTGCTGCTATTAAAAAAACCCTTATTCTCATATCACAGACTATTACAACTTTGCCAGAGGATGAAAAGAGATGAGAGGGGTCAAGGGCTTTTCTCGCAACCTACTTTAACACAAGTGTCTGGGGAGGGAGCGGACAGGGAAAAGCTGGAAGCGCTAAGGCAATAAAACACATTTAAAAATACTTCCTAAAAAATATGAGATGGCTCAGGCTTCTTCACACATTAATTCAAAGTTTTAAATTACTGAGAAGAATAACGACATTCAAAAGCTTACAGTTTCATCTTCAAGTTTCAGATGGAGGCTTTTATCTCCCTCTTTGTAATCCTTGATAATTTCAGCCGATCTCCAAACTTCATCAGGGTCAGGAATCCAAACCCTAGTGTACTGGAGGCGGGGGGAAGAAAGAAAAAGCTTAAACATAAGGAAACCTCAGGAAATTAAATCATAAATAAATTAATTCACCATGGATACAGTCCCACACTCATTGTAAAGTCAGTGCAGCTAAACCATTTATTTCAGTCCAAAAAAAGAAATATTCTAATTTTAGGTTTTGGGTAAATTATAGACCAGAAGTCTGATTTTCAATCAGACTTTCAATCAGGCTTCTCCTGGATGAGGTGTACACTAGCTTGTTACCAATCTAACAAAGGGGGGTACAGACTCAAGGTAAATGTGAAATTTAATTTCCCAGGGAGAAAAAAAAAAAAAAAAAAAAAAGAAAAAAAAGAAAAAAAAAAAGAAAAACCACAGCATACAGCCTTCTAGAATCTTTTACGAAATAACGCAATTCCCCCCAGCAGACCGTACACCAAAGCATATTTCTTTTGCACAAAACAATGACAGGTTGCTCCCCACAGAGCAAGCCTTAACCCAAACCCACCACCACGGAGCTAAGCAGGCAATAGAAGACACCAAAGCCAACTTCTTTGGTTGGAGGCAAACCTGCAAACAGGCTTCAAGGCTCCAGAAAAATGCTTAGATGCAACATTTAACCTTTTTAGCGTCTCCAAAGTTCGGGCCACCCTTATGCCTCCGAGAGGAAATCCCAAAGACCCATACAGCCCAGCCAAAGTGTCCATGAAGGGACAAAATCCAAGAGCAAGCAGCACCGCTCACACGTAACGAGATTATGGCGTTACTCAGAGCCACACCACTTCCTGCTAATGAGACTTAATTTGCTTTTATGATGCAGAGATAAATACTCTGCCCAGGCTGTACAAAAGCATCCCCCTGTGCCGAGCAAGTAACTGTTGCTGTGCCAAGACCTCCAGTATATGCTCTCAGGAGTTGGGCCAAATGCATTGCAGACCCAGCAGTACCGCTGCAACCTCCACGCACAAGTTTCTCTCACCCTCTACATCCACCTTTCTTTTTGCCAGAGCAGGTACCAGTTTCCCTGCTCATGGGGCTGCTAGGACAAGGTCCTGAGAACAAGGAACCCAAAATTGCTCCATCTCTGCAAGGAGTCACCTTGAGTCGGGCTTTTCTTGCTGCACAGGGACCCATAAAGCCAGCCTGATACTGGACTCAGCCAGCCAACACAGAGTCAACAGGAACTCTTCAACGATCACTTATTTATTGGCATTCTTGGGGGCATGTCTCCCCCCAACTCTTCCTGTTGACTGAAATCAGAGCTATATATAAACTTATTCTTACACAAAACACAAAGGGTTGGGGAAAAATCCCAGCAAATCCAAGCGACAGCAGCACCAAAGATGGTTTTGGCCCTCGTCTTAAAACCAAACCCCCAGCACACAATGGCCAAATAACACTCAGAGCAACCCAAGAGTTAAAGCAGCAGCAGCCATCCAACAGCCTACTCTGCAGCTTTAGAGCAATAGATTTTTATATGTATCGTGTGTAATTATTTTTAGAGTTGCTCAATAGCTACAGCAGCAGGAACCCTTGGATGTCAATGGAGCTAAACAAATATATTGCCAGAACAGCAGTTTTATCAGGGAGGGGAAAAAAAAAAATAAAATAAATAGCCTTTTCTCAGCACACCACCTCTAGCACCCCACAAGCCTTCAGTACTTTCCCTGCCAGAAGGAAGGGAGGCTGCCATGGAGAAGGGGCCGGTTTGGGACCCCCAGCCCAGTCTCCCCTGTCCCCTCCAGCAAGTAGCATTGCAAGAGATGTAACACCCCTGCAGCATGGCCAGGAGCCCCATCTTTGGTCAGACCGTGAAACAAGGAGTGGGTGCAGCTGGCGATGCATCACTCGGCTTTCCTCACCCCCTGGACCTTGCCCCAGTTTCTCCAGGCTCCAACGCTACGGGAAGGGCTTTATGGACCATTGCTGTGGCTCTCACCCCTCCTGCAAAACACCTTGCCTGCCTTTTCATCCCCACCACCGCGGTTTCATCCAGTGCCAGCTCTCTCCTGGCAGAAGAGAGATCAAACACGCTCTAGAAATGCCCAAAATAGCCAGAGATCAGAATGTACCTGGCTCAAGGCAGCCTCAAAAAGAAGATGTTACTGGTCTTGGCTGGAGTCCTCCAAATTCTCCACCTGCGCACAGGGCTGGGCTGAGCCATGGACCTGCCTGGACAGACGGATGCAGATAGGGGTACGTTGACCCCAAAGCAACCCTAAAACCATGATGGTGCTTTGGTGGATGAAAATTGGGCCCACCTGCAGCAGTAAGAGGTCACATTGGCCCCTCTTGGCAATTCATCCGCCAACCATGGCCAGGAGCCATCCAATGCCTGGGTGAGATGCGGGAACCACTGGCAGAGGGTAGCAGCTCTCCACATCCACCACCCAGGGATGGACTTACAACCTGGTGGTGAAAGACCATCAGCCATCCCAACCACAAAACTACAGAATTTTAATAATAAACCTGATTCTCCAAGACTCTTGTGCATACACATGTACGCAAAGGATTGCACAGCACAGAAGGCAATAAGACATAGGTGTTTGCAAGGTCTCAGGAGCCCTGGGGGTCACTTGTTCCCTGGCTGGGAGATTCCAAATGCGATCACTGCTCCAGCACAAGCACTCCCCACGCTGAGCGCTTCCCATTCTCCTAAATAGCTGCAGGCTGTTAGAATAGGCTGTTTTGAATGCATTTCCCCAAGCATCTATAATGCTGTCCTCTCGTGCGTGCACGCACACAGACACACACATCCAAAAAGGGGACCACCATTTTTTTTTTGTTGTGCATTTTCACCGTCCTCCCCTCCTTGCTGTGCTCCAGCAGAGATGCAAGTGCTCAGCCCTCCAGGCAGGGCAGGCTGCTACACAAACCCGCATCCAACCCTTCCCTTTCACCCGTAAATCCCAAGTATGTCAAACCATACAGAACTGAAATAAAAGCACTTTGTCATTCTTTAATCTTTAGAAGGCGAGCTTTAATTAAAGCCTGCCGAGGCTTGGAGGCAGCCCACGGTGGGGGCATGCTGGAGCACCATGCTCACATTGCCTGCCTTCCTTGCCTCCGACTTCTGCAACCCGCTGCCTCCAAAGCGGCTTCACACGCCGTATATTTGCCAATTAAATTCATACAGATGAGAGCCACCAGGTCACCAAAACCATCCCTCCAGGCAGGTACCCACCCAGGCAGGAGGACAGCATCTCTGTGAACCTCCACTTCCACAATCTCACCCCTCTAGTATAATTATTCCACTTCACATGCCACGTCCTGGCTTCGCTAGCTTTAACAACCTCTTGATCTTCTGGAGGAGCTTGTTATGAAGGGAAAGGGCAGGCGGGTCTATCTCAAAGCACTGGGACTGGAGGATTAGCCTGACTTCAGGCTCAGGAGACACAACCCTGGGCAGATCACTTAACCTCCCGACACTCCAGTGTCTCCATCCAGGAGGGCAAGAAGTAAAAGCGTTTCCTTAATCCTCAAGGACGCCTTTGAACAAGGTGTTAGCATTAATCGGAAATAGCTCCCCATGCTCAGACTCTCCAGAAAAAAGAAATTTAAAAAAAAAAAAATCTGTTTTGTTTTTTTAAACCAGATTCCCAATAAACCAAAGTGATTCGGTGCTCTCGGAGCCTCTTGCATTATTCTATCCAAATTAAGCAGAAGCTTAATAAATTCAATCCCCACCTCCTGGTTTTATGTAGATTCTAGCAGGCTGCTGCTACAGATGCAGATTAAAACCAACATTAAATTAGAAGAGGCAGGTTTTGTTTTGCTGTTTGAAAGCCCCCAGTGCCAGCCAAAGGCACTCCCAGCAAACCATCCTCAAACTCCTGGCAATGTGCTTGGTGGATGGTCCAGCGCAGCAGGAAGGGATGTTGGTCTGCACGGAAGGAGTTACGCCGACAGTGTGGACAGAGTATAATCTTCCATTAAATTAAGAAAAGAGTATAGTTTTCCATTACATTAAACTGAGACAGCTAATTTTTAAGCATTTTTTTTTCTTAGACTGGGCTGTTTGGTGGTTGCAACAGTCTTTGTGGCAAGCTGGAAGTCAGCAAATCCATCTTTATTATTATTGGTTTTTAATCCCCTGAGTTATTTCAGGAATGGCAATACTCACAGCTGACCCTAGGAAGTTTTCATTGCTCCTGGGTCAAGGGCACTTTTCCAGGGGCATCCCCCTTCAAACAGGACTGCAGCCAGAGAGAGGGCACGGCAGAAAACCTACAATACTGGTGATACAATAGCATCGACCACCTAGCAATTAGGAATTCAGTAACAAAGATTAAGATGCAGTATCTTACAACCAAGGTTCTTCCACACAGGTTAAGAAAAACTTACGAAAGGACTTTAGTAGAAACCAGAGACAGTGATGTGCACCTTAGAAAAATCAAAGGTGAACACACAACTGTCAACTAAGAACGAGGTGAAGACTGGAACAAGTATCTGTATATTTTTCTTCGTAAAGCAAGCATACTCCTACTTTTCCCCCTTTGTAGTGGGCTTATTGCCATCCTCATTCTATATTGTTCAAAGCAGTAACCTGGTCCAGCATTACTGGATGCTCTTGAAGAGGACAAAAACACGTATGAAAGAAAAAAACAGCACGAGCTTCAGTCCTGCCTTCCCAAGAACATTTACATTTATAAATACAGCACGTGAATGGTTAAGCAGCTTACTTTGAAACAGTCCAATAACTACCCTTCAGCTCTCATAAGCCATCTATTACTAAAATTAAAGTTTTCCCAAGTAAAAAGACCAAAATACAAGCTCTACCTTAAATTAAAAGAGGTCATACCAGGCAGCACAAATCAGGGTTTGGATGTAATTTATGTAATTTTTCTTTTCCCCTTTTTTTTTTTTAAACCACTATCAAAGATAACTCCACAGAGATAATTTAAAGAGGCTCTTGCAGCAAAAAAACCACAGGACTCTCCTTGCAGCCACTGTGCATGGATGCTAACAGCATCCCCTTCCAGCTCTGCACTAAAGCAAGCAAACTCCTCTTCATTAATTTACACTGGGCATGCAGTCCTGGGCTGAACTGGGGTCACCACTGTATTTTTGCCCATCCACTGGCATTATGCCTACCACAGCAGGATCCCACATCCCCATGATTAACAGGTGGTTATTTATGGAGTTTTAGCTGTGCTAAATGTGCTTGTGCAAACCACCGCACTTGTCAGTGCTGGGAAGAGCCACTCAATGGGTGCTGTCAGCAGGAAGGCATGGAAAGGCACCAGCTCCTGGGTGCCTTGCAGCTTTAAAAATCCCTTCTGCCCCACTTGGCAGTGACTCAGGAGAAAAATCTGCTTCGCCCGCGACACAGCAAGGGACAGGCGAGGTGCTTTGGCAGCAGAGCAAAAACCTCTCTGTTAAGGGACTTGTGGGTCATTAACTTTATTATTATTATTATTTACAATATTGAACATCAGGGCAGATGGCAAACCATAATCCTTCCTTTCCCATCCTCCAAATGAGATTTTCATCCCAGGAGTGATTTCTCCCCTGCCCGACAGACAAGCAAAGCCCATATTTAGGTCAGAGCTCCCCAAGCCGTGCCGTGACTCCGGGACCTGCTGACCCCTGCATCTCACCCCAGGCTGGCTTCTCCATTTGCTGCCGGCCAGCAAACCCTCACAAGGGTCAGGAGGGGACGGCAACAGGTTTCACTGCTTGGTACGGAGCGGGCAGGGATGCTCCGGTGCTGCACACCCCTTCACTGCCTAATTTCTGCAGCACCAGTGCCCGATGTTGGGACACCGTGCAAGAGCCCAGCATCCCCAGCAAGAGCCCAGCGAGCATCTACCCACAGCAAGGACCTCTAATAGGAAAAGACACTCTTCTTGCTCACCATAAAAACCTAAAAAGGCTGAAAGGAGAGGTCATGATTGGCAAATCAACATTTCAACATACAGCAAGGGACACACACAACCCCAGTATCATGCTCAAGGGGAAGGGCAAAAAAAATAATAGTGTTTTACTTGTTAAAAAACACACACAAAAAAAATTTTGAGCTACAGAACGGAAATGTTAACTTGCTGAGAGTGTTAAATACAAAGGGAAAGACAGTGGCACGCTGCAGAAGCATCTTTAATTCCTCAACATGAGAACGAGCAATTTGTGCGTTTCCCAGGGCTGATAAAAAACACACAAACCCAAACAGCCGAGCCAAGGCAGACGAGCATAATCTACACCATGCCTCATATTCCCCATCCTCCTCATGCTATCAGCACAGAGACAGACCCAGGGAAAGCACACAAATGCACACCCAGACCATGCCCCCATCAAGGCAGGGCTCCTACATTTTGGGGAGCATCTCTGTTCATCCCAGAGCGCTGCAGGGGTCACTGGATTTGAGCTAGCGAAGCACATGCTTTGCTGATGCCTCCTAGGTACGGGGAATACTTTCCTCCCCCCGCAAAGAGCTGTCACGCTGATGGATGGCTCCACATCTCCCACCAGCACTAAATCTCCTCTATTTCTCTTTGCTGAATTTTATTCCCCTGCCTAAATTAATTCAGATTACGATTTGCATAAAGTGTCACAGCAGCTGAGCAGTACTCAGCTACTCGGACAACCAGCATCTGCAGCATTTATCCACCGGCTCGTTAGCAGCATTTCTAACAAAGGGGGTTTTAAAAGGCTTCGGTTCATCATTGCACTGGCCTCCTCTCACCAACAGCAGAGGTAAAACTGGCACTGAGCAGAGCAGGGCTGCAGGTGAGCCCCAACACCAAGCGTACCCCCCCGTATTTCCATCTTGAAGGCTTTGCTTTAATTAAACGTGATTTCCAGGATGATTTCCAGGACTAATCAATAGTCTCACATGTAACTAACAGCAAACTCGTGTTTTCCCATCCTCTCCCCCACCATTTTTTCCGCAGCGTCTCAGCGCCACTTGTTACTGCAGGCTTAATTAAGACTGATGGGTTCAGTGCCAAGGTCCTGAGTGCGCACACAGCCCCGCTCTCACCGCAGCAACAGGCTGAAATGCAAAATCCCTCTTGCAATAACCCATTAGATGCTGCAAAACCAGGTAGAGCCCCAGGTGCTTTCGGACAGTGCAAAACAAACCATTCTGTCTGAATTTTGGGGGAAAAGCAGTCCCTCCTGGGCTGGGGAGCAATCCCCTCGTAGACTGCGAGACCAGGATTTGCTCTGGGCAGTGCAACAACTCCTGTATTTTTACTTTGCTCCTCTACTCTTTAAGAAACAACAAAATCAAACCTCTCTGCCAAGGTCAACAAGACTTCACCCACAGGGGATGTGCATTATCGCCTGCATCATTGCTAACAAACCATCTCACAGCAGCCCGAGATGTTACAGGAGGAGCGCTGTGCACCTTTAATTGGAGATGGCAGCGCTCAGGGTCTCACTATCCATCTCCTCCTGCAACAGTGCCTTTCCAGCCTCGCATCAGGTTGAGCACAGGAGCACTTCGCCTTTGATTGCTCTGAAGCAGCAGTAGCGAAGGCTGAGAGCTGGCAGCAGGACAGGCAGGCTGCTGCGAGGATGCAGCCAGGAGCCTGATGAAATCACAGGACACAAGGCAAGGCAGGGCTGCCCCTCTGGATGTCTAAGCCTGGATTTTAAGCATGTGCCCCACTGGAGGATCTGCTACAAACCCTGGCAAAGCCCCTCCAAAACTTAATATTCACCAGCATTAGAGAGCTGCACCAAGAGGCGCCAGCCACTGGTCTGCTGGGTGGGAGAACTTTCTCCAGGTCCTGTCCCGTCGAGCACCAGGAGTAGGGGATCACCATCCCAAAAAGCCACAGCGAGTGCCCAATTTCTCTTCTATCAGGCCTGGCTCAGCTCCACAAGTTGCTCACCATTTGCTCTACAAGATGCTTACCATCACCATCCAGTCTCTGCCACACTGCCAGAAAGAGGGATGCTCTGCAAACCCCCTAAATCACTGCAGAGCCCCTGGGGAAGCACAAAAAGTCTGGTGCTAAAGCCAACCCAGATAATTGTGCGCTTGACTTGCAGCTCCTCCTGGAAGAGCTGCAGGCATCAGGGCAGCAGCAGTTCGGAGCAGGGGACTCAACACCCCCCTCCCAGGCACCTCCCCTGGGTCCAGCACCCATGGGATGCTCACAGCCACACTCCAGCACCACCCACCCCACCCAGCTCCTCCAATACCCATTACCTCTTCTACCAAGTCATTGATTAAAAAATTGCCACATTGCACAGCATCAAGAAAATAAAAATTCTTGACCCGATGTCTAAGGGGAATCAGGATGAGACCCGTGGTCCTAACTCAGCCATGCAGCCAGATTTTTTTTATTCCAGTAAGGGTTGCTGCGGTTTTACAGACTTGTTTTTTCGCTTTTTTAATTAAAAACCCCATGCAGGCGTCAAGTGTCTCCATGGGACAACTTTTACCAAACAGCCTGTCATATTGCAAAAGTTAAATCCTTCCTTCCAGACTACTTTCTGCAGATCCCTGTTGATTGGCATTAATTACCCTTTTTTTGACTAATTCTCAATTAACCAAAACTTCGAGCATTGCTGTTGTGTAATCTTATCTTCGCAGCCCCGTTTTCCATCTGAACTCCACATAAGCACCTTGATGAACATAGGCTGGATTCAAAAAACGCTCAATATACACCATATACATTTGATTATTAATAAAGTAGTTGAAAAATGGCCTTTGGGTTTTAATTAAGTAGTTAAAAATGGCCTTTCACCCCATGTTTTCACAGTCCTCTATCAGTAACATAGCGTCGTGATGCTTTAGGGAAACTCATAAGCATGTTCCTTCCCCTGTGCAGTGACCACCATTAAATAATTTTACATTAAAATGATCCTGGGAGGAGCTGGGCTCAGCAGCACAGGACAGGGCAGCCCCAGACACAGGACACAGCCGGGGGACACCAGGAATTTCAGCTGGAAAAGCTAAAAACAGCATCCGCTTCTAGGCTGTAGTTGCGGTAACACGCGGCATTCACGGTGTCAAAAGCACCTTCTGAAATTCAAGGTACGCACCACCTCGCCCGCCGGTCGAGCGCTCGGCTATCCTCCCCACCGGGCACTGCCATCCCCAAACAGCATCACCAAAAATCTACGTTTAATTGCAGAGCAACCTCTTCACCAGACTGGATTTTCAACCTTATCAGAAAGAAGTAGTCGGATTAATCAACCTGTATAGTTATCCCTCGCCTCTCCAGAACTCATGAGTTAAAAACCCGCTTGGAGCATCACTCTACGCATGCTTAATTCAAAGGGGTTTTGACCTATAGTTGTATTTATGGGACATTTCTTCAGCCCTTTCTAAGCAGAGGGGGGTGCTGGAAAGGCCCCTGGACTACCTCTGCATCCTTTTCATTGCTGAGCAACTGAAGGAAAACAAATTGATTACTGAGGATTTAAGCAAGCAACGTTTTACCGTTTATAGTTAAAGAATTCCAGCAATAAGTTTTGTTAGCAAGGAGACATTTGATGCCTGGAGAACGGCACCAGTGGTCAAGAACAAAGCTGGAATAAGTAATTTTAATTAAAATATTTGAAGCAGTGAACAACTATTCATACACCCCCATTTGCTTAGGAACGGGGGGCAGAGAAAGTATCTCCGGGAGAGAAGGACTGCTCTTGCATTTCCATTTTATTGGAGTCATTTCCAGGTCTTTGGGAACATGACTTGTGCCCGGCTCTGCTCTCCCAGGACTGTCCACGTGCCAGACCACAGATGCGCACTTGTATGATGAGTTACTCTATATTACCGTATACATTTTGTCTCTTCTCCCCAGTGAGGCAAAGAAAATAAGCAAGATTTTGCAATCGCTAAATTGAAATTGGTTCAAAACACATCTATGAGGAAACTCAAACAAAAGATACTTTCCTTTTTAATATATCAAATGGAAGGCACAGGATGGCTAGACAGTCAGCTACGTTTTCCTCCTTATTTCCTTATAACTTCAGCTGTCCAGCTAAAATACTGAGATTTTGGCTTTCCAGATCTTCCAGCACTGATATCCTGCAGCCTTTTATTTATACCACACAGCAGCTCCCTGGAAAACCATCCCCTAAATCCAATATACAATTTCCTCTAATAAATGTAGGGGAGACAAAAGTTTAAATAAGGAAGGATGGAGGAAAAGACCATCTCCATCAAACCCTGAATTTTGAATCACAGGAGGAGATTTGGGAGGCGATGCCATTAGCAAAACAGTGTTGTGTTCTGCAGGAAGGGCTCAATGAAGGAGAACAAAATGCAGAAGACCGCCCAAGTGGAGGAAGTGTTGCAAGAAGGGCAATTGCACCCACTTAAAATAAAAAAAATAAATAAATAAAATAGAAAAATAACCACACCACCACATGCATCTTTTCTAGCCTTCACCTTCTGGTTTGAATTTCTCCCTGGCTTGGCAACATTCCCTGTGCGTTAGGCAAATCCAAGGTTATCTCTTCCCCTTGGAAAGGCGGATGCCCCAGCAGCACACAAACACATGCTCCCACGCAGATCAAACACGGGTCTCACGAAATATCGAAGTGTCCACACAGCAAAACACCCCAAACATAAGGAGAAAATAAAAATAAATTTTTAAAAAATTCAAAATTTTTAAAAAAAGCTATCACAGCCACCAGGCGCTACTTCTTCCCTTCCCATTCCCACAGCAAAGCCACTCTGTTGCATGTCTCCTGGATCGACGCACAAGACAACGTCCATATCCCAGCAGGAGATGTATTTACTCATTTAAACATCCCTTCCCACGTTACAGGAGCATTTCTTTATTCCTCCCAAGTGGTTACACGCTACCTCTGGGCACAGGCAGTGCTGAGCAGCCAGCGGGCGCAGGGTTTCAATACAGGCAAGGCTCAGCTCCAGCTCTTCCCATCATCACCAGCAGTATCACATCATCCCAGGGACATCCCAGCTATAAGATTTCCATCCCACCACACATCCCCCAGCTCACGCCCAAGGGGTTTTGCTCACGGCGGTGAGCCCTTATGAAAGCATTATTAAAGCTACTGCCAAAGCACAGCCTCCCTGTTCCCAGCTACGGTGGAGATAAGACCCACTTTCAGTAAACAAACGGTACACTCAGAAATACTTTAGTAAGAGCAGAGACTTGAATGAGAGGAGCAGGTCCTATCAGAGCATCAGCAAGGTGGATTCAACAGCAGAAATACAAATATTTGCTTTCCCCTCCTCTCCCCTGTCCTCCCTGTATTGTATTTGCAAAACAGGGTCACTTCCAGATGCAAAGCTAAAGGATGCCCCCAGCATTAACTGCACCACGCTGGAAAGGAACATGCCAAGCAACCCTGCAGAGCAAAACCAGCTCTGCCTGATGCCTAGGGGACCTGCCGGTCACCTCCTGTTCCTTTTCCTTGATGCTTTCAATTATTCCCACTATGGAGGTGGTGCAGAAGTCCCCATATTTCCACGCTCCCTCCGTTGCTGGCACCTCCAGCCATGGGAATGTGGATCCGAGCTCCAAGCTAATGCATTTCGGAGAAGCCACCTCAGTCAAAACACAATACTGTCCAAGTCTTTGCAAGGTCTGCAAAGATAGCACTGATGGCCGCAGCGATGCACAAGGAGGGGACAACATGGCTGTCACCGATGGGCACAGCAAGGCCACAAATTGAGCTCATTTCAGCTCCCAGCACTGACGTCCCGGTGAGAAACCTCAAGGGACTGGTTTTCACAACAGCTCTTTTCAGAGGAGAGCAGCTTAACCTGTTCAAAGGGTATTTTAGCCTGCTCTCAGAGGAGGTCTTCCCTCTGTTGGCTACCACTAAAGCGCTGTCAAAAGGCTGGGCTTCATTTGAAAAGGAACAACCAAACCTCAGCATCTCCCACTGCCTGTTCCCAGCCAGAACCATCAGCTGGGAAAGCTCATGAGCTAGGCTTTTCCTGCTCCTCTGACGCTTCTAAACTCCCTTCAGCATTTGCATGCACAGGAGAAAGCCCACACCTCGTTTTGCACCAACACTGGGGAAAACAAATTGCAAATCTCTCCCCATCACGAAATAAAAGGATAGGGGCTACTCCAGTAGCTAGACAGATAACCGCAGTTAAATTTTATTATCGCTTCAAACATGCGCTTTTTCGCTACGGTAAATTTATCCCCAGCGTCTTACGCTCACCTGCAGAAATCAAATGCAAGAGACATTCCCAGCAACTGTTTAAATCCCCCAAAGTGGGAGGTTTTGTGAGCACGTGGAAGTGATGTGCAACAGAAGCAGAGAGGTCAGCAACTGCTAACCCCGTACAGGGGAGCTCAGGGCTCTAATTTGGGAGGCTCACAGCATCCTCATGGATGGGAGAAGCCCTCAGCAAGGCTCATGCCTTGTGGGAAGGACACTGCTCCAGCAGGCAGCTGCAGGACATCACCACCAGCATCAGTAACATCTGGTAATTGAAGGGACACATCAAGATTTCACATGTCACACCACCCCCACAAATATTCTAGGCTGGCTTAGTGGCTAAAGGCCACCACCATATTTTCACACCTGCCTTGGCTGCCCACATTCAGTGCAATCAAGAAAATGTTTATGGGATGAAGGGGGCCCCGTCCACCCCCTCGCTGCAGGTTTATTACCTGAACACAAGATCTACACACGCTTCTCTGGTGGCTGCAGCTTTTCTTAAGCTCTGCCTGGAAATTAAGGGTGAAAAAAGCCAAGTCTCCTTTTTAACTGGCCTGCTTCCATAAAACAACTTAAACATCCTTAATACAACCCAACTCAACCATCTAACATGAATCCCTTGGATGGGTGCTATGACTCCCAAGAGACTTCTCCAAGCCTGAATCATGGGCGCTGCACAACCATGTTAACACAGCAGCCAACTTTTAAAGCAGATACAAATTATGCGCAAAACCTAAGAGACAAGGGTCAGAGCTGTTTATGAGGTTACAGCAGGTAAGGCAGATGCAGCCAGGGCCTCTTCCATCTCTTGGAGTGTTTCAAAAGCTATTCAGCTTTTAAATTATGGGCAGTCGTTCAGATCTGCATTCATCTCCAGCACGTTCAGCTGCTGGGCTGGCTCTTTCAGGCCTTGGCCACTGCATTTTGCTCTGTCCTGACCTGCTAAATTACAGACGTTTTGTGTGAGCAGGAGGAGTGGAGCCAAGTCCTTCCAAAACAGCCTCTTCCCTCCCAGACAAATTAACTGTATTGAAGCTTAGCCTGACTGCAGGACAGGTTTGTCCAGATCCCAGATATATTTTAGCTCTTCCCAACTTTCCAGCTCCTTCCCAGGCACGTGAGAGTGAGCAGGCAGGCATCAGCATCACCGGTGCTTACAGAGGCAGCAAGACCACCTTCCTGCCCGACCGGGTACCATCACTCCTGAGTCACCCAAAGATCACACGAGCTCTCAGCATCACGCATGACTTCAATCAGGCCTTCAGCATCCGCTGTTAATGCTTCAGAAATTCCACTTGAGTATTTCATGGGGCACAACCATAATCTGGAGTTCAGAGTCCCAATGAATACCCCAGTGACCAATTCACCAAACACCCAGAGGTATGTGCGAAGGAAATGGATTTATTTAGACAAGCACCAGAGCTATGTATCTTCCAGCTAGCACTGTAACAGCATGTAAAAGCAGCGTTTACCAACAGAAATGCACCCAAAAACTGTCAGTCTACTGGCTTTGAAGCTTAAAGGCAGAAGAAGCAAGACTTTAGCCCAGGGAAAGTGTTAACCTGCTTGGTAAGGATGCTCGAAGCTTATGATAACGTGCCTCTTAAAAGAACAGAATTCAGGGAACTACTTAGAAAACAAGAGTGTTGGGTTTGGGTTTTTTTCCTGTGGAAGACACAGCAATGACGTCCATGGCTGCAAGCAAAAATAGAGCATTAAAAACCACCTACAGCTGAATGATCATTCAAAAGGCTGTTTTCAAAAATAGCAAGAAAAGGTTGAAAACTTGGACCCCCTTCCAGAAACCAGCAGAAGTTCCAGCACATTCCTAGGATGGAGTTTTTCCCCAAAAACACTGCCCATGCAGCACAGTGCATCTTCCCGCTGTCAGGTGGGCTCCGACATCGCTCCGTCACGTTGGACATTCACACCAGCATGGCAAATTTCAAGATACAGCCAGAGCTTAGCTCCAATACGAAATTAAGAAACAAGTTTTGTTGCTATACTCTGGAAGGATTATAAAGCTATTTTTAATAAGGGGTTATAAGAAGTTTTAAGGAGACAAAGTTGGTTTTGCTTAGCTCATGTGGCTGCAAAGATAAAGCCTTGCACAAAGAAACAGCCACAACAAGTTGCTTGACAGGACTTGCAGCACTGAAAATTACGTAGTTACTACTTGAAGAATGCTTGCTTTTGTTGTCTTTGAAGAAAAAGTTTACATACTACAAATTGAAGCATCAGGTTTGGCTTTCTCACAGTTTTACAACATCATAGTGCTACACCTCTGCAATTTCAGTTGCTGTTTTGGCCAGAAGCCTCCAATAACACAGGAATGGGGATGAACCACATATAAGGTTTGCGGTACGAAGAAAACACAGAAACCTGGCTTTACGGATTAATATTCTTCTGTCCTTATGTACTTAAGATGGACTTCATCGGGTGGACCTTCCTGAGCTGGGACGCTCAAGGCAAACTCCCACATCAGGTTCCCCATCGCCAGCCAACACTGGTCACCAACAGCTGGACCAGAGCCACATCGCACTGGACCACAGCTCCCCAACACCCCCCATCACAACAGCCATCAGCCACCCCCCATGCCCGAGGGAGCATCCCAAAGGCAACAGGCATCCACAGCCCGGGGATGGTCATCTCTGGATAACACACGTTTATTGAAAACCAGTTAGTGCCAGCATTTTCTTTTTCTTAAGAAGGAAAAAGAAAGAAAACCCATCCTGAACCTGGGAAAGGGTCAGCACAATAAAATAAAACTTAAAAATCATAAATAATAATTAATTATTTCTACCCTGTGAACATTTCTCCCTCCCCCACCATATAACTCAACCTCTATTGTCTGAAAAGCGTTTATCTGAAAGTGGGTCATGTCTCCTGGCATTACTAAATCTTCCCAAATTTCCCCTGATTAGTCAAACGTGATATCCTCTTTGACATCTGAGTGATTGAGGTAGTGTGTAATGCCATTTTCCCCCTGAATGAGCCACATCAAAGAGGGTTATAAACCGAGAGATGGCATGCCAGATAAACTAGTCGCCAACAGATTGTCCCCAAAATATTACCGAGGAAAATTAAATTGTTTTGTTGGAAGGTTTTTCCTTTAGAAACATTCGGCCTTTAGTACCGAACGCAGAGAGACAAGAAACTGCCGTCAGAGTTGCTAAAAGGATGAAACCTCACTAACTTATGAACTGCGTGGTCCAATAGTTAAAAACACTTCTGCACACTAAGGTCCTGGGGATTTTCTATCAGCCACAACATCCAGTCTGCTCTTCACACAGGGACACAAAAAAACCATCGCACTGGAGGTTAGAGACAGCCTAAGTTTGGGTACTACCTCGCAAATAATCAGATATTAAAGCAGAGTCATCTGAGACTAAAAAGAAAAAGGAGAAAAAACAGTAAACCTGCTACTCAAAAAAGAAAATACCATTTAAAATCGGGATATAACAGCAGGTAATCGCTCAGGCATGACTTATATCCAAAGGGTTCAAAAATATCATCCTTTGGAGCCAAAGGACACCAGGTCCCCGGAAGGATGCTCAGCTGGGATGAGCGCTGCTCCGGGGACTGGAGCTGGGGCTGAGCTCCCTCCTCGCAGGAAAAGCGTTGGAGCTCCTAAGTACTTATCAGGTTGGTGATTAGATGAGATCTGGGCAAAGTTCGGCAATTAACAGCAGGGTTTGCATTCTGCTGATTTACTTCACATGATCTTCCAGTGCTGAAACTTTGTACCAGAGCAAAGACTGCCAGGAGACAGCACCTTTTTCAGTCAAAAAATAAAAAAATAAATAAAAATAACATAAAAAAAGAAAATAGTGAAATCCTGGGAAGTCTACAGACCTTCTGGCATTACCAAATATTCTGAGAATAGATTTTTTTTTTTTCTAAAAAAATATGGATTTCTCTACCACACCGTTGCTTGGACAAAAAGAGGGACCCCAGGGAGACTGCATTTGGGCGAGATCAGCAGTTTTTCTGCTCGATGCTGGACTTTGGGATGCAAATGCCAGTGCAGCAGCGCCTGGGGAGGAGAAGCCTGCTCACAGCTTGCTCTTTGGGGGCTGCAGGGAGTTGCACAGCCTGAAGCAGCCTCAGGCGTCCCATCTTCTCCAGCATGGAGTGTCAGGTGCTGAAAAGCAAATTCAAGCAAGTTTTGTTCCTAGAGATGATTTAGGCCCACCTTGATGGTCAAGCAAATGGATATTTCAGGTTTCTCAAAGCTGGGCAGCACTGTTCGTGTCCATCTGGCATCACAGGGATGGTCCCCACGCTTCCATGCCAGGGAGGGATTTCCCCAAAATAAGAAGGTGCGAGCACAGCCATCGCTCACCAGAACAGCGGCGGGGAGGGCGAAGCACGATAGGATGAAGATTAGCTCTGACAGTCTTGACTCCGAGTTTATTTTGGCACAGCAAGAGCGCACGAGGCTTCAAAGCAGCTCCCGGTGAGCAGGCGAGGGGCCGGGCGGCAGAAATGACCCCCAGGGCGGCAGCAGCACTGCGAGGCTGAAATCCACAGCCGCTCCTGCCACCAGTTGCACCAGCCCTTTAACCTCGAGCATCAATATTTTCTAGAATTCAGTTTCATGTGCTTAAGACACCCAGGCTTTTCTTTTTCCTTCTCCTTCCTTTTTTTTTTTTTGTTAAAGGAAGTATTTTATTTAAGAGCTCTGCCTCCACCCTCCACAGCAGGACAGACGAAGCATAAGCATTCATCTCGCCTCTCTGCACAGGGAGGAACGAGTTATCACCTCGCCGGGGCAGGATCCAAACAAAAGCAAAGGCTTTAGAAAGGAAAATAAAAAAGAAAACAGCAGAAGGAAAGCAGAGCAAGAGATTTAAAACCCAGTACTTCTAGGGTCCACAGAAGCCAGCCATGGCCTTCCTATCTCTCTGGCCAGGGTCTTTATAATGCCCAAGGCCATAAAACACATGCAGGAGAGCCAAGGGCAGGTCCAGCTCAAAAGCAGAGTCCCTCACCCAGGGACCTCAGTCCCCTGAAAGCCATCCAGCCACAAACAACGCATCCCCAGCTGCACTTCAGCTGCCACAGCCAGATGGGAGAGGAAAATCAAATTGCATCTCTGCAACGCCAGAATCTGGGGGAGAAAACCCCAATATTTGGAATAGGGAAGTCCCTGCAGACAGCCCCGAGAGCAGCTCTCCAGTAGCCCCTGAACGAGATGTTCACAACCCATGCAGGCATGGCTTCCAGAAGAGCTTTTTAGCAGTGTTAAAGGTCTTGCTTCAGCCAAAACGTGCCTTGCCGGTACCGTTAACTACAAGATGGTAGTGCAGGTGTTTACAGTCTATCCCAGCAGAGAAGTGATTTCTTACAAGGCCAGGTGGAGACAGGAAAGCAAGAGGACAGCATGGTGACACGAGACACCGACCAAGCACTGGATGAATGGCACTTGGTCTTTCATTCCCTTCGTTATCTTATTTCTTACCACTGAATGTGGTGCTGAAAGCAGGCATCAGCTAGGCAAGAAATAGGCACTCCACGACCGTGGGAAAGGCTGGCGAGAGCCGCACCAGTATTCACAGATCTACCTCCTGCTGAGGTCTGTGTGGGTCTGGAGCAAGACCTTCTTCTCCTGCACCTCCACCTTGTCTCTAAAACAGGACACATGGTCCTACCAGGAGATGTGGGACCGATCCAAGACCACAGCGGTCCAGTACTGCCACGTGAAAGCCACCTCCGCCTCTCCATTCCCACCCCACCAGGAGATTAAGTGTCTTTGACTGAGACCTGCGTCATCCCCAAAGCACTCGGTGGGTACCACTCCTCCACCCCGGCTGGACATCACACCCACTGCCCAAAAAACAGCAATACCCGCAGCACCCGTGTTATCAGAGCTCAAAGTAATTAAGAAGCATAAATCCACGAGGGACTTACTCAGCTTAATTAGATTGAAAATTATAGCTTCCATCATCTCGGTATCTTTGCATCCACTCACTGCCTTGAGATATGCTTACGCTGACTTTCTGCTCACTTGGGGCGTAGCACCAAGGACTGGCTTGACGGCAGGCACGGGGATCAGATTTTTTTGTTGTTGTTAAAAACAGTTTTCGACACTCATTTGCTAAGACACATGTCAGCGGCCCTGGCTGCCTGCTCATATCCAGCCTGCTCGGGGATTTGGCAGCTGGAGGTTTGCCTAAGCCACCTGAAATCATCCCTGCGGGGCTTTCAGAAGAAACCAGACATTCCTATCGCTGTCCCCCGTGATTTTTAAAAGCCATCTTTAAACATATTAAGGGTCTTTTTTCTTTGAAGAGCGGTGACTCGCTAGGACACGTCCCCAAGATGTAACGTGTCATTTTGATAAGTAGTGGCCGTGATTCATCCACAACACATCCTGCTCCCAACAGCCCTGTAAACGGTGGTTAGCACATCCTACCAGCACCTTGCACCTCAGCAGGACTATCGTAAGGCAGCTTGGGCGATGACTCATGGAAAGGGTGAAGGTATGGATTAGCTGGGTTTAAGTGCTGGCTCTGCACCTTGGTGGAGCCACCGAGGGAAACATGTCCCTTTGTGGAGCCCACCAGCCCTGCGGGGCTGCCCATGGTTCAGCAGGATGGGAAGCACTCATGAGCTGAAAGGCTTGGTCAACCTCAAGCATGGAAAAGATGTGTTCTCAGGGAAGAACTAAGCCAGAGGCACAAGGCAAATGGAGATTTGTGGGCAGAAGGATGAATGAGAGCCAACAGGAACACCCAACAGGTGGGATGGGCAGGTGGACACAGCACACATCTCCTACTGAGGAGCCAAACCACGTTAGCACCAAACACCTGGAGCACACCAACACCGAGCACCCAGACAACACAAAACCACCCCACTGGTACCACCACCAATGCCCATATGGGAACACAAAACATGGACTGAAGGAGGCAGCGATGGCCGTGCATTAAGGAAGAGATGGCCACAGAATCCTACAACCTGCCCTGCACCATAAAAAGAGCTGGGGAAGGCAACAAGACACATTCCATAGCATCGTTGGTGATCTCCTGTAATTGCCAGAGCAGGGCCTGAATGTCCCAACAGCACCACTGGCTTCATATGGACAAGCACAGGGAACTAAAAGCCAGTACTAAAAAAACTGCTCGTGAAGGAGAAAATAAATAATTTTTTTTAAAAAAAAAAACAAATGGAATTTGGTTAAAAGTGGTGCAGGATGGTGGCACGGTGGGTCAGGAACACACGCTGCTGGAGGAGCAGCACCACCATCCCACCACCCTGCATCAAGCTGTGGGTTTGGGGCCATACCCTGCAGTTAAGGGCTTATATTCCTTATAGTAAGGGTTTATAGACCTATGTTGCTTATAGTTCTTGTAGTCCTATAGTCCAGCCTTTGACACGTTTAACCCATTCCCATGACTCGCAGGTTTCAGTCAGCTGGAGAAGACCTGGGACACAGACAAATCAAGGACAAAAGGAGAGCACAGCTGGAAAAAAGGTCACATTTCCAGGCTGCAGGCTCTTCCCTGTAGGGATGTTCCTCTCCAAACCCTCTGGATACTGCAGGAAAGGCACAGAGCAGAAACACCAAAGCCTTAATAGCCTCATTAGTAAAACCTACAAGTACTACCATGAGCTGGGCATCACATTAAAGAACGTTCAAACAAGGAAGACCACATAAAACCCATCACCCACTGGCCCCTGGTCCTTCCCAGTCTCGCTACCATCTCTGGACAGGTCGCTGCTCATTTCTGGAGGACCGGGCTAAGCCAAAACCCGACCCAACCCCACAAGATGTGTCTTACAGCAGGCCAGAGGCATACAAGGGCAATTACTTTACACAACCAACTGAAGACACAGAAAGCTTATGGGGAATTTTTTCAGTTTTGCTAAATAGCAAATTCTTCACTAAAATGTTTTGCAAACATTTCAGGTGTCTGCCAAAGCTTTAGGTTTTCCTGCAATAAAAGCAGTCATTTTCCCAACCTGAACTGTAGTTCATGCTGATATTCCTTTAACCACCATGAAATGCCTGTTTGCAGAACAGGTCAAAGAGCAGGCAATAACACCACAAAAAACCCGACTCAGGACTTCCCCTACACTACCTGCTATTTATTACACCGCCGACTAACTCAGAAGGTCCAAAGTCCACCTTCACACTAAAGTTCGGCTACTCCTGTGGTTTCCTTCCCGGACAACTATCACAGTAAGGGTACACTACTCCTTTTTTGGCCAGAGCTACAAACTAATTGGCGTGTAAATTAAAAGTCCAATGTGCCGAGAACTGCATCGCGCTACAGCAAACTGAGATCAGCTTCAAACGGGGGGGGTGGGGGGGAGAGAGAGAGAGAGACATAAAAATACAGATACAAACATACATAGTCTTCTTTCTTGGTCATCAGAAGGGATGGACGCATTCATGTTCAGGGTCATTATTTTCTACACCTGGTTATTGGCAGCAGAGAAGAATAACAAAGCAAAAATCCTCCCTTGTAAATACATTCCTCCACAGCAGCCAAGCTGCCTGTGACAAGTACCCTTGGTTAAACTCCTTCCTCAGGGCAGAAAAGAGTAGGACCGACTCATCCCATCCCACCCCAACAGACCGGCACAAGCCACATGCTGCCTCAGGCTCCGGACCCGCTGCTGTCCCCACATTTCCATCCTTCACCCAGGAGCCAACCCAGCAAATCGCTGCAACTTGGGCTTGTGTGCATTGGGATTTCTGCCCCCCCCGCCCCCCTCCCCAATTTCACACTCTTAAAACAGTATTAGGGGAGGAATTTTTAAAAATAATTTTTTAAAAAGGTCAGTTGACTAATCCCAACCAGCAAGAGGGCATAAAGCAGGAATCAAGCTAATTAAGCCCTGCTAGAGTCATGCGTTGGCAGAGCACATGGCGAAACCCAGTCATCTCCTGCCCACCGAGGAAGGAAAACACCGACAAAGCCACCAGCACCCATCTCTCATCTTCCTTGCACCTACTCAAGGCCATATAACCAGTGGACTAAATGCTACTTAAACACCCAGGTTTGGCTCTGCTTTTATCCCCTCTGCGCTGTCCCAGGGAAGCTGAGGAGGTCCCCAAGCTGCGGCGGAGGTGGTCATGCCCGTAGCATGGTCCCCAGCTGCAAAGAGCTGGCTGGAGCAATCATGTTTTGCATTTCGACGATTTTCTCTTCTCAACTGCAGCTAATAACAAGGCAGGATTGGGAAGAGACCGGGGATGCTGATGGATCCGGCTCCTTCAGCGAGACGGCCCCATCTTTAAATAAAAATCCCAGCGTGGCCTCCAAACTGTCCCTGCCCTTTGTGGCATGACCCAGTCATGTTCTCATAATCTAAAATAAAGAAGAAAAAAACCCAAAACCTTCAAGTATAACCTGCTTTTCCTAATAGCAGCTGCAAATGGCAGAGGCAGGAGCTCAGGAGCTCTGCAGCAGAGGTCCCATGGATGTCCTGGGACTGAACCCCAAACTCTCCCTGTCCCCCACGCTTATTCCCAGAATTTTTTTCTACACAATACACAGAAGATCTTCTCTGCTCCTTCCCAGCTGCTCCTCAACCCCAAACCAACACACAGGCACCCACTAAGGATGAATCCTTCCCAAGCCTTGAAGGATAAATCATTTTCAGAAAGGTTTTATACCAGAAGTTTTACGCCAATTCCTTGACTCAATCAGTGTGTGATCACACTGGCTGTATTCGCTTTTGAAATGTTTCTCCCCAGGTCAGAAACCACCAATTCATTCCAGCTACTTTATTTAATACAACAACTTTAAGTGAAAACCAGAGAGTTTTCTATACCCAACACTAGCCATTAGAAGAGGATTTTTTAATGCATTAAGTTCTATCGTCTATTAAAACATACTTGGCAAATAACAGTCACTTTGCACAATGGGAGGGAAAAAAAATTAAAAAGAAATAAATACCCTGGTTTCTTACTCATCCAGAGCTTGCAAACCTTCTGAAGAGCATATCTCAAGCTGCACAACACCCCAGGAGCAGAAAGGCACAGCTTATTCCCTAGCCTGGCAGGAGCACTGTTTTGCATGAGGTTCAGAGGCTACGATTAAATTAACAATTAACATATTTTAAGAAGTACCTTTAAGAGAGCAGAACATCCAGAAGCAAAGGCAATTATATTTGTTTTAGTAATATGAAGAGCTTCACCTTACAATAACGAAGGCTAGCCATGCAAACAAGTCTAATCTTCAGTTTAGTACCGCAAATCAAACCATTGCTGGAGATGGCATCTCCCCCGAGTGATGTCCTCCCTCCATCCTGCCCAGCACCCAGCTCAGAGGAGCAGAGCGTCCCCATTATCTCATTACAGAGTAATGCTGGCATCTGCACAGGCTTACGGGGATTGGACTGCAGTTACCTTGGCTGAAACTTAGCTGCATCAGCAACAGGTTTCTTTGGAGGGCTCTGGCTGGAGAGGATGGAAAGAGCATCGCATGCAGGGAGCTGCCTTTGCCTCCTGCTTCAGCTAAACAGGGTTTGAGCAACTCCCCTGCCCAGCTGCAACCAGTTTGGCTGGGCAGCACTGCAGCTGGGCACATCCCACCACTGCCACGCTCCAGCAGGAACCCCAGGGACATGGCAGGAGCAGGACCAGCCCCAGGCAGCCTTAGAAAGACGTTTGCATGGGGTAACTGGGCGATACACAGGTTGGGCAAAGCTCCACCAGTTCTCCATCTGGAAGAGGTTTTTTTGCAAGCGGGAGTCCTCAATGCCCCTGCCTCCCCTCCTCCTCTTGCACGCACTGGTGCCAGGGGCTCCAGGACCAGGTCTTCACCCTTTACCATACAGCTCCTCTTCTGCTAGGATGGAAGTCGCACTAAATTCATGTTTGTTTCTGCAACAAAATAAAATCCACAGCCAGATAATCCTGAAGTCCCCAGGTACTGCATCAGGAGTGAGAAGAGTATTATAATGGTCTCCCCATAACTATTTACCCAAGTGTAGTCCTACATGCTTGAAGGTTGATGCAGTTTTGGAACTATTCACATGCTCATAATTAGGCACAGCTGTTAACTATCTTGTTTGATGAGGGCTATTAAACACCAGTCATCCCTGCTCTTAAAGGTGAGACATCACATAGAGAAGGCCTCCACCATCAACTTACAGCTGCTGGTGTTCCCAGGATGGGTTCCTCTCCAGTTTAAGTGCTCCTCAGGACAGCACTGAGTCTAACACAGCAAATTCATCAGCATGGCTTAACAAGCATGAAATTAAGCTCCAAAAAAATAGTATGTGTCCTATAAGGTTCCAGCAGATCTTCTGCAAGCATCAAATGGAAGAAGTTAAGGGCTCTCTACACAACACACAGCAGCTCCTATTACAGCCCAGCAGGAAGGAGAGATGGGAGGACCTGAGAAGTCCCACTCAGCTGCCCTGATGCAGCTCCCCAGCAGTTTCTCTCATCCTGGTTCAACCAGGAGGAGGAAGGACTCCAAGGGAGGTACCATTGTGGCTGTGCTAATGCAACACTGTGCATCGGATCAATAGGCTTTTAGCAAGGCAGTTGTATTGATTCCAGTGAGCTGGATCATCCGCCTTCCCTCCCTCTGCATCTTCCCTCAAAAAGCCTCATCCCCATCCTGCCAACAAGGTTATCCAGGAGGCCGCACTTCTGTGCTTGGAAAGCCATCTCCTGAACCATAACATCCCACTGAAGCTCTCCTGTGCTTTTACCCCTCGTTTCTTCTGATCACTCCCACATTACCCCGTTAACGCATCTTCTGGTAGCCACGCACCGAGGGTGCGTCAATGCCCAACTGCTCGGGGCAGGGCAGCTCTCCACAGCAGGTTGTCTTCTCCCCACCATGCTCTCGGAGGCCTCTACTGTATGTGAGCTAGAAGCGCCCAGCGGATCTACAGGCCACGGGGCCGAATGCCCGCATCCACACAGAGATGATGTGCCAGCGAGCACCGGAACCCTCCTTAACACTTTGCAAGAGCAGGCTAGAGAGCAGCACAAGTGCTTCATCTTGGGGACCTCCATCAGCAACTTGCACCCTCAGGCTCAGCATCTTAAGGCTGTTGGGTTTGCTGTGTTTTTTAAAGACTTCTTTGCTCTTTTTCTTATATACTCAGAGTCACAGGAAACATCTTCCTGCTGCTTCAAAGCACAAAGCCAGCACAGAGGCCCCATGCAGAAGACCACCCAGCAGGACAGTCCTAAATTTCACTGCAACACCAGAGCCCAGCCCCACAGATGACCCAGAGGGGTTCAAGGCACCATCAGTGGCCCCACCACCTACCAAACCAGCTCTGTCCCTAAAATGTCCCCGCAAGACAGACGGACACCAGCAGAAGGGCCAGCACTGAAGCATCAGCTCTCATCAAGGATCTTTGTTGTTAAAAATAAATTAAAAATTAATGACATGCACAGATTGTCACCAAATCCCCATCACTTCCCAAGTGCCTCATCAGAAAGTCCCTATACAGCAACGGGATCACAAGCAATGCCCCAGCAGGCATCTTATACCCATTCAACAGATGAACAGGAGTATAAACCTAATCAAGTCAGCATAAAAACACAACACAGGTTAATTACCTGATCATTAAGTTAAGAATCAATTAACCTGGTTGTTTTAACCAGCCCATAGATACAGATAACACAGCGCTTGCAGCCGGCCTCCCTCCTCCCCGGGGATGCTTGCCATCGCATCCATGCACTCGCCCGATGAGACGCTGCGGTCGGAGCAGTTTAGCCACGGCTTTCCTTGTGCTCCCCTTCAGATTTTCCATGGAAAAAAGGTTTTCCAAATGTGAGACTTTGCTTTTGAAGTGCTCCTGAGAAGGACAGAGGTCAGCCCGCTCACAGACAGCCCTGCTCAATCCAGCAGGGCATCTTAAATTCACATAGGTTCAAAGGAGGAGCCAGCAGATTCACATATCATCCTGCATCCGTTTGATATCAACGGCCAAAAAAATAAGCAGCAAGCCCCAATGTTACATAAAAGCTGTCCGCAAAATGAGTTACAGAAGCAGAAACCTGCAGCAAAGTTAAGCCTGGGAGACTGGCACAGAGACAAAAAGTGGTTCCTTGAGAGGGCTGGTGCCAATCTGGCAACATCTCCATGCTGACCATGGTCACAGAAAGAATCTAAAACACTAAAATTCTCATTACTACAGTAGACGACGCTGGCACTTCACAGTCTTTCAGCAAAAACCATTCCGAAGCCAAGCACTTTTCTCGATGAGCCCCTGCCTAGCTTTATTGATGGCTTTTACTAAGCATATTCCCTGGATCCTGGCTGCCCGCAGCACTCCCGTGTAGCCTCGGGAAGATACGGAGAAGATACGGAGGACTCTCTCCCTATCAGTTATCGCTCCGTACCGGGCGGATCTCCCGCTGCATGCGAGGAGCTCTTTCATCAGGCCAAGTCAATCAGCAAAGATCTCTCCGGACACAAACCTCTTGCTGGGAAGCGGGCAGAAACCCCCAAACCACACAGGGTACATCCCCAGCCCGCTTTGGCCAAGGAGTGGGAATACCCTGCACCCTACCTGAGTATCCCACAACCACAAAATAATAAAAAAAAAAAAGGGGGGGGAAAAAAGCGATATGTTGTCTAGATCCCAGGCTCCGCTTAAAAATCAGCACCCAAGCTTCCCATTGTCACAACAGCTTACTTTTTAGGAGCAAATCTGGGTTTCTCTCCGGGAAGCGATGGGGAGGGTGGCTGGCTGCCACCCCGCTGGCACACCGAGCACCGGCCCGGCGGTGCGTAGCACCCTGCGGGGCCATCAGCCATGTTACCCTCCCCGGCTGCCATGAGGAAGCGGGTGCGTTTGCCCGTACCCCTGCCGAGGGATTATATTCGGGAGTTGGCAAGAAAGAAAAGGAAACTGGGAAGCGGGCACCTTCGGAGCGTTTTGGTTAGTTACGGCAGTTGTAAGGACTGTTTTTTCCTCTCCCTCCGCCCTGGTGTTTTAGGAGTATGAGGAAAAAAACCATTATTCCATGAGGGTTGGGGGAAGCTGAGCGTGTTTTAGCTGCGTGTTCGCCCACTCAGGTGACGGACCCCACGAAGGACGAGGGTAACGCTGCCACAGCCCCGACCCACGGGTGAAGTTCCCCCTTCCCTGCAGAAAGAGCAGCCACGTCGTTCACCAAGGGGTGAAACCCCGGGAGGGGCCGCTCAGCCCTCCGGGGGTGAGGGGGG